>JAJJMC010002511.1:1410358-1524938 GCA_023531435.1 Papaver californicum | reverse complement strand
CTAGTTCAGGTGGTTGGTTACTAATATTGAAAATATTCAGCTCAATAGTCATATTACCAAAAGATAAGTTCATAACACCATTTCGACAGTTAATGATCGCATTAGATGTAGCTAAAAACGAGCGACCTAATATCACAGGTATATGATTCTCTGGGTCATGGACAGGTTGGGTATCAAGGACAACAAAATCTATTGGATAAATAAACTTATCGACCTCAATAAGAACATCCTCTATGACACCACGAGGAATTTTCACAGACCTATCAGCTAATTGCATTGTTATCTGAGTAGGTTTCAAATCACCAAGTCCTATTTGGAGGTACACATGGTACGGAAGTAAGTTCACACTGTCTCCTAAGTCAAGTAACGCTCTTTCAACACGGTAGTTACCTATTGTACAAGAAATGGTTGGGGAACCTGGGTCTTTGTACTTAGAAGTTGTATTGTTCTGGATAATTGAACTCACATGACTAGATAAAAAGGCTTTCTTTGGTACAATAAACTTTCGCTTTCGCGTACACATATCCTTAAGGAACTTGGCATAAGCAGGAATCTGCCTAATTGCATCTAATAATGGAAGGCTTATAGTGACTTGATTAAAAACCTCCAATATATCGTTAAAGTTCGATTCCTTCTTTGTTGGTGCTAACAGTTGTGGGAACGGAGCTCTGGGCACAAAATCTGGCTTATGAGGAACTACATCGGGTTCTTTAGAGACTTCATCAGTCTCAACAACTACTGACTCAGAAGGGTGAACTACAGTATGTTCACTATCAGACATAGTTACCTTGTTGTCTACCACTTACCGTTCCTAAGGGTTCTAATTCCATTCACATGATTTGATGATTTATCACCAGAAGATACTTCATGAACTCCTACAGGATTGGATTGGGTCTGACTAGGAAACCTACCTTTTTCTCTTTCTCTCAAAAACTCGGCGATTTGACCAACCTGGGTTCGTAAATCATTAATAGCCTGAGAGTTAGCTTGGATCATCTTTGTATTGTCTTCTAAATTTTTTTCAGCTGATTGGTGAAACTTGGCAGTGTTAAGAGACAAAAAGGTGAGAGACTCTTCTAAACTCAGGATCTTCTTGTCTGACTGGTTCTGAAATTGTGCTGGTCCTGAAGGGTTATTAGTATAACCAAAACCTAGGGGAACCTTAGAATTACTAAACTGACATTGACTCTGGCCCTTAGACCAAGAAATATTAGGATGGTTTCTCCAACCAGGGTTATAGGTTTCTGAATAAGGGTCAAACTTCTGATGATTATCAAATCTAGTGTTATTATAGAGGGCATGGGCTTGGTCTTCAATAGTATGTCCTTCCCAAAATGGCTTGGGATCAATTCCACAACTAGATTGACTCAATTCTAAAGCTTCTAACCTTTTATATATAACTGCTATTTTGGCATCTGATTCAAAATATCCTTTTACCTTATTGACATTTCCTCAACTTAGAATTTTTTTTTCGGGGCACCCTACTATTTTCCCACAGCTGGGTTTTTTCGGCGATTTCATTCAAAAATGTCATCGCACCATCGACAATTTGATTTTCAAACCCACTTGTGCATAAAGACTCAACCATGGTTGTTGTCGAATAATATAAAACCTCGTAGAGGATCTGAACTAGCCTTACGTTTTCTAAACCATGATGAGGACATTGTGATAATAAGTCATTGAACCTTTCCAAATACCTATATAAAGATTCTCCTTCTTGTTGAGCAAATGTGAAAATCTGCTTCCTAATAGATGATGTTTTGTGCCTAGGGAAAAACTTATGGAAAAAGGCATATGTAAGTTGTTCGTAGGTTTAAATTGTCTCGGAAGTCAAACTATATATCCAAGATTTGGCTTTGTCTCTTAGTGAAAAGGGAAACAATCTAAGTTTCAATGCTTCATCATCTAGGTCTTTAATCCTGATGGTACTACATATTTCCTCAAAATCCCTAACATGGAAATAGGGATTTTCATTTTCTTTCCCTAAGAAGATTGGGAACATCTGTATGGTCCTAGGTTTCAACTCATAGTTTGCTTCAGTTTCAGCTAACTTGATACATGATGGACGAGAAGTCCTAGTCGGGTTCAATAAAGCTTTTAAAGTTTCCATTGCTGGCATTATCCAAGGACTAGAAATAACTTCTTCACACAGTGTCAAGTTCTCAAAATTGAAATTTCCAAAAATAGGGCCCTCAAAAGAAGAGTCTTCAAGGTCCTCGTTTCCAGGGACAAAACTACTGCGTTTTTCACTAATCAAACGACCTAGAGTGTCTCTTTTACAAGCTCGCGCAGTGATGATTTCAAGCGGTCTTGGAATACACTAAGAAAAACCAAAAAACTAAATCCTAATTGGAATGGAAAGTTAAACAATCACAAGCAAGGCTGACTCAACCAAATCATACCTATTGAATCTAGCAAACAAAAAGCATGATGGATCCACTTAGATTGTTTCTAGACCAACTTCTATTCTTTCGAAAGGCAACTAGTTACAGTTTTAGCAAACCTCTTAGAACGATCCAAATTAGATTAAGTCGAACAGAAACATGATAAGCTCTAAGGAGCTTTGATAACCCTGTCTCTTTGGAAACTTTTCCTTGCGTTACAAGGCGGCTCTAATCAACTTAAAATAATCTTCCTGAACTTTGTGTTAGGCTAACAAAATAACCAGTACAGTCCATTTGAACGAGTTTCCTATAAGCTCGGGCAAGAAGGTAACAGTGATGAAATCCGAGTCCTTATCTTGTATGGCCAGTTTTTGCCCTTTACTAGAAAATAATTCCGTATTCAGTTCCTCGACATATATGCATACGAAGGAATACAGTAAACCCACTTACAGGGCATTCGTGGGTTGATCGAGTCTTACCTCCCATACCAGACGGGGGATGAATCGGTTGTAGTCGACTCGGGCCACCGACTCCTGTGTCAGTGTACGAACCCGAGGGGCCGAGACAATATCGTAATTGTCGTCCTTCCCTGTTGCAGTTTATATTTAAATTACCCTTCCGTAGGGTTTAAAAATAATAAAATGTCCAAAGTCCCAAAAAAAGTCCAAAAGTATCCAAAAATAAAAGAAAAATTACAGGAATAATCAAAGATTACCTAATACAATTCTCTAAAAAAAAGAAACAAATAAAATCTAAGAAATAAAAAAAAATCTAATTAAAAATAAAATTATTTGTCTTCTTTTCCGTTCTTTTAGCTTTAGATTTAACTCCAAGTCTTTAATTACCAAAGTCTTTGGCTTAATTTCCTTTCAATTCAAAATCCAAAACATGTAGCAAAAAGAGAAATACCCAAAGAAACGTAAAATAGAACAAAGTAAAAATCATACTAAAAATAAAAAAAAAAACCAAAAAAAAATCTATTATTTTAAACCTAAAGACAAGTCCGCGTCGGCGGCGCCAAAAATTGATGTAATTTTTAAATAGTGGTAAAAGATTCGATACTCAGATTTGTAAAGATTTGATTTTTAAACCTAATTTTTAAAACTAAAATAAAGAAGATTAAAGTAAAATTGATTTCAAATTATGGGAAGGACTGAGACTAAGGATTCCACCAATAGCCAATTTTTCAAGTGATAAATTTTTTGCAACTCGTATATTCAATTTATTCAAAATATTGCCAAAGTTAGATTTTCAAAATAATAGTTGTAAATCGAAAGCATGAGACATCAAAATCTCTAAACTCAGCAGGACCCATCAAAAGAAAACACAACTAATTGATAAAAACCATTTTTTTTCCAAATTTAATTCAAAGCAGATAATAGTTAAAGAATTGTACAAAAATAATAAAATAAGAATTACCACATTATTATTGGAAAAATAGCTTCCTCCGTCGCCCCAGTGATGGTGATTAGCTCATCATGTTGGAAACACTCTTAAAATAATTGTTCATAGCTCAAAAAGTGTTTACAATAAAGAGAGAAAAATACACATAATATTTGATACAGATATAAGTGTTACAGACTGTGTTTTCTGTGTGGCTGAAGAGAACAGAAATAAATACGAACCCTGGACGCTTAGAAATATGAAGGAATAAACAACGGAATCAACGATTGTTTTCTGGGTCCTTATGTTCTTCATGTTCTTCACACCAGCAAAATTCTTTTTCTTCCTGGAATTTTTTCGGCTGGCTCTCGATGATTTGTTTCTTGATATTCTTTGCTATTTATAGGATTAGCTAACCCTAGAAACCTTTCTTAACCGATAAGGACTCAAAGAAGAGTCTAAATCAAACTCCAAATATGTGTTAATCACGAACAGGGAGAGTTATCCTTTTCCGATAAGAACTTGAATTTTTCAGCCAATTTTCACGAGTGAATCACTCATGAATGACGTGTTTTAACCTTCTTTGATTGTTTCATCACTTGGGTAACTCAGAATCACCCAAAAATCCCTTAAAATTCGCACTTGAAATAACTCAGACACTTTTCTCACTAAAGAATATCTCCCGCGAGTTTCGGTTTTTGAATTTGAAAGAGGGGTGCCCGTAATCCAACTGGTAGGTGCCTTTATAAATTTTGCTGGGTTCCCTTAGTAATTTCCTGTGTGCCTTTATAAACTTTTTGGGCCGATTTTTCCACAAATATTTATTTCTCAAAAACACCTACAAAGACATAAAAACTCATAATAAATATAAAATCAAGCATTAACAAAATAGAGAATTGATCACAATTTAGACACAAAAATGTGTTTATCAATAACATGGATAAAAGATTCTATCTTTGCATAACCATTGAAAATCTTCATGTCACGAGTGAAAATATCCAAGTGAGCTATAAAGTACTTAGGAAAAAATTACCAAGAGGAAGAACTTTTCCACCGGCAAACGCAATAGCAAGCGAAACAACTGGAGCCTTCAGTTGACCTCCAGGAGAATCTTCGAATATGTCTCTAGAAAGCCAAAGTACAAGGAATTCAGCAATACAAAGAGGATGATCAACACCCATGAAATCTTAAAAAAAAAATCAATAAAGAAAGGTTTTTTTTTTTACTTATATACCTGAATTGAGAACAAAACTCTATAGTTCCTACTAATCCGTTCTGGGAGAGCTGAAACCTTTCGAAAAGTCCATCATTAAAAGAAAATCATCCTATAAGAGATTATTAAACGTTCAAATATAAATTGACCATTAGCGCTTGTACTACCGTTCCACCAATAATCAATCCAAAATGTATAATTCTTACTGTTGCAACGACGAGACTTCTACAACTCCTCCATCTTCTGAATAAGGCGGACTCCATACTTCTTCTCCTTCTCAGACAATTTGAGGAGAATGCTACCAATAACTGGCAATTGCAGCAGGATACCCACATCCTCCGAAGTGATTGTTAACTCACCCCAAGAACATGCCGCTGAATGGATTGGACCGCACCAACGTGAGAAAAATGCAAACAGACCCTTTGTATCTTTATTGATTGTCAAAGTATCAGATACTCGCACGACATGGAATATATTAGCATTCTCTAAAACCAGCTTCACCTGAGGATTCTTCAATATAACTTTAGACCATCCTGCTCATTCATATAAAGGAGTTTGGGATGTCTTAAAGTCAACAAACAAAGGCATGTATTCTCTTCTCTACAAACATCACCTGACAAGGCCATGCAGATAAATACTCTAAGGCTGAGAAGCGCTGTTGATATCCAGAATAAAATTGCCAACATAATAGGGGCAGCGGCCTCTTCGAAAACACCACCAAATAACTTATCATGGATGCTTGGCACATCATCTAGATAAATAATATCAGAATTTTTGCTTCCGTCACGACTAGAAGCATTATCAACATCGTTTTCGTGATTATTAGACATCTATGTTGGGGTCGAGTAACATCCACATCAACAAATAAACAATCATGCATAAGGTTGGTTTTGTTTTATGTATAAATAGTATGGATATGCAAATACATGCTTATATATACAAATTAAAATCAAGAAGAGTTGCTATAAACCCTAGCATACCTGGTTGAAGCTTAAACAACATTACAGTGAAACCACGGAAGGATTCTACAATAAAAGGCAACAAATTGTGGAATTAGGGTTTACTTGCAAGATGCTATCAGGAGGAGATAATTATTAATTCAATAGCATACTGCGATTATATAAGCAATGATAATTGAAAAAAATGAGTTAATACTCACAACAAAGGAAGAAAAAAGGAGAAGAAATAAATGAGCAAGTTACTCACGTAAAAGCAAAAAAAAAAAAAAAGTTTACCCGGTTGGCGCCGGAAACTGGCAGGGAGTCGCGGCGGTGAACGGTTGTTGACGTCGCCGACGGGAGAAGGTGCTTCTTTGGCAGAGAGGAGAGAGAGAAGATAACCGGTAATGATGGGATGAATAAAAAAAATAGTAATAAGGCTTTACTTCCTTTTATAGTGACTGGTTCTCAAATCTAGGTCAAACAAGGATTTCCTATTTGTAACCATGTTCCCACGCTGCACACGGGTTAATTTTGGTATCTCCATAATACAAATCAATCAAGCTTCGCTAGTTTACGCTCCCCAGGTGATGCTCCATCATCCTATAGGCACTACTGCATCAACTATTACTCCTTCAATTATTCAACATCATTGGAGCGTCATCAAATCAGAATATCTGGTAGTGTACGACAAACTAAAAGTTGTTAATTTATTTTGCTAATGACGGTAAAACTATATATATGTAAAAGTAAATAAATCACCATCTAGTGCTTATCACGAAACACATTAACATTCCGCGCTAAGCAGTGGACTTAACGTTGATGGTGAGTTTTGACAAGGGAGAAAATTGTAATACTCTTCTTATAATACTGCTTTTGTCTAGCCGCAGAAGCATGAAATAAATATATATTCATTTCTGACAAGCATCAGAATATGAATACTACTCATATCCTACATTCTGCAAGAAAATCGAGAAAGGATATTCAGCTCTTGGCTGAATTATCCCTGCAGCTTTTTGGCATATATATGCAACAGAGAAATTTCAGAGCTTTATTCAACTAAAACCTCGTTATTTTATTGCATCCGTGCAAACTATTTGTATAAAACATAATATACTGGTTATACAAAATTGTAAATATTCGGAATAGAGGCGATGCCATATCTGATGAAAACATTAACTGGATGCATACCATCTAATTGAATAGTCGCATCAAATGTTATCTCAAGTTGCAAACTTCGACGGATGAATCTCTTGAATATATTCTGTATGCACTGCACAAAAGTTAAACATAAATATTAACAATTAAACCTCACAAGATTGAGAGACTCTAAATAGGCCATAGTTATGGTCACGACATTAGAAAATGCCAATGCAAATAACATATAGAAAATGGCCTTGGCACCAGCAAATGCCAGCCCTAGTAATCCCTAGCCACGCTCTTCACACAAACGAATCAAGTCAATAAGCCAACAAAGCACTAGCAAAAGCGATAATGATACTGCTAGCACTGCTAGCGCTAGCTGCTCTCTATCCGTCACCACTGCTACTCCACACTTGTTGTTTCTTCTACGCCATTATTCTTCGCTCAAGCTAGTGCCATTTCTTGCTTGCTCGTGCTAGCACCATTCTTCGTCGCTAGCACCATTACTTAAGCTATTACCACAAAAAATTGGCATAAAATATACTAGAAGCATTATTTTACAAAAAAACTCATGGCTTTGAAGCCATGACTCCACCAACTCCTATGAGACATCAAAGCATATTACATGGGGGGATTAAACATGGGGTTTTGGTCTGGTGGTTACATCAACATGGGCGTAGTAACACATCATGACAAGGAAGTTAGAAAGTAAGTGGTAATGGTTGAAGCGGTTGAATAGATGATGGAGTAATGATCTGGAAGTTTCCAGAAACTTCCCAAGATAAAGTGGAGGGTTGCTCGCACAACCTCCATCTCTCCATATCCCCACTACCTCCATTACTTTACAAGGAACGTGTGTGATCCCAATTACTATAAATAGGCTACTTAGCCCATTTCAAACACATAACAAAGAACAAAGAGAAAATCATTCTCACAAGCTCTGTTATTATCCACCACAATACACAATTCAACAAACACAAATTCCTTCAACTTTCTTTTCTTCCCCCACCCCCCTAAGATCAACCCATCTCCTTTCGTAACCGAAGCAAAACGTAAACAAATATTCTTCTTATTTGGATTCATTTTGTACGATTTTGATCCTCGAACCTAAAAAGTACTTCAACAGTACATTGTTTTGCCTAGGAGAAACTTTTAGGTACAAACACACCTAAGAGTTAAATTCTATTTCAGTTATTCATGTTTGCAATGACCCTTGTAACAAGGATAACCTTAACTACACTATTAGTAGTTCTGGCTCTTTGAGTGTTAAAGATGCTTACAAGTTTCTTATCCAAAATACTTATAGTGGTGCTACCAATGATTTGAACTGGGGTTTATTTGGAAACTAAAATTTCCTCACAAATATAAATTCTTTCTGTGACAGTTGTGCCATAACAAAATAAATGTTAATGAAGCCCTATATCATAAAGGTATTAGCAATCATCCGGGATGCATGTTATGTAACATGGATTTTGAAACCCTATTCCATTTATTTTTTGGTTGTAAGATGGTAAAGTTATCTGGGAGACGATTAGCAATTGGACTGGTATGCAGCTTGATTTTGAGGTCTTCTACCCTAAATTTCTTAAGATGTCGTGTTCTTATGAAGATAAAATTGGTAGACTTTAAATTGGTGAATGTTTGTGCATTTATTCTATGGAGCATCTGGATTCACAGAAATTTATTTTGAAGAATTTAAATATTAGGTAATTGGGTTCTTGCTAAAGCTTTGATAATGGCTAATGAATTTTTTGAAGCAAATGTGGACATGAATACAAGGAGGAAGAATTTGCAGGAGATTAATATTGCTTGGTAGGCTTCTGACTTAGGGTGGTGCAAACTTAATATTGATGGTGCTTCTAATGGTGATGGATTTGCATGGATTGGTTGGGATATTAGTGATGCTGGTGGTGGATTTGTTGCCTTATTTAAGAAACATATCTCAGGGAACAACAACAATGTTGGTGAAGTCTGGGAAATCAGGGATGGACTTAGGCTGGCTTCTGACTTGGTCCTGCATTGCGTGGAAGTTGAGAGTGACTCTACCTATGATATTCAGGACCAAGTCACATTGGGATACTTCTGGTCTCATCAAAGAAATTAATAGAATGAAAAGTTCTTTGATCAAATAAAGTTCCTTCAAAGATATGAATAAGCAAATTTTGTTGCTGATAAATTAGCTAAGGAAACGACTGCTTGTGAGCATGAAGGCACTTGGATTTCAAATATCCCAAATTTTATTGTTCCGGAATTCTAAAAGATGTTATTGGTGTTGTTACACATAGGCTTGTTAATTTTAGGTCTTCTTAGTTTGTTCAGAAGCCTTATTACACGGAAAAAAAAAAGACACAAGACGGTATTGAAAGACAATGAAAATATAGAAGACTTGTATGTTAAAAAAAGAAGCAAATGTCATCCTGATTCATAAATCAGTTTAGCTTATAAGTAGAAAAAATTTAATACCGAATAAAAAAACAGAAAAATAGAACAAGAAGACTAAATATTCAGAAGAGAACAACTCTATACATTCAAAATATGCCCTATTCACAACTGAATAAAACCCTAGAGAGCAGGAGAAAATATTTTATAAATATACACCCAAAAGGTAGCTTTACCTACAACTACACATTCCAAGCATAGCTAATCAACAACATAAAAAGTATTTGTAAGCTTTCGTAGCTCTTCCAGATCCATGTCAAAATAGTGGAATCACCTATCAAACAAGCATATAATGAATCAAATGTAACTCAAGATTTCATGTTTAACAATCTAAACCAAATAACTAAATATAATTAAGAGAAAACATCAAATATATAGCAAAAAAGGAGTTAAAATAAAGCAACAACTGAGACTTCAAGTCTTTTGGACTTGATTTAATAATCTGCTTCACCGTGTACACCAGAAAATGTCGAACAAAAAAAATGAATAAGTTATGTTAAATTCGGATAAAATATAACATCAACATCATTTGTCTCGAAGTGAATAAAACACATCATATATAAGAAAGTAAAAATACAAAGATTTTAGGAGTTTAAATACCTTGACTAGATTGACCCAATAAAATCATGTCAACATAGTAACAACTATATGATCACACAATAAGATATGGAGATTTGTTACCTGTTTTATTATTTTTTTGGATATCTTGTAATCACTCCCACATATTTGTATTCATGCATAAATAGAGCCTCTCTTTTTCACAAGAGAAGTGTGGCAGAGTTAAACATAAATCTTAATTCTAACTTGGTATCAGACAAAAATCCTATAAACCACGCTACCTCTTTTTCCAAATCAACTCTCTTCAATGGAAGCCAACACAATAACCCTTCAGCACATCCATATCAATCACCTAGTAAAAATCAAGCTCAATGAAACCAATTTTCTTTTATGGAAAACTCAATTCAAACCCCTACTAAAAGGATACAATCTATAAGGTTACGTCGATGGTACCCTGCCTAAACCACCACAAACCCTACCAAATTTAGAAGAGCTTAATCATGAATTTACCAAGTTTGAAGAGCAAGACCAAATCCTTTTGGGTTGGATGCAATCTTCAATCACTGAGAATGTTATGATTCATGTTGTGGGATTAACAACATCTCAAGAGGTCTGGAAGGCTTTAGAGACAAGGTTTTCTCCACAGACAAAGGCACACCAGATGCACTTATGGAGACAACTCCACAATTTAACCAAAGGTAATTCTACAATGCAAAAATACTTCAATAAGGCTAAAAATCTGTTTGACTCACTTGCAGCATCAGGACATACTGTTTCTGTAGATGATATGAAACAGACTATCTTGAATGGTCTCAACCAAGCATATGACCCAATTCTAACAATTTTATGCACCATTGATACTTTGGATATGAAAACCTTCTATGCTTATCTGCTTATGCGTCTTGATCAACAACTAGAAGTGATTCAACAACCCTTAGAAAATGTTGCTGCTGGAAGCTCCTTACCTCCTAGACCAGGTCAGTTCCTTCATAGAAACATGTTTCAGCCCTATAGGCTACCCTCTATATCAAGAAAAAATCCACAACAACATCGAGGCCCTTGTCAAATTTGTGGCAGAGAAATCACACAGCTATAAGGTGCTGGTATCGATGGGACAAAGAAGATGTACCCACAAGAAAATATCCAGATGCATATATTACACTACCTGGCACAAATGGGGACAATTCTTGGGTAACTGACACTGGTGCCACTCACCATCTCACTGCTGACATCAACAATTTGAATTTACATCAAGAGTATGATGGCACTGAGCGTGTGAAGGTTGGCAATGGTAATGAACTTGCTATTGCAAACATTGGTAATGCTACTTTCACTCAAAATAATAGATCCTTTCTGCTTAAAAATGTTTATCATGTTCCTACTATTAAAGCTAACCTTCTCTCAGTTCATCAATTTTGCAAAGACAATAATATATTTTTTGAATTTCACACAAATTGTTTTGTTGTGAAGGATTTCCACATAAGGACACCAATGTTGCAAGGAAGGAATAAAAATGGCCTCTACAAATTTGACAATGTCCAGGAGATCACAAACCTATGTCCATCAAAAGCTTACCTATTAGAATCGTTTCCAGTTTGGCATCAAAGATTAGGACATCCAATGATTTAAACTGTTTCTAGAGTTATTAAAAAAAAATCTCTTCCTGTCTCAAATAAAACATTTGATTTCTGTCATTCCTGTCATCTCAGTAAAAGTAAGAAACTACCATATCTTATTAGTCAGACTACTTATGATAGACTATTAAGTTTTGTTGTATCTGACTTATGGGTATCTCCCCATGTATCCCGCAATGGTTTTCGATATTACTTACTACTCTTGGATGCCTTCTCTCACTGTACATGGATATTTCCCTTGGTACGAAAATCTGATGCCTTACCAACTTTCATACAATTCAAAACAAAATAGAAAATCTTACTGATCACAAACTCAAAGTCTTTCAGTCTGACAATGGGGGTGAATACAGAAAATTCACCCCATTTCTCAACAATTCAGGTGTACTTCATAGGTTCTCTTGACCACACACTTCTCCACAAAATGGACTTGCAGAGAGGCGCATACACCATATCACTGAATCAGGCCTTGCGTTACTCTTTCATACCTCTATGCCAAAATATTTTTGGGTTGAAGCTTTCTCCATAACTTATTATATTATCAATAGGATTCAGGCTACTAAGACAGAAAACAAAACACCACTTCATCTACTGTTCAATAAGATTCCTGACTATTCTCTATTAAAGGTGTTTGGTTGCATTTGTTATCCATGTCTAAGACCACATAACTCACACAAATTGGAACCAAGGTCTGTATCATGTACCTTCATAGGTTGTAGTAGCTCTCACAAAGGTTATATGTGTCTAAATACCTCTACAAATAGGTTATATATCTCCAGACATGTCAGATTTGAAGAAGGCCATTTTCCATTTGCTTCCAAGCAAACAATAGGTTTTGTGATAGAATCAACTCCAAAGTTACCAAACACAAGATTCGTTACCTCACCTACTCTTGGACTTCCAAGAAATACTACAACTCTACTAGTTCACCTAGACTTGCAGCAGACTTAACAACTGACTGCACCAACCAGTTCTACTGTGTCTCTGCCAGAAGGTCAAATTGTTGTATCTTTGTCACCAGTTTCTGATCAGACTGTTTCACAACCAAGTTTACCAATATAACAATCAAATCCTTCAACAACTACCAGTGATATCCAACAACTATCACAACCACAGATACACCCAATGAGAACAAGAGCTAAATCAGGCATCCCCTACAGGATGCTGACTTCATGGAACCTACTTGCTTTTCCCAGGCAAAAGATGACCCGAAATGGAAATCCGCAATGGATGTGCAATATGATGCATTGATCGACAATGGCACTTGGACTCTTGTTCCATATGAAAGAAGGATGAATGTTGTAGGCTCAAAATGGGTTTTTCGAATCAAGCAAAAACCTGATGGTATTGTTGACAAATATAAGGCACGCCTGGTTGTGAAAGGGTTTTACCAGCAAGAAGGGATAGACTATACTGAGACATTTATTTCGGTGATCAAGTCATGTACCGTAAGACTGGTCCTCTCTATAGCAGTGATGAATGTCTGGGAACTGCGACAGCTTGATGTAGAGAATGCATTTTTACATGGGGTTCTATAGACTAATGTGTATATGAAGCAGTCGGCTGGATATACTGATCCTAATTACCCAACACATGTGTGCAAGCTTCATAAGTCCCTTTATGGGCTAAAACAAGCACCACGAGCTTGGCTTTCGCGCCTGAGTACCTATCTCACAGAGCTAGGATTTCAGGGATCAATTTCTGATACCTCTCTATTCATTCGGAACCAGGCAGACTACATAACATATATTCTAGTATATGTAGATGATATCAATGTCATAGGCTCTAACTCAACTCTTATTAACAAACTCATTAAAAACTTGCACAATGTGTTTGCTATTAAAGATATGGGTGAAATAACATTCTTTTTGGGTATTGAAGTGATTCGTCAGGGTCAACAGCTAATTCTTAGTCAGCGCAAGTATGTATCTGATCTACTTCGGCGTTCCTGCATGGATGGTGCTAAGCCTATCAATACACCTTTCTCGGCACAAGTCAGACTACAGAAGCATGGGTCAGAAAAGTTTGACAACCCGACTCTTTATAGAAGTGTAGTGGGGGCTTTACAATATTTGCATCTCACACGACCGGATATTTCTGTGGCAGTAAACAAAGCATGTCAGTTTATGCATGAACATTTATAGAACATTGGGACATGGTTAAGAGGATTCTCAGGTACTTAAAGTATACGGCGGATTATGGGTTGTTTCTGTGTCCCAACAGTAACAATTCACTTCATGCCTACTCTAATGCTGACTGGGCATGTAATGTGGATGGTCAAAGATCCACGAGTGGTTATTGTATCTTCTATGGAGGTAATTTGATCTCTTGGAGTGCCAGAAAACATAAAACAGTATCCAAATCCAACACAAAAGCTTAATACAGGGGAGTGGCCATAGCTACCTCTGAAATCATTTGCATACAATCATTAATGAAAGAGCTTGGTATATCAACTCCAACACCTAAACTATGGTGTGATATTTTAGGAGCTACATATCTCACAGAAAATCCAATCTTTCATGCTAGGACAAAGCATATCGAAATTGACTATCACTTTGTCAGAGAAAGAGTTGCAAGCAAACAGCTTCAGGTCCAGTTTATCTCTTCTAAAGATCAACTGGCAGACTTATTTACAAAAGGGTTGTCTTCTCCAAGATTCCACATGCTACGGGACAAGTTGAATGTTCGACAACTCACGTTCAACTTGAGGGGGAGTGTCAACATAGTAACAACAAAATGATCACACAATATCTCCATAATAAGATATGGAGATTTGTTACCTATTTTATTGTATTTTTGGATATCTTGTAATCACTCCCACATATTTGTATTCATGAATAAATAGAGCCTCTCTTCTCCACAAGAGAAGTATGGCAGAGTTAAACACAAATCTTAATTCTAACTAATTAAAACGCTACAACAAAGAATGTTTAAATTAATAAAAAAAGAAAAAAAAGAGTATCAAATATCTTGAGATTTCCTAAAAAACATAAATGAGATTAATAGCATTACCTTGAAGTCATTGGAAAAAATCCCAACATAATCAAACTCTGTCACATAATGGAAACTATTTAATCAAACGAAATAGTAAATAGAGAAGTAAGAAGATAGGTTTGCAGATATATAAGAGAGCTCTTACCAAGCAGTTGATTTTTTTGTTTTTATTTTTAATGGATATGGTTTATGATTCATGTTATAAGTTTTTAATTATATATATGAGAATGAATAAGAAATGGTAATAGATCTAGGGTTTGTAATTAGGTCGGTCAAAATTGAAGTAGGAAACGGCCGTGAAAACGTACTAGTAAAATAGGGAATGGTAATATATTTAGGTTATTTTATAAATAATATTTTTAAGGAGATCACGTGTAATGTAACACCATAAACCTAGATAAGATGCCCGGTGTAACACCAGAAACATCAAAATATAGGGACTACCTAAAGAGATAAATCTAACGGTTAGGAAGTTTAGTTGAAATGTTTGGTCAAATACTTTTGTTAAAGTTTAGAGATCCTATCTGATCAATTTTTTAGGGATCCTACTCAACTAGAATCGGTCTTTTGGATATGCCCGTGCACGTGTGACGTACCTTAACGTAATTCATATGTGCCGTATTGTGTTGTTTTTTATTGTGCCGTGTGCTGTGTTATGCCACTGTACCGATTAGTCAAGCCTATCCCACCACAAGAAATTATCATATTATGCTTAGTCACGTGATGTACTCAATTTGTAATGTACTGGGTTGGGATGTGCTCGTGTCGGCACATACCACTTTACACCTCTAGCTGCAGGGCATTCGATATGTCCAACATCTATTACTTCGTTGATTTTGATGGATGTGTTGACCTGCAAAATTACGAGCTATTAGTCCAACACCACCTAGTTTAGTACGTTTAAGAAAAGAAACATCACATTTAACTTTGATATGGTAAATGTCCGGAGGTTCCCAAACTTTTCCACCACCAGTACTCGAATTATTATTTATGGCGACTCTAGAGCCTTTGTATCTAGCAGTAGGAGCAGCGTTTAGAAGAAACATATCAATCTTCCTGATGATGCTTTCTGGATCAGTAGTTTTATTTTCGAAAACCATTTGTATCTTTCCTTTCACAAGAACCAGGTAATATTAGAAAATTTAACATTTAACTCCTCACTGTAATGGTTACTTTCCAACTATTCAAGAATATGTTGCTTCAATAAGTGTTTATGAGATTCACGAGAATGCATATATCTGTTGCAATGAAGATCAGCATTATGAAAGTTACGGAGATTCTCTATTTACTTGGTAATATATCCTTTACGCATTTCCATAAAAGTAGCTTGATCGTTGGAATGGTATCTAAGTTCAATACATGTTTTCTATTTGCCCCAAACTGGAAATAATTACCATCCCCGTGATATTTTATGTTGTACAATGTTTGATAAGTTGTTTTCACTAAAGAGGAGCCATACTTATTTCTTGTCCATATCAATTGGTCACGACTATTTCTAGGGATTCTTATGACCATTATTTTTTAGCAGTACTTGCATCAAAGAAGTTGCCGACAAGCCCTTGCTTCCATCTGTGAGTAGTGAAATCTATGAGCTCAGAAACCCAAACAAGGCTATAGGGATAAGAAGTAGTGATATTAGAAGCAGGAGGAGTGTTCAAATTTGAAATCCACTTGTCTTTCTGTATTGAAATTTCTTACCAACAACTATACTCTTTTATAAAATCAAATTGTCTTATATTTTCCAAGACCAAGTAGAATAATACTTGGGCTCAGAATGAAGATGCATACTTGGTTAATACTCTCCTTAACATGGATGCCATTTGATGCAAATGTCATGTTCTTTTCTTGTTTTTATTTTTAACATCCCGGCCTTATATTAGAATGTAGTCTATATAGAGTAATGTTGTTCCATTTATCAAATGGCATAGTATTAATGAATTGGTATTAATGAATTGATATGATATGAGGGAGAAAGTGAAGAAGCCATTAATAGTTATATATAATCTAAATCCATGAGATTTAGGACATGAAAGAGAAAGTACTAACCCATGTGAAGAATTCTCCTGACATAAAGGTTGTGATATATGTTGGGGATAAAATGATGTTCGCCCGAAGTCTAATTTGGCCCGAAGCGATGTCATTATTGACGTTCCGAAGCGACGTCATCACGTCCCGAGGCGACGTCATCATCCTGACCGCTCCAGCTTATCCCGATGTAATTCCGTCCCGAAGTGACGTCATCATTTCTCACAGTGACGTCAGCAATTTCCGTTCCAACTGGTGCCCGATCCATCCTGTCCCGAACATGCTGTCTCGATCCGGTTATTTCCGCTAGACCAAGTCAATCCCGATGGACCAACTCAATCCCGCAAGCCAACCAGACTAGCCCAGACTGTTTGAGGGAAAGCTGGATAAGAAGATAAGGTGGACAGATGGACGGATAGGAAGGTGCCACATGGAAGCATTAGAGAGTGAGAGAGTGGACAGGTGGACTCCCATGAAGATGCCACATCACCAACAACATTTCATACTTTCCTTAAAAGAAAAGGAAGAAGGAAAGAGAGAGGATCGGCCTCTTGTTCTCTGAAACTTCATCTTACTGTAAGGATACCAGAGCTCCAATGGAGCTTCATCTCACTGTAACCACAATTTTGATGAATAAAACCCCTCAACTTCACTACCCGTGGACGTAGGCCATTCAAGGCCGAACCACGTTAAATGATTTGTGTTCAATTTCTCTTCTTTTTGATGATTGAAATATTTAATTTTGGTTGTTTTGGGTTGATTCAAATTTCTTCCCAAACAATTTGGCGCTAGAAACAGGGATGTTTAAAAGGATTTATCCTACCTATTTGAAGAAATTTAATGGAGTTCAAAAGATGTGATATAGGAGAAAGAGATAACAGAAGTAGAAGAAGGAAATGGAAGAAAACAGAGAAGAGAAGAAAGGACCACCGAAAAGCAAATCCTAGCGGCAAAAATTGTGATTCTCTTTTTGTTCTATTTGTTGTTCCTGTTGCAAGAATTGATGAGTCTCTAGAGTCTTTTTCTGTTCTATTTGTTCTTTCAGTTCTTTTAGTTCTTCAAAATTCGTTTCACAATAAAATTTTGGAGAAAATCCCCGAACCTCGATTCAAAACCAATCTTGATTTCAAATTAACCATCACTAAATTGTGATTTACAAACCCATTTATTCGATTTTATAAACATCAAGCATCAAAATTTTAACTTGTTTTGGGAATTTTTCTCATCAATTTTACTTAGCCTTTCTTATAAATCAATTGCTACAAGTTTTATGATTATAAAGCGATTTGAATGATTTAAATGAATGGGTTTGTGTGTGAATGATTAATAAGTACACGGAAGGAGTTTATGCTTGAGTGAAATCACACCCAATTTGATGCAGGAATCAGTCACAGAATTGCACGAAACATGCTTGAAGAAATGCATGAACGAGAAATTCAACATCGCAAGGTTTATAAGGAAGTGCAACCAGTTCAATTGCTCTTTATGAGAATTCAATTTCATCTCCAATTATTCAGCAGGAAATACATCAACAAAGTGGTTTTCCTCATCAATACTTTGGATGTACAATCAAGATTCGCTGCCATCTCGCCAACATGACTACCAGTTCCTGGCTCAGTTTGCATTAAAAATTTCTACTTTACAGAATAACTGTAGCATGCACCGAATCGATCCTGACCTCACTTCTGGAGACAACTCTGCTTTTGATAGCTCTCGACAATCTTCTAATATGGAAATACAGGCTTACAAAGGTGAAGAAAGGGGTGTTTCATCGTCACTGTTCAAAATTCATTCGTCTCTGTCTCATACCTCGAAAGTTTGAAGTAGAATCCATCAATGGCAACAGTCAAGGCAAAGATTGCACCTTCGATGCTCTCATCTGATTTTGCAAATTTAGCTTCAGAAGCTGAGAAATGATTAAATTTGGAGCTGAATGGCTTCACATGGACATCATGGATGGCCATTTTGTCCCAAATCTTACAATTGGAGCCCCGGTAATTGAGAGTTTGAGGAAGCATACAACGACATATTTAGACTGTCATCCCATGGCCACAAGTCCTCTTGATTATGTGGAACCTCTAGGAAAAGCTGGTGCTTCGGGTTTTACTTTTCATGTTGAGGCGTCAAAAGATAATTGGCAAGAAATTATCGAGAAAGTCAAGGAAAAGGGCATGCGTACACTAAAGCCTGAATCTCCAATCGAAGAAGTTCATCCACTGGAACTCAGGTTGAAGCCAAAAATCCTGTTGACATGGTCCTTGTCATGACGGTTGAACCTGGATTTGGAGGTCAAAAGTTCATACCGAAGATGATGGATAATGTCCGAGCATTGAGGAAGAAGTACATATATCTTGATATAGAGGTAGATGGTGGATTGGGGCCATCGGATATTGATGCAGCAGCCACTCACGGATTAAAATCTGGGAAGTCTCTCCTTATTGATGATGGAGCTCTTCCTTGGATCGTGCAGAATGCCAACAATGAAGCCTCGCCAATCAGGCGCCATATTAAGCTAGCACTCTGCCATTTGGCACAGCATGAAGTAAATGTGAAACATATGATTAGTGGAGGTGCGCTATGGGAACTGCTAAACTACGACGGTCATGCGATAATGATGCACTAGGGGGCAAGATATAAAGAAACCAAATTTTTAGCTGGGAAATGAGATAAATATTGTGCGCCATTTAGCGATATCAACCGACAAGACTCTTGCAAAAAGCTAAGTATACTTTATTTCTTTGATTTAAGATTTTCTCTTGCTCTAATTATTCTTGTTTGTATAAGTCATGAAAAGGACCCTTATTGAAAGGTGAACATGCTAAGATGCCACCCACCACAACTATCGGAATGTCTGGCGCAAATAGGCTTTGGCGCGTATAAAGAAATTTACGCCCAGTGAATAACCTGACATGTGACCCGTTCCGATTGCTACTTTGAATTTGAATTCCTGATTGACTTATACATTTATGCAAGATTCAATAATTTGATGAAAGATAGTTTATTAATCAATTTATCATTTTTGGTTAAAATGCATGGAATGATGTTATTACGCTAATTTGCGCTTATATGTAAGTTTTGCAGCAAAATTATATTTTTGGATGGATCAGGTTCATACTCTTATCGAGACAAGGCCAAGCGAAAAGTAACTGAAGTAATTTTCTTAAGATTTTTTCTTCAAACAACTCTCAAGAAAAGGGGGCAAGTTGTTGGGGACAAAATGATGTTCGCCCGAAGCCTAATTTGGCCCGAAGCGATGTCATCATTGACGTCCCGAAGCGACGTCATCATCCCGACCGTTCCAGCTTGTCCCGATGCAATCACGTCCCAAAGTGACGTCATCATTTCTCACAGTGACGTCAGCAATTCCCGTTCCAACTGGTGCCCGATCCATCCTGTCCCGAACATGCTGTCCAGATCCGGTCATTTCTGCTGGACCAAGTCAATCCCGATGGACCAACTCAATCCCGCAAGCCAACCAGACTAGCCCAGACTGTTTGAGGGAAATCTGGATAACAAGATAAGGTGGACAGATGGACGGATAGGAAGGTGCCATATGGAAGCATTAGAGAGTGAGAGAGTGGACAGGTGGACTCCCATGAAGATGCCACATCACCAACAACATTTCATACTTTCCTTAAAAGAAAAGGAAGAAGGAAAGAGAGAGGATCGGCCTCTTCTTCTCTGAAACTTCATCTTACTGCAAGGATACCAGAGCTCCAATGGAGCTTCATCTCACTGTAACCACAATTTTGATGAATAAAACCCCTCAACTTCACTACCCGTGGACGTAGGCCATTCAGGGCCGAACCACGTTAAATGATTTGTGTTCAATTTCTCTTCATTTTGATGATTGAAATATTTAATTTTGGTTGTTTTGGGTTGATTCAAATTTCTGCCCAAACAACATATCTACAGTCTTTCTTCCAGTCGACAACTCTAGTTAGATAACTCCATAGCTATATACATCAATTTTTACTAAAAGATGACCAGTCATGGCATATTCTGGAGCGACATACCTGGTAACATCTACATTTGATCTATATCTATAATTTGGATTTCTTGTTGCTATTTTCCCTGTTATACAATTTTACACTACGTCACTCCAAAGTTATTCTAAAGTCTAAAGCCAATAAATTTCTTAGGTAAATTTGTACACAGTAGTGTTAAATTATTTAGGTAGGAGTCCTAGGTAGTAATGTTAAGTTAGGTAATTTTGTTATGTAGTAATGTTAAATTAGTCAAGTATATTTTGTAAGGCACTATTCACTGTATCCTGAGATGTTAGCGCTCATATGTTTGGCGCAGTTTATTTGCTTTCACACTGGACAATGAATAACACAATTGATGAATACTGGTCACTGATAGACTATTATGCAAAACAATATAATTATTCTCCCTCATATAAAGGGTATAAGCTAAACGTGGATAAGATCATTTTCATTCATAAGTTCCTCAATGAAAGTCACAAAACGATAACAAAGATCTAGTTATAGAAAAAAGGATTCCAACTCTCTATCTACAATCCAAGTAAGTTCAAAACCGCACATCATGGTTTTAGTTCAACGGCGTAAACCAATGACATGGACAAGTACTAGAAAAATATTTATTGACGCAAAAAGTCCTTATTGCAGGAGAACACCATGACCCACAAATTCTTCGTCCATTTTTCGCATTACTGAATAATAACCGTCTATAATCCCTGAGGACATAACAAGGAACTTGGAAAACAAGATCAAGCATTACATTAAATTCTCATACAAACAAACCTTAAGCACTTAATAGGAGTATGGTTGGATCTATTAAGTTATAACTGAATACTGTGTATCAACAACGCAAGGCAAGTATATTAACGATTGAGAAAATGGGTCATATGCCCAGAAAATAGTAAAAACAGACTATAGTGGACGACTAAAATATTAGCTTGGGTCAAATGGACGACGTCCACATCATTCTAAAACAGATATTTATACCTGATTTTTTTCTTTCATACAACACCTGGAAATCGTCGACCATCTCCATCATCATCTTCCTCCAACAAAAAAGTATCAACCATGTCTACCATCGTCTTCCTCCACCGACATCACTGTAACTGCCACCACAACCATAAAAATACCAACTTGATTTCAAATCGGCACCACCACCATAAAACACAAAGTCAACTTGATTTCAATCGGTACCACACCATTGACAGTAAAAAAATATTTTCAAAACCCTAATTTCATTAAGATTTCCCAATTACATGGAAATTAGGGGTTTTTCTTACATCAATTACAGAGGATGTGCATTGAAGAACATGCATTGAATCTTGATAATCCTAGAACCCGTAAGTTTACTAACCCTAATTATCATTTTGATGTACATGTGTACATCATATTTATAAAATTAATCAAATGAAAACCGTAAGTACTTGAAACTATTTCTATTTTGCTTTTATTTCTGAAATTTCTCTTTGAATTTGATAAATTTCGTTTCAATTAAAATTAAAGTTTGGAACACTAATTTCTTATTTTGATTAAACCCTAATTCTCATTTTGATGCACCTGTAAACATAATTGTTTATGTTTGTTGAATTTTTTTACATCTTGGTGTATGATCTGATGCAATTGTATACATATATGCATCCTTGTTTACATTTTTTGATGCACTTGGTTTTATTATGTATTTTCACGGGATGAACCTGGTTTCATCATGTGTTGTCACTTGATGAAACTGGTTTCATCATGTGTTACCACTGGATGAACTTAATTTCATCATGTGTTGTCATTGGGTGAAACTAGTTTCCATCTTACAGTCTGATGCATTTGGTTTCATTATGCATTTTCACTGGATAAACCTGGTTTCATCATGTGTTACCACTGGATGAAACTGGGTACATCATGTGTTGTCACTAAAAATAAGAATAACAATAGTATGTGTTATTGCTTGATGTATCCAAGTACATCCTGTATTCTGAAATAAGAATAACAATGATAACACTAAATGTATTCAGGTACATCCTATGTTATTGCTTGATATATCTGAGTGCATCGTGTGTTGATTTTTAATGAAATTGGACATATAAGTATTAAGAATTCCTTGTCAAAAATAATTATGCAATTGATGAATGTACAAGTATCGACAATAAAGAATTTTGCTAGTCATTTGCAAAAGCATAGATTGTATTTGGAAAAAATGCAAGGGTTGTCAAATGATTTGTCTTCGTCTTCTGATCTGTTTTGCAACAATGCTGGTTACACAAAATTTGAATGACTCAGGTGGACAAGGTCATAATGTTTTAAGGAATCCAATGTCGAATCCATATATAGGTGGAGGAGAAGGGAAAATGATGTCAATGTCGGTTCGGAATGGTTATGGACATATTGGTACGCCTTTGGTTATAGTTATCATAGAATTGCAGTAGTATCATAATAATAGGCATGGAGAGAAACAAAGAGATTGACCTGGTAGTGGTGGTGGTAATAGTTCCATTCGATTTCGGTGCGTCCTGATGTTAGTTAAAATAATAAATAATAGTTGATCCCATTTAAAGTGAGTTACTTTGTAGTCCCGTTAATGTTTCTGTTTGCAATATTGTGTTATGTATTGTATGATACT
This sequence comes from Papaver californicum, assembly GCA_023531435.1. NCBI lineage: Eukaryota > Viridiplantae > Streptophyta > Magnoliopsida > Ranunculales > Papaveraceae > Papaver > Papaver californicum. The sequence goes on along the minus strand of JAJJMC010002511.1, from coordinate 1,501,636 downwards.
CAATATCATTATTAGTTATTTAAATTATTATTTTTTGTTGTCTCAGCTTTAAGTATTTCATAGCATCACAAAGTTATTATTACGTATTTTAGTTATTTGTAATGTTAACCTTAGTTGCATCGGCTTACAACAAAATCTATAACATTGGCGTATATAAAGAAAAAAAAATGAAAGATGAGATAGAAAATATTTTAAACAAGTGAGTAGGGCTTCGAAACACTCGTGTAGTCGTAAAAAGTGACGTTAACATATATCACCAAAGAGATATTAACCACATTAGACTTGTTATGGAAGTTATGCTTTCATGTGGATCCAACCGCATGTGTAGCATTTTACGTGTCAATGAGATTAAAAGGGGAAATTTAGTCTACTTTTTAAAATTAATTTTAGTAAAAGATAAAAAAAATTGGCTGAAATACCCAATTTTGGATATTTGAAAAATATCTAAAATATTATTGGATATTATAAAAGTATCTTATTTTACTTGTCTTCTACACCCATAAAATAAATTCCAAGGATTATTCAACCAATTAATTGTTAACAATTAGGTGAATCATGCTATATCTAGAGGAAATTATAACCAGTTTGCTTGAAAAGAATTAATTGGTCGAACTTATTCAAATATACCAAAGTCAACATTGGCTACAATAAAATCAATTATAAAGTCATCGCAAAAAAAAAAATAAAGTCATCACAATTTTTTTTAACAAAATCAATGTATGAACAATCAAAGAGTCATCCATCCATAATCCAATCGAATTAACCAAAGTTAAAGTAGATTACACCACAATCCATATAGCACAAACAACAAAAGGGGTGCCCCATCACTTGAAATTCCTCGATGTTTGAGAAATTCGGGGTTTTAAACGAAAAAGTATTAAAATTTGAGGGTTTTGAGATAAAAAATTTGCGGGTTTGAAAGAAAGAAGTGATTTTAGTTGATTTATAATAAGAGTTTCTCACTGAAGCATTACAAGTATAAGTGAAGAACTATAATGAACTCATCTCTCCTCCTTCTTTGGGGAACACTAAAACACAAACGAAATCCCTAAAAAGAAAAAAAAGTTCTTTCTACATAGGAGTAGGCGAAGCAGAGAGAGAAAAATTAGATGTTGAAAAAGAAAATTTGATAGAATCAAAGTAGGATAAAAAAATGGAGACGAGGAAACTAGAAAAAATGGAGCCAAAGAACACAAAAATTTCAGTGCTGAGGACTTCAGGTTAAGTAGACGTGTAGGTGATTAACTTAACTCGTTAATAACTAAAATGATATTACACCATCCCATCTGATCCAACACACCAGACCAAATTTAAACCGTCCATGTATTTTACTTTTTTAAAGAGTTGTCTCACCCTTAGACTGGATTGAAAATGCTAGATTTTATGTCCTTTTCTCGCTGCTAAAACTAACAAACCATAAGAAAATCTACCGCACAAAAAAAAACAAAGTCTTTTAATTTAATCTCTATAATAATCTAAGATTGAAATTTGTTATCTACAAAAATCAAAACCCCTTCTTTTATATTCTTTCGAAGTAAGCATTTGATAGTTACCTGGCTGCTCTTCATATGATTCGATAGATTCGATAAGAATCCACGTCCTCCAAATGAAATTCCATTGGTTTGTATCTTCTGTAATTACCGAAACAAATAAGATAAGTGGACATTCAAACTACCATAAAACGGTAATACCAGACTATGCTGGATATGCATGAATGAAACATGGGTATATAATTCATCACAAGTCCTCCATACCATGTGTTCCTAATCTATGAGCATGTGTTCCTAATGTACGAGTAAAACGTAAACGTGGTAAAAACTCACATCCGACTAATTATAATCCATAAATGTAAAAATTGGCCCACCTAATTTTTATATTCACTCTGTAAAAGTAATAGGAAAAATGAAAATCCATCGGTATATGAACTACCACTGTATGCAAGGGCCATGCACTCACATCACAACTTTAAAGAAAACACATCAGTGTTGCCTTCCAGTCTCTTCCTCTCTCTCACTAACTTTACAATTTGGTACTCATAGATGGGAATTGTATTGGTCTTCCCATGGCAGTTTTTTATTAGAACGGGATGGTCGATTATTCGAGGCCCAGAAATTAAAGAAAAATTATTATTTTATATGTATATGTGTAATTTTATCATATTTAACTTTCTATTAATATTTTTACTTTTTAGGTTTTTGATACTACTATTATTATCGACCTTAGATTTTTCGTATTAATAACAATAACCATCTTGTATGTGTATAATATAAGAAACATCTTAATTAGACAATATAAGTCTCCTAAAATTTTTATTTCTCATATATGATTCATGTGGTACTTTTTATATTTAAAATTTTAAAATGTGATTCATGTGATTTTTTTTCATTTAAAGTGTAAAATACCACATATGTCTTGTAATTGTATTTGGATAATGCTTTAGTTTTTTAAGTTTTCATTTGTTGAGTTTATTACTTGGAATCACGATTTAGTTTTTATTTGCATAAATTTATTGGAAATTTCTAAGTTTACTATGAGTTGTTAATTTTTCATCTTTGTATGATTTATATTTATATATGCATAGATAAAAAAAATATAAAAAAGAAAAAAAAAAAACTAAAATCTTTTCAGGGGACAATAAAACAGAGAAATGAAGTCCCTAAAAATATGAGTTTTTTGTACGTACTGGTAATAGGAGTAGTAAAAGCAGAGAGAAAAAAAATAGATGTTGAAAAAGGATCTGATAGAATCAAAGTAGGATAAAGAAATAGGGACGAAGAAGTTAGGAGAAGTGGAGCCAAAGAACAAAAAGAATTTAATACTAAGGATTTCGGGTTTAAGTGGACGGGTAGGCGGTTAATTTAACTCATTAAGGTCTAAAATGGTACTAAACCATCCGACTTAATCCAACACATTAGATTAAATTTAGATGTGTATTTTACTTTTCGGAGAATTGTCCCACCTATTGACTAGATTGAAAAGGCTGAATTTGTATGCCTCTTTTTTTATGTATACCGATTTCGTTTATTTATTTAATTACTCTTTCCGTCTAAGTTTAGTTGATAAAATTGTATTTTTATTGTCCTTGTTTAGTTGATAAAATTGATATTTCCCCCTAATTTTTTCTTATTTGTCCTTACATAGTAAACAATCCTTAATTTAAAAACTTGTATAAGTTTCTTCCCCCAATTACTACAGAGTAAAATAGGCCAAATACTCCCTCCATAATTTAGGAACTAAAAACCAGGAGTGTTAATTATCCAGATAATTAATTATAGTCAAGGATATTTGGAAAAAAATTGTTCTCTATCTATCTTTTAATATTTATTTAAAATGTAATTTTATCAACTAAACTCGAACAGAAAAAGTATTATTTAAAAATACAAAAATATATTAATTATTAACGTATTTATAGTTATAACAGAGCACTTGTATCATCTTCGATGCATCTCCACGCCAAGTGAGAGGACCGCCATAATGAGGATTGTATGACTACCGGCGACAGGATAATATGGGGAATATTAGCATTGGTACTTTTCAGCATAATTATTTTCAATCTCTACAAGCTCTGGAAAAGAAATAAGGATGTTCGTGCTGCTGCCACTGTTGCGAGATATATTCCAGTGATGGGGATACTAGTCCAGGATATTAGGAGAGACGATCTTGTGTATAACTATTTACAAATGAATTATATATTTTATCTACAATTTTAGTGAGGAGTACAAATATTTCTCTAGTATCCCCATCACTGGAACAACTCTTGCAGCAGTAGCAGCAACACGAACATCCTTAATTTTTTTTCCAGAGCTTGCAGAGATTGAAAACAATTATGCCGAGAAGTAGCAATGCTAATACCCTGCCATATTATCATGTCGCTGGTAGTCATGCGGTCCTCGTTATGCTGGTCCTCCCACTTGGTATGATGATACAAGTGCTCCGTTTATAATTTTGTATACGTTGATAATTAGTATATTTTCAAATAATAATTAAATAAATAAACGAGATCAACAAAAATAAAGAGAATAGGGCATACAAATCTAGGCTTTTCAATCTAGTCAGCGGGTGTAATATTTCTTCAAAAGAGTAAAATACACGGTATCATAATTGTTGGATTAGACCGGATGGTGTAGTACCATTTTAGTCCTTAATGAGTTAACTTAACTATCTACTTAACCCGAAGTCCTTCATATTGAAATTTTATTTGTTCTTTAGTTCCACTCCTCCTAGCTTATTCGTCTCCATCTCTTTATCCTACTTTGATTCTATCAGATCTTCTTCTTCAACATCTTTTTTTTTTGTCTCTGCTTCTACTACTCCTATTACCAGTAAGTACAAAAAACTCATAATTTTAGGGATTTTGTTTCTCTGTTTTAACATCCCCCGAAAAGATTTTTTTTTTTTTATCTATGCGTATATAAATATAAATCATACAAAGATAAAAAAACTAACAACTCAATAATAAACTTAAGAATTCCAATAAATTTATGCAAATAAAAACTAATCGTGATTCTAAGTAAGAAACTCAATAAATGAAAACTAAGGAAAAACAAAGTATTATTCAAATACAATTACAGATATATGTAGGTACGTAGTATTTTACACTTTGGAATGAAAAAAAAAATAGCACATAAATTACAAATTCTTTTGTTAATTTAAATATAAAACGTACTACATGAATCACATATGAGAAATAGAAAATGTTAGGAAACTTATATTGTGTAATTAAGATGATTCTTATGTTATACTCATACAAGATGGTTATTTTTGCTAATACGAAAAACTTAAGGCCGATAATAATAGCAGTGTCAAAAACCTAAAAAAGAAAAATATTTGTAATAGTTATTTTTCATATTAATAAGTTTTTTTTCACAATAATAGAAAGTTAACTAACACAAAATTGCATATATATATAATGAAGATTTTTTTTCTTCTTCTTTAGTTTCTGAGTCTAGGACGATCGACCATCCCGTCCTATATAAAAAACTACCCTGCGAAGAGGACCAATACACTTCCCATTTGTGAGTACTAATTGTAAAGCTACAGAAAGAGAGAGTGCCTGACTGGAAAGCAGCAGTGATTGTGTTTCTTTAAAGTTGTGATGTGAGTACATTCCAATGCATGCATTTTTTTTGTAGCAGTTAATGAGATGGTGGTAGTTCATCTACTGATGGATTTCCACTTATCTTATTTGTTTTGGTAATTACTGGGGATATAAACCAATGGAATTTTATTTTAACCATGGGATATTGAGGACGTGGATTCTTATCGAGTCAATCAAATCATATGAAGAGCAGCGAGGCAACTAACTAATGCTTACTTTGAGTGAATATCAAAGAAGGGTTTTGATTTTTTTGTAGAAAACAAATTTCAGTCTTAGATTATTTAAATAGAATTTGTTTTTGAATTGTGTGTTAGATATTTTTGTATGGTTTATTAGTTTATTCGCGAAAAAGAGCATAAAAATTTAGCATTTTCAATCAGTCAACGGATGATACAACTTTTCAAGAAAGTAAAATACACTGACAGTTTAAATTTGGTCGGGTATGTTGGATCAGATCCGGTGGTGTATAACATTTTAGCCCTTAGAGCATCTGCAATCGTCGAGTAAGCCGACGATCAAAGATTAAATAAAATCGATAGTCGTCGAAAATCACCCACAGACGTCGATCATATTTGGTATTTGATCGATGAAAATCACTGTTCCAGATTAAATCTCGTCGCTGATCGACGATTATAAATTATAGTCGCGCGTTATTTTAAGGTATCGCCTGTTACCGAGCGATTATGCACAATCTCGTTTAAAAATAAGGACGTAGAGTTGGCATTCTGTCAGGTCAAACGAGATACTAAACGTCCGCTCCTCAACACGATACTCTGGATGCTCGCCCTACTCATAAGCGAGGTTCTTAGTTACCGCTCCAAAAATTCAAACACGGTCGAGAAAGTAACATGGCGTTTACAATTGGACGAGATATTGCTGACTCGCCTGGAGCTGGGCGAGCCTCCATGGATTCGTTGGTGGTAGGGCGAGGTAATAGCCCTCCGTTCACGTGACCGTTAATACTTCGGTTCAAATGTTACCGTTGTAGTTTAACGGCTATATTTTTACCCTATATATGGGATAACATACCAATGGCATTTTACTGAATTCATACATATTTTGTGTGAAAAATCTAAAGTTTGTTTTTATTTGTAATCGATTAGTAAAATGCCACCATCAAAAGCACGAGGTCCAAATTTTTCGTCTTTTGAAGATGTTACGATGTGTAGAATTCATTTGTCAATTTCTCAGATTTTAGCATTGGTACCGATCAATCTGAAGATCAATTATGGTCACGTATTCTATTCCGGATGAAAGAAGATATACCTACTATGCCAGCACGTAGTTGGACCTCCCTTCAGAAACGATTTCAAATTATAAGTAAAGATGTTGCGCTATTGTCTACAAAGGAGGCTGAAGTAGAAAGGGAACATCATACTGGTTGGGGCCCTGAAAATAAGGTAACTACTCGTTTAATTATGCTTATTACATTAATCCATATGATTGTATATCCTTTAACATATTGAATTGAAACACCAGTTCGCAGAAGTCCGTAGGCTTTTCAGGGAAGCCACTAGTCGAAGTTTTAAGCATGAAGATTGCTACACAGTTATGCTAGAAAATATTAAATATTCAAGAAGGTCGACATTTGTTTTCGATTCATCACAAGCTGAGTCTGATTACGACAATGAATCTCAAGACGTACAGGACACACCGGACTTAAGCCTAGATGGACCAAGCGCATTTGACGACCTAGGAGATATCCAAAACACAGTAATCCGTCCAATGGGGAAAAAAGAGGCGAAACGACAAAAGACAAAAGGGAAAGAAAAATGTACTGAACAACAGGAATTGATGGAAAATATTTATAGAGAGCAACAAAGCTTCAACGCCAAATGTACGGAACAAAGAGATATGAAGATAGCACAAAGAAATGCTGAGTTTGCAGCAAAATTAGCTCATGATAAAGCAAAGTTTGAAGCTAAATTAGCTGATTCAAATGCAAAGTTTCTAGAAATACAAGCTAGGCAAGAAGCAGAAGAGGAATTCCGTATAATGACGATGGATCTGTCACAAATGGATGCTGTATCAAGACAGTACATCGAACTGAGGAAAGGTAAAATTTTGAGGAAAAGATTAACCCAATCATAGAGGCCATTATTTTTTACTATTGTCATATTGTTTATTTAATTTTATGGATTTATTTAGAAATTTCAGTTTAGTTTAATACCAAAGATTTTTATGTTTTTAACGGGTTATAATTTTTGGATTTATTTTTTAAAATTACTTCAGAAACTAGATGCGCTCGAAAGATAAATGTAAATGTAAACGTAACTAATAAGTGTAGTCCTTATAACACATTCAGCCAAAAATCCCATAAAAATAATCATTCATCCCCAACAGATGACCATATGTGTTCGATCAAGTCATTTCTCACGAACCCCAGTTTGTTTATCGAATACTGCACGTCTGCGTTGGTCCTTCACCATTCTTGATAGTTGAGAAGTGTTGTCCCTTGAAATGACACATGGAGCACCATAACTTCGTTGTTCATAGTCATGCGGCCAGTCACCGGGAATACGTTCATCCTCCACTATCATATTATGTAGAATAATGACAGTTTTCATTATATAGGCTAACACGTCAGGATTCCACATTCTAGCGGGTTGTTTGATAATTGCAAATTGACTTTGTAATACCCCGAACCCCCGTTCAACATCCTTTCGACAACCTTCCTGCATAGCTGAAAATTTCTGTTTCTTTTGTGAATCAGGATGTTTTATGGTAGTCACAATAGTTGCTGTCTCTGGGTATATTCCATCCCCAAGATAGTACCCCATATTATATTGATTTCCATTGACCTCAAAGTTAACTGCCGGTGCTTTACCGTTGATAAGTTTTTCGAAAATATACGACCGATTCATCACATTGATATCATTGTTTGAACCCGGCATACCAAAAAATGCATGCCAAAACCAAAGATCATGCGACACCACTTCCTCCAAAATAATACTTTCGCTACCCTTGTATATAAGCCCCCGATTCAGCGGAAGGGCATTTGTCCCATTTCCAATGCATGCAATCCACACTACCAAGCATACCTGGAAATCCCTTTTTTTGGTTTTCATTGAGGAGGAGTTCAACATCACGCTGAGTTGGTGTCCTCAAATATTCTTTTTCGTATAGTTGGACTATCACCCTGCAAAATCTGCGGGTTGCTTCCAAAACTGTAGTTTCCCCAATACGTAAATACTCATCGATTGCATCTGCCGCACAACCGTATGCTAACATTCTAATAGATGCAGTAATTTTTGTGTGGGGGGTTAAGCCTAGAACACCACATGCATCATTTTTTTGCACAAAATAACTATTTACCGCAACAACACATCACCCAATATACGGTTGAATAACTCTCGACGCATTCTGAATCTTCTGCGAAATACATTCGGTGGAAACGTCGGGTTGTTGCAGAAATAGTCTCTCCATAGACCTTTGGCACCTACATCATGTTGTCTTGGTATTTTTGTACGTGTATGTGGAGGGTTCATATTTGAAAACATTAAACCAGTAGTAACTGCTAGGTTATTACTGTTCGCTTCAAGTGAACTTTCATCTGATGAGTAGTAACTACTGTTATCATCATCGTTTAATGAACCAGAAGAAGAAGAAGTATAAGAAACATAGTGAGGAAAACTAGAAGAGGAACCATAGTTGTCTATATGATTTACATAGTTTGCCATTTTGTTATTTGTTGGAATTTTGTGAGCAAGAGCTAATGATAAACTCGGTTTGTATTGATGGAGAAGCCAGTGTGGTTATTTATAATAGAAGAGTAAAACAGAATTTTGAATGCAAAGATTATTTTTCATATTTGTCAGAGATATTTTATGTAACTTGACAAGGCAATGGCATGAATTGACAATACACCGACCACATTTCAATGCAAAGATTATTTTTCAGATTTGTCAGAGATATTTTATGTAACTTGACAAGGCAATGACATGAATTGACAATACACCGACCACATTTCAATGCAAAGATTATTTTTCAAATTTGTCAGAGATATTTTATGTAACTTGACAAGGCAATGACATGAATTGACAATACACCAACCACATTTCAATGCAAATATTATTTTTCAGATTTGTCAGAGAATTATTATGTAACTTGACAAGGCAATGAAATGAAATAGATTATTGTTCTCTATTTAATCACATTTCCTTCTTTGTTTACTTCATAACTTACCTCCACCCATGTCAACATTTCATTCAGCCGAAGACTTGGCTATAACAAAATCCTGGTATTACAAAACCTTACGTCAAGATGTTATAGTCGGAATTGTTGATCCAGAAACTTTATGGGGGAGGATCCACACACATTTTGGTGAGGAATATGGAAATTCAACCCAAAGATCTGTTGTACAAATTTATGATAGATACCAAGTTATTCGAAAGGGAATAGCTGATTATGTATCTATACAACAACGGATCTTTAACGACACCCATTTAGGATTATCGATCCAACAATTTGTAAGTATCCATACCATTAGAAAAGTTGTCTCCTCTGTCATTAACAACAATTTGAAATAACAAATTATTCAACTGTTTCGTCCCCTTGTGTAGGAGGAAATCGCTAAAATGCACTACTTTCAGGAAATGGGGGAAGAATTCATATTTGTAGCAAGCTATGAGTTCATGAAGTCCAAAATATAATCGGAATTAACTCCTAAAATTATCAATTGAAGTTAAAGTTCAACGGATCTTTTTTTTTAGAATTTGAATTTTTATTTATGCTAATGACCTAATAATAGCCCCTGAATCGTTGTCAACGGAACAACAACTTAAGGTAGTACAATACTTTTATTAAATCAAAAAAGACATACATGAAAGAGAAAGAAAAATAAACTACCGATACAGAAAAATCAAGTAAGAAATAAACCTATAAGTGAAACCGTAAGGCTTGGCTTGTCAGACGACGTTGACGACGTTCTGGCCTACTAGGTAGAAAGATCAACACAAAAGGGTTGAATTCATCCATTACCCTTAAGATCTCAAAATGAGGTTTGTACCGGAAAATCACTTCGTTTCCATCTTGTCCATTCCTCTAGTGATCGGGCAACAACTTCATCATCAGTTTCATTCCTAAGACGAAATTCATTGACCCGAGCAGTTAAAGAAGAAAATTCTAACACTTCCTTAGTAATTTTCACATATCGAAAAAAAAGGCCTGCTCTGTTCCGGTTGTTGGGATTACCGGTTTCATCGCAAAAGTTTGCATGTGTGTTTTCCAACCATTGCATGGTCATACAACCATTGATATCACGTTCCTGACCCCTTGCTGGATAATGTAATACTATGTTTCGACATATGGATAAATCTTCATCTAAAGTAAAATTGCTTGCATTAAGGGTAAAATTTTCGTACCCAGACATTGAAAACTAAAATGTGGGAATAATGAAATGAGTTGTGTAGCTATTGAATGTTATTTATAGTGGTCTCAAATACAAAATATAGCCGTTATGCAAGGAAAAAAAACCGGTAATAAAACGGTCATTTAAATTTCGTAATGTGCTGTAAAATTATCATATTACATAAACGGCCTACTAAAAAAAATAACATTTCATTTAACCATAAATCAACAATAAAAATAACCAAACACGTTCTTTTAACCGTCAATCGAAATTTAAAAAAAAAATTTAACCGGAGTTCGATCTTGGTGGAATAAATGTTCTTGACGCAATTGGCTTAGCTGTCTGGTCAACAACGAAACCTGATCTTGTAGGAGGAGGTTTTCAGCGGCTGACTGAGTTCGAATAGTGTTCAACTCAACTTCCTTAGCTATGATGTAATCCATCATATCCTTAGTTTCAGATAAGGTAAAATCCCGAAACTCTTGTGTAAAATCAGCAAAGTCTTGCACTAAATCATAAGCCGCCACCTTGGATGGAAAAAAAAAAGAATAAGCATTAAAAACACAACATTTCTTAAACCGTAATAAATTTCTCCACGACTTTGTTGAATACTTACATATGGTAGTTGTTTGGGAGGAGGAACAGGTACATGATCACGGCGCCGTGGGATGTTCTGTTTGATACGTTCACCCGCATATCCATACGTTTCAACCTCCCAATTAACAGTCGTCACATATTTGTAGAGGCTGGTAACATGTCGCCAATATTCATAATAAACCTCGTATTGCACGACACGTACGTATTCACTACAATTGCCGTGAGCTCTGGCTTTCATGTCTTCAATCTCATCGTCACCGAAGTTGGAAATGCAACTAGGGGGGTTTGCCAGAATACCCCAAGTTGGGTTGTTCTGCCTCCAACAACGGTCTCCGAGATACATATTGTGCTTTTTCCAATAAAATGACAATAAATAAATACCAACCATGTCACAACAGTACGAGTTGGAAAATTTAAGATTGTAAAGAGAAAAGAACTACAGAACTTACAGTGCCGAGCCAGGAGAATGTAACTCGTTGGGCAGAAAGTTCAATTGCATTGCAACCAATTTCTTCTGGTATAACTGCTGTAAGCCATGGTTGCCAAGTCACGGACTCGGCAAATAACTGATTTAGTTCAGTCATTAACTTCACGATATCAACACCCTTCTTCCGGGGGCGAACCACCTACGACATCTGGGCCATTCATGTTCACTTTCAGCCGTAGTCTTGTTTGGACGAAATATCCCAAGGTATTCGTATCCCCAAAACTACAACATAAATAAATTGCAAATGATTTAACTACATACCAACTAAATTGTAAGAAAATTTAATTCATTTAACGTTAAATAAATTACCTCCAAAATTTGGAATGGGCCGGATACTGATTTCTGTCCCCTAGAAGCCGTGGCGAGACCCAAATACAATTTTGAGAATGCAGGACCACCCCAGTCGTACTGATCAACTTCATTTAGATTTTCAAAAGCAGCCAACCATCCTGCATCAATGTATGTTTTTGCATTTGGGAAAAAGAAATTCCCAAGAACATACATATAGAACGCCCTCGCAACTCTATCAGCCAGGACACTATCATCGTTTTCCGCGTTCAATGTAGCGATATCAAAATAGGTGGTCAAAAACTTGAGAGTTATTGCATCTGAAACCCACTGTTGTGGAACACCTTCTCTTTTGCATACCGCATTATCTTTCAGTTCAGGAAAGATATTCGCACGAACATATTCAAATTTAAACTTTTGTGACTCATAAGGAACTGATCTCCCGACACCGATACTAAGCCCTGTCAACATAACCCAATCGAGGGGAGTGAATCCAAGCTCCCCAAAAGAAAAATGAAATGTGTTGGTAGTATCCCAAAACCGCTCTATTATAAAATCGATTAGAGCGTGGGATGAATCTACTACAGGTAGGTATAGTAATCTGCCCCAACCTCCCCTTTCTATTATATATTGGACCTTATTAGACTCCTGAGTAATTCTCTTGTAGACCTGTAGAACTGATTTAAGAGAACCACGATGGTCAAACCTGAATTTGGCGTCAGAGGAATATGTAATATTTGTAGAAACATGTTCCTCCATATCTTCGACAACGGTGTAATGTTCCAACCCCGGAACATCTACCGACTCGGGGACCATGGACTGTGCTTCAGAATCATCTGTGATTTTAGCTGCTGGTTTTCTTTCTGCCAACCCATCTCGAAACAACATTGCTAGACATCTGACGAAACAAATAATAGAACATTGTCAATAAAATGAGTAAATCACCACAATGCATAAACACTTAAAATTAATTTAACAACACCTAAACAAGTAGGGAAAGCAAAATTTCCATACACATTTGTACAAACAATTATACATCAAACATTCTAAAAATACATACATCATTATCAAAATACAACAATCACACCCATTACAACCAATCTAATTCAAATTACACAATTGCAAATAATTCCATCACACATTTGTTTTTAAATTAAATCAAAATTAAATCAAAATTAATATGTTTCTATACAACATAATACATTCTACCAAAAATTAAACATAAACCCACAAAAATTAAGCTACAACAATTTCGTATTGTATGTTTAATTTAACAAATAACAACAAATTTTAAAACCTAATTCATAACATGCATATGAACCCTAAATAAATTCCCAATTTTATAATTATAACACAAATTCATATTTCAATAATGGGTTTATAATGTACTAATTAAACAACATCCACAACCAATTTAACAAACTAATCATCTAAATTACATACAAAATTAAAACAATTGAATTTAAATTTTTTTAGGGTAGAAGATATACCTTGATTTCGCTTGGAATTTGTTTGAGCAAAATATGAAAATGGAAACGAGGTATTGGGTTATCGTCAAATGATAGAGCTGTTGGCAAAATGGGGTTCTTGGAGTGTTTCGGCTGGGAGAGGTAGGAGGCGAGAGGAAGGGAACAAGAGGCGAGAAGAAGATGAAGAAAGAAATGGAAAATTTAGGGTTATAATCGGCTGAAGAACACACACGCCGTGTTGGAATATCGCCTCCCCCAACTGGACGACAGCACACCATCCCGCCCGTCTCTTTCCCACCCAAGTGATTCGAACGTGCAACAGGCGTCACTATAATCTCTCGCCCGGATCATTTTCTCACACGGCTATTTCGCACATTTTCTAGACGAAATTAAGGCACAGCGCTTGAACAAGCGGAATATTCACATTCCGCTTGGATAGTGGACGAGCTTCTAGGATCGAGCCTTTAGGTTAGTTTTACAGACGGGAGAACAAAATCTCGCTTGTACTAGGCGTGGTGTTAATGGCTCGTCCATTTTTCCCAACGACAGGATAGTAACTCGCTTACCCCCAAACGATAGTTTACTGCCTCGCTTGATCATCCCCCGCTGTTTTTACCCCGGATCAAAGATCAAATTTTTTGATCTTTGATCGATGGGTATAGTCGAACCATTGTGGATGCCCTTAATGATTTAAATTAACCACCTACCCATCTATTTAACCCGACGTCCTCATTAATGAATTCTCTTTGTTCTTTGGATCTATTTTTTCCAACTTCGTAGGGCATCCACAATGGTACGAGTAAAACCAAAGAGTAAAGAGTAAATTTTTTACTCTTTGGTCTGACCCAAAAACAACGGCCCAGAGATAAAAAATGATCGGGCGGTGCTTCAGAATAACGCGTGTTGTTGGCGGGCGTCTGGGTAAACGCTTGTTGAGACGGGCGGTTGTCTAGCGTAATGCTTGCGTGAGGCGACATCTAGTCGAACATTTGATGTGGGACATGAACAAAAGATTACGCCTGATGATAGACGGACTCCTAGACGCACGCCCAAGAGATGAGCGCTTTACTAGACAAACGCCTGATGGAACGGTGCGCCAGCATTACGCCTGATCGAGTGTGTGATGTGCGAGTTAAGCGTGTGCGGTAAAACACAGGCGATGCCCTAACGTCCCGCCTACAAAACCCAAGCGAACTCCTATAATGCCGCTTCGTTACTTAGTGATACCTTAGCTTACTGTAAGTAATGCTTAGTTTACTTAGTGATCCATTACCCAAGCGGAATCCTACAATGCTTTGATGCTTACTAATTTACTGTTTGCTTAGTTTACTTAATTTACTGTAAGTAATGCTTACTTTACTTTGAGTATCATTTAGTTTACTTAGTTTACCGTGTAATGCTTTGGGAGGAGCCTTAGCATTACGTTTGGACCAAGCGGTATTCTTACGTTACGCTTCAATGGGGCGGTGATTTGGTTAGCCCCTATTACTGGGGGTGATCCTAGATGCACGCTCCATCAGGCGTAATCTTAGGTGAACGCTTGACCAGGCGGAGATTTGGTTAACGCCCGTGTTTTCAAGTGTTACGCTAGAATAACGCCTGGCATCAAACGCTTCACTATGCACCCGCTTAGAATCAGGCGGACAACTACACCACCGCTCGACTAAATTGGTTTTAGTCCAGAAAAAATCACAGATTTACTCCACAACAGTGCAATTTCTGGACCAAAGAGTAGATTCACTCGTCCCGCTGTGGCTGGATTTTTCGGACCATCTACTACATCTAGTCTTTGGTCTGTGTTTCCCTTCATCCATTGTGGACGCTCTTAGTCCCCATCTGTTTATCCTAGCTACTTTAACTTTATCGAATATTTTTCTTTAGCATCTACCACTCCTACTACCAATAAGTACAAAGATTTCTTTTTTTTAGGATTTCGTTTTTCTGTTTTTGTGTTCCCCGGAGAAAGAGGAGAGATGAGTTCATTATAGTTCTGCACTTTTACTTGTAATTCTTTAGTGTGAAACCCTTATTCTATATCAACTAAACTTATTTCTTGTTTTCAAACTCGTAAACTCAATCTGTCTATCTCAGAGCTTCCACATTCATGAGTGGAGTAAAGAGTAAAACCAATGAGTAAAAACCAATTTTTTTTGTTATACTCCGCGTGAAACGCAACGATGGAAGACTAAATTTTGATCAGGCGGAATCAGAGTTTACGCTTGGCGTTGGGCGCATATATAAGGATACGTATGTTGGATGGGTGTTGGATGGGCGTATGCTAGTGAAACGCTTGGTTGGGGCGGACGCTGGATGAACGCTCGGTGAAAGATGCAGCCCAGAATAACGTCTGATGGTAAACGTACGCGTAACAACACGCCCAAGTGACTTATGCTTTCGCCTGGTGAATGTGTGGTCTCGTGCAGTTGGTTCGTTTGGCTCATGTGGTGGGCGTTACCTTAGCTATACGCCCGTGTTATGAAGCGGTTTCCTACACTAACGCCTAAAGGAGAAACGATATTATAAAAAAGTTGCTCATGTCTGACATATATATATATATTTGTTCCTGGAAAGCAAAACTACTTGGAACTATTACCGATATAGAAACCAAACCATGCAACACGAAAGATCCCATGTCTACAAATGATATGTTTGTCTGGACATCCATACCCATTTCCCTTGCAGTAGCCGCTCCGCTCTTACTCCTACTCCTCAATAATTTTCCTAGCTGGAAAATAAAACTAACTGTAGGTGGTGGCCACTGGGTCCTCCATGTTGGCCATTGATCGGAAACTTCTTAGATTTAGGCTATCACTATAAGGCGCCACACAAAAGATTGGTAGAACTTCGAAATAAATATGAACCAATTTTAATGATACGAATGGGTGCGATGAATACGCTAGTTTTTGCTTCCGCAGATGCTGCCATACAGTTGGTAAGAAACGTTAATGTACACCACTGCCCCCCACACACAGGCGCGCGTTTAGTGAACACCTATACCCAGGCGTTTGTTTAGTTAGCGCCGAATGGGGCGTAAATTTCGTCAACACCGCAGCAAGCACACGTGAAGTGTGCGTCTAATGGGGTGTACACTTATGCACACGCCTACGTCGGGCATAATTTTCGTTAACGCCGAGCACCAAGTGCACGCGAAGTGTGCGTCCAATGGATCGTGCGCTTATGTGAACGCCTATACAAGCGTTATTTTTCAGTTGGGTCTGATTTTTGAAACGCACTGCTACCTTCACGTCTGGAAGGAGACGCACTCAAACTTCACGTCTGTCATGAAACACATTTCTACCTTCACGCTCCATCAAATTCGATTTTGGTCCAGCTTTCGAATCACTTTTGATCCTAAATAGTAAAAAATTCTGGACTATAACCCAAATATACTCCCCCACTGTGATTGGTTTTGGGCCGACCAAAGAGTATATTTCGATTTGGTCCAGGTTTTACTCGCACTACTGTGGGTGCTCTCAAAACCCCCAAATCTTAATATTTATTCACTTAAAACCCTAAATTTCTCAAACCTCAAGGAATTTCAAGTTATGGGTACTCCTCATGTTGTTGGTGTTATATGGATTGTGGTGTAAGTCTACTTTAACTTTGGTTAATTCGATTAGATTATGGATGGATGACTTTTTGATTGTTCATACATTGCTTGTTTTGCGATGATTTTATGATTAATTTTTTCATGTCCAATGTTGACTTTGGTATACTTGAATAAGTTCGACCGATTAATTCTTTTCAAGCAAATTGGTTATGATTTCCTTTTAAATATAGTATGATCACCTAATACGTTAATGTACTTTCCTTCTTGGCTTGTTGATACATCCAAACTAAGCTCATATTAAGTGCTTGGGGTTTGTTTGTCTAACCTTTTTTTTTATATAATGCCAGATCTTGTTTTTCAGGTTCCTTGTTATATCCTCATGAATTATATAGGGGTATTATTCAGTAAATACTAAAAGTGGATGAAGAAGAATTTGGGAGTCATGGTGTTCTCATGCAATAAGGACTTTTTGCGTCAATAACTCTTTCTCTAGTACATGTCCATATCATTGCTTTATGTCATTGAACTAAATCCGTGAATTGCAACTGGGGCGATTTCAATAAGTTAAGGGAGAATTGTTGATATGACCCTATTTTATTGCCTCCATTTCAAATATCATCCCGTTTTTTTAACTATTACAAACATGACCCCATTTTTTTGTCATAAATATGACCCCATTTTTTGTAGGGAGTGTTTGGATACAACCTCAAATAGTAATTTTTTTTTACTAAATTAAATTAAGATCTTATATATTTTAATTTAATAGAAAATATCAGTTTGATCTATTAAAAATAAACCCACCTCATAATTAATCAAAACTTAATGGGGGTGTTTGGTAAAAATTATCATTATCATTTATGATTATAGATAATCATAAATTGAAAAATGATTATGATATTAATCATTATTATAATAAATTTTAACAAATAATTTTTGGGATAATTGATTATCCTAAAAAAATGCTCTCAAAGAGGAGAGAAAATAATGATGATCTAAGAAATTTTTTTTAGTCCACTATTCTTTTTTTATCTTTCTCTTGATAGTTTAGAGAAAATAAGGAAAAAAATCTAATTCATTTTTGTTAAAAAAAAATTGATTATGATAATTTTTATAAATGAATTTTTTTCTACTTATGAAAATAATGAGTTTTTTCAATTATGATTAAAATAATCAGTTATTATAAATTTTAACAAACACCTATATAATGAATTATGGGCTGGATAATTGATTATGGGCTCATAATCTATTATTATAATGATTACCAGACAGCCCCAATAAGAATTGAATCACAATAACCAAATTTTCAGTTTCTGGAACAGAACATAACATCAACAACAACAAAAAAAAAAAACCATTTTTTAAGTGGGGTGTGCATGTAAGATGAAATTGAAGAAAACCCATTACATAAAATTGATTAATACTTAATAAGGTATAATAAGATCTTAATTTAATTTAGTCAAAAAACTTACTATTTGAGGTTGTATCCAAACACTCCCTACAAAAAATGGGGTCATATTTATAATTAAAAAAAACGGATCATAATTATAATAGTTAAAAAAATAGAATCATATTTAAAATGTAGGTAATAAAATGGGGTCATATAAGCATAATCCCCATAAATTAACGAAATTTTGAATTGTTGTCCTCGTATTTTCTTGCAGCTTACTTGGATTATATCCAGAGAGTTGGCACCCTTTTTTTTCTAACTAGATTTTTCTTACTGCTTTATAACTTTCATCGATGAACTTATGAATGATAAATGATTTAATCCACGCTTATCTTATACCCTTTATACATGTTGGAGAAAAGTTGGATTGTTTTGCATAATAGTCTATCAGTGACCAGTATACATCAATTATGTTATTCATTGTCCAATCCGAACGCAAGGAAACTGCTCCAAACATCTAAGCGCTAACATCTCAGGATACAGTGAACGGTGCCTTACAAAACATACCTAACTAATTTAACTGCATAACAAAATTACCTAACTTGACATTACTATGAAGGATACCTACCTAACTAATTTAACACTAACCTGTAAAAATTTACCTAAGAACTTTATTGGCTTTAAACTTTAAAATATTTTGTGTGACGTAGTGTACAATTGTATAACAAGGAAAATAACAACAAAAAATCTGAATTGTAGATGTAGATCAAATGCAGATATTTCCAGGTATGTCGCTCCAGAATATGCCATAACTGGTCATTTTTTAGTAAAGAGTGATGTATATAGCTACGGATTATCTGTAATACCCTAATTCGGAATATAAGTAGTAGTTTGTTCTTTCCTAACACCGAGGCCTTTTCAGCATAATTGGTTCCAGAGTTGGCAAAAAACTCTGCAATTAAGCGTGTTCGGACGGGAGTAATTCAGGGATGGGTGACCTCCTGAGAAGCTGCTGCTGGATAACCGCAGCGGTGCCCGTATCCCACACTGCTGGATGACCGCAGTGGCTAAGTGGGGATAATATCGGTGGAAGGTCGGGTCATTACAAGTGGTATCAGAGACGACGACGGATCACCTGCCGAGGGTGAGAGAGTATGATGGACGGAGTATTCCAGGTATTGGTCTCATGGGTGGCAGAGAACGTCGGAGATCTGGGCTTGTATATTCCGGAGCCGAGGACGGCTCCAATTTAAAGGTGGTGGTATTGTAATACCCCGATTCAGAATATAAGTAGTGGTTTGTCCTTTCCTAACACCGAGGCCTTTTCAGCACAATTGGCTCCAGAGTTGGCAAAAAGCTCAGCAGTTAAGCGTGCTCGGACGGGAGTAATTTAGAGATGGGTGACCTCCTGGAAAGCTGCTGCTGGATAACCGCAGCGGTACCCGTAAAAAACCTCGCACTACCGGATGACCATAGTAGCTAAGTGGAGATAATATCGGTGGAAGATCGGGTCATTACATTATCTAACTAGAGTTGCTGACTGGAAGAAGGCCTGTAGATATGTTACAACCTTTAGGCCAGAAGAATCTCGTCGCATGGGTTAGTACTTTCTCCTTCATTTCCTAAATCTCATGGTTTTAGATTATATATAACTATGAATGGATTCTTCACTTTATCCTTCATATTACATCAATTTATTAGATACTATTCCATGTTTAAAATGGAACGACATTACTTTATATAGACTACATTCTAATCTAAGGCCAAGATGTTAAAAAATAAAAACAAGAAAAGAACATGACATGACATTTGCATCAAATGACATCCATGTTAAGAAAAGTAATGACCAAGTATACCAGACTATAAGGACAAGGTTATTATTGGTACAACTAACCATTCCATTTACTATGAACCTAGCAGGAAGATAGAAAAAAATAACGATATCATATCATAACCAAAATCTAAGATATGGACCTTTGGGATTTTACACAAGAAAATAAAATAAACTTCAATCGCCCTAACCAGATTGGGCAAGGCCAAACGAAGTACCTCCAAAATTCAAAATAACAAACCTTAAAAATAACAGAAGCATCGAATCCAGTGAATCCATAAACAACATAGAGGAAAGATAGTATCAAATCAAAGATAAGTTTAGAACGGAACCCCTCTTCTTCTAAACCTAATCCATCTATTGATTCATATGCAACTAACACAACACTTAACAATTTGCATTCATTAACATTTTTTATGGAATTCAGAGACAAGGATCAAATAGATAGAAAGAAGAGGATTTGAAGTTTCTTTGATTGTCGGTATGATATCCTTGGTGTGGAAGTTAAGTGCTAGAGCAATGAAATTCCGTGTGGTTGGGAAACTAAATAGGATGGAGGGCTTAAAAAAAAAAAAGAAACTTACTCTGACAAATACAGACACAATAACTAATCCAACTCTGTCCCTCTAATTTAATTTATTGAAGAGTTGGCTCAAGCGGTGACTAGATGGATACTAATGGATTTAAATACCCTTTTCTCGATTCAAAGTATGAAACATAAACAATAATAGAACCAAAAATAGATAAATCAATAAAATCTAACATAACATAAAAGAAGATTTATTTCAACACCACTTTGTTTTCTTCGAGATACTTTGCTAGGGTTTGGGAATAATTTTCTCACCGGTATCAGATAGTACGATTTTCTTACTCTGACCACGCACTATTTTGTTCTTTTTTTTTCTGGAGCTATTTCGTCATATCCTTCTTCGTCAGCATCAAATAGTATGATATATAAATGTTTCTTTGGACTATCAACCTGTAATTTTTTTCTTGTTAATATTGAAATAATGATTTAAAATTGTACCTTAATATTGGTGTTAACCAATTTAATACCTTGATATTGATTTTTTTATTTTTTACTTCTAAACATCTTTCTCCCCGGGATATTTTGGTAATCTCTAAATCAAATACACATTGATATTCTTTTTTTTTTCATTATCTTGTCTTTTAAATGATGTTGTTTACCTTATCTCCATTTACGAATTCTTTGATCTCATTGAGGTTCATTTGAATTAGCTATTCGGTAGTTTTTCCATGAAAAATGAATATTGTCTTTCATGTGCTATTTTCTACCGAAAGCTTTAATAACAATCTTGAAGTCATTTTTTTGTTAAGTTTTTTGACTGTTTTTTCTTCAAATCGTTTTCCCACTTTCAGTTTTATGGATTATACATTTACCTGGTCTCTGGGGACTCGACTTCCTCGTTGCGGAGTACACCATTGCACGTTGTTTTATATTCCATGTCTGTTATTGCATTTTTAGTAAACAGAGTAGTATCATTCAGAAGACTCTTGATCCTTTAATTGTTGTTTTGCAATCCAATGAAATACGTATAAAAAACTTACGTATTTTTCCTCTTGTAAATATTTTTTTTCTAGCAATTGAGATGCTTGATGTATAATTTGGTTTTTTTTCGCAAATTCACAACTTTTGACATCTTTCTTGCAGTAATAACTCATAGTTTTGTTTATATACATTGTAAATTATTAGTGTTAAGTTAGGTGATTTGATTTATTTATTTATCAACATTGGATAACTATGGTAAAAAAAAAAGAGGTAAATATAGGTGGTTACATATGATGTTGTTTGATTTGGATATACTTTTTCTTTGTTGTATTTTTTTTTTGTATTTATCCAATTTAGGAAATTTAAGGGGACAAAGGAATCTAAGCCCGGTCATTTTAGAAAAGTAATAATTATAGTTTGTTCCACGAGACTTGTGAAGATTTATTTTAGACCTAAATTCTAATTCTAAAGTAGTAAATTTAGACAAAAGATGATATCAATATTAAAAATAACCGAGACTCTGAATTCCACCACTAGCCAATTTTAAGTGAATCAATAATAATAGTAATACAATTCTGGCATTTAAAAGTGACTCTAATTCTTGTCAAAATAAATAGTCTTTCAGAATATTGATTGTAGATCATAAGCATGAACCATCAAAACACTTAAGCTAAGCATATATCATCAAACTAAATAATAATCAGTTAATCAAAAAAATAAAAATTATAGATATTTGCAAAAGTCATACAAAATTAAATAAAATAACATACAAAATTAATACGGTTATATCTGTTACAAACAATGTGTTCTTTGTTGCTAAAAGGAGATACAAAAGATGACTGTCAAATAAATGACAGTTCTTCGGTGCAGTTGAGAGGAAGGAAAAGTGACAATTTTCTTACGACTTTTCTATTGCGTAATATCTTCTTCTTCCTCCTCGATGAACTGCAGCAGCAGAAAAAAAAAACTCCAACTTTTCTCTCATTTTTTCCGACTGTTTTTGCTTAATTTATATAGGTCTTAGAAAACCTTTATACTCTTCCTTAATCAATAAGCGCTCAATCCCATAAACCTGTTTTGATTGTTTCTTCATATAGATATATCCAAAACTTATTTCAATCCCATAAAACTCGTAACCAAAACTTATCAGAAACTAACTCACGCGTGAAATGAATTTCCCACCCTTTTCTATTTTTGAACCAAGAAGATTAGGTACCCCTAGTCCAAGCTATGTGCCTTTATCAACTGTTCTAGGTGCCTTTATCAATTTCTATTTTCTTCCCGAAATTTAGTTTTTACTAAAATACCCAATAAGACATAGAAAGATAAAATTAGTGCAAAAAATAAGGACTATCAATATATGAAATTAAACATAGATGAGATACAAAAATGTGTATGTCAAAGCCTAATACAAATGTAAAGTGGTGAGCTTAAGTTCATCAGTTAGAATACTCTAGAATATGTAGGGAACTTAGCTAGTATCTCCTTGTGTAACACCAAACCATAAGGGGTGTGTCTTCATGATCCTATGTATAAGAACTCCTATAACCTCCAAATTTAATGGACTTAATAAACATAACTTCTCTTATGATTTATATAGATTGAATTTGTTGTCTACTTAATAGCAACTACAACTAGGTTATATTTAAGATATGTGATAATATGATTTTATAATTCTATAAAATTAATAAATAATATAATATACTAATTTAGGCTTTCTGTGTTAAATTTATCGCAATTATCTCAATAATTCATTAAATTACCTATCATACAAAACCATAGAGATATTTATTTTTTGAAATTATAAATAAATAGCAAATGTACAAACACGACATAACATGATTAATTGTGTGTTGTGTCGTGTATTTTGGTGTACTTTTGGAGAAAAAAGTACATCATTGCATGATACACTTAATTCTCTTGGTACACCATACAAATAGTACGTGCTGCACCAAAAATAATTAAGTGTGACTTGTCTATTTTTTTGTACCTTTTATTTCAAAAGCTTGGCACGACAATAATAAAACACTTCACCAGAATAACAGTGTCTTGCCAGTGACGACATACTTATCACTATAGTATAGTAGTAAAGTCATTGGATGATAATACCAACGACTTGAACTCGAAACTCGTCAGCACCGGGGTAAGGGGATTTATATTTCTTTCTTTGTCTAGCTACCTGGGATTGTAGATAACAGACTATCTTTATAAACGAGGTTTTAACTTTAATAAAACCTTTAGGTTTAAGCCTTTGAAAAAGAACAAAAAATACTTATTATATATTTTGTCTAAAACAAATATTCATACGGTTATTTTTGAAATAGTTATGATAAATTTAGCCAAAATGATATTTGTTTTACGTATAATATTTTAATATTGAATAGCTTAAGAACATGCATAAAACATCACATTTTTTAAATACTTTACTTTAGAAGAGTTAGTTTTTCTTTAATTAATTTAAATTTAAAACACGTTGTCACTGAACACAATTCCTAAAGGAACTGACTCATGGATCTGGAAAGTAATCTTATAAGACATAGTTAATATTCAGGAAAATATTATTTTTAAAGTTGGAAATGGTAAAAGGATAAACATCTGGAAGGACAAATGGATTAGAGAAAATGACATCAATATCACTAGGCTTCCTAACTGCTTACCAGATCTAAATCTGGTGAATCAGCTATTCAATGAGGCTGGTAGTTGGGACCCAGAGAAAATGGAGATCTGGTTCAATACTGAAGATCACAGTGATATCCTTAATACTTCTACAACTTGAAGAAGAAATATAAAGTGATATGGGGCCTCACAGAAAAAGGAAACTTTATTGTCAAATACTTATACCACCACAAGATTGACAACAAATACAAAGGTGAAACTCAAAACGCTAATTGGGAGAGAAGTTGGAAGATGGATACCATTCCTGCTGTACATATGTATATCTGGAAATGTATTTAAGGGATCCTACCTACCAATGCTAAGAATGCCATCATTCTGAATTATATCGATCATATATGCAAAACTTTCAATTGTGGGGAATAAACTATCATTTCTATCTTAATGCATTTCCTTTTTATTATGTTTGTCTGGCATATGCTTCTTGGAGAAAAATGGCAATTATTTGGTACTTCAAATGATTTTCATGATTGGTTCAATTGTTGGTTCTTTAATATCTTTATAGCTAACAACTGGGTACTAGTCTATGTTATCGTATGTTGGTTTATTTGGAAATCTAGATGCGATTACATATTCAGAAAAATTACTCCAACTGCTACAAACATTGTTAGCAGCATAAAACAACATATGTGCTCCTAGATCATGGTGATTCATAATCAAGGTCATATCCTGAACAACCTATACTTTCAAGAAGATACCATTGAAATTACTGCCAGGCTGAATATGACTCACAAGAAAAAAATTGGTACCAAAATAAGTATTTACATCTTGCAAAATAATAGACATTCCAAAAACGTAACTAATATTGCTCTAATTACCTTGTCCTACTCAAGAAATTACATTGGAGCAAGTAGTTTTTCTAAGTACAGATGTAGTGGAGATGAAGCTAAGAAAGAACCTGAGTTAGCTATCAGCTATCAAAAGAATTGCAGAAGAAAAATGTTCATTTCGAAGATGGAGATGTTTCCATCCTGAACCATCTTCGTGTCAGTTATGAAAGAGTGGTACAAGGGAGATTCACTCTGAATTTTCACCAAATCATCAGTCAACTTGCCTATGAAGGAATTAATGAAGTTACTTATGTTCTTGGAACTGAACATTATCCAAGGCTGCAAAAAAAACCTGCTGCCATACTTCTCTTATTATGTGTTCCAGATCTATTAGTCTGTGAAACTTCAATCGAAAAGGTCCTAATCTAAGTTCTCTCTTCATTCTTTTAGTGAATGGTATTGATAGTAATAACGATTTAAACTTAACCAGGTCGCATGATGCCAATTATGGAGCTATAGCATGTGACAATGTTATATATACATAAGGTGTTTTCCTACTTTTTCTAGTGTACTTAATTGTAATTTTCAACATGTTATGATATATATAGTGTTACATAATGTGTTGATGGGTGATGATGCTAAATCATAAGATATATCATGTTGTGTCTCAAATTTTAGGTGCCCTTCCATAAATTTATAGTGCGACCCACTTGACGACTCTAATTAATTTATCAAAAAAGAAATATCACACGAAATTAAAAGTTTACTGAATAAAAAATTAAACTTAACTATAGAATTGTACATTTGACATATTACTGGATAATTGATACGCATATACCCTAGTCACATGCGAGCACAAAAGATCTTGATATGATCTAGTGGTCACAACCAATACATCACAATGCAAATGCAGAAAAGAAAACATGACGCAATGCAAGAAAAATAAAGTGCATAAGTAAATAGACACAAAGTTTACGTGGTTTTTCTATGCCTAGTACTCCAGGAGGGGTGTAGAGTGATAGGGTTTGGAAAACCCTATATATAATAACCACAATCACACGGTGTCTAACTAGTAGACAATGTCAAATACAGGTCGAACCCACAGAGAGCGGGGACAATACTGTAACCAATATCTCTAATGTACTAACCCGAAACAATATTTTTGGGATTTTTAGAACTAAGAATGAGACAAATAGAATTAAACTAAACTAGTGAAGTAAATACACTGGGAGAATTGGTAACCAGGGATTTTAGTATCCACCACTACTTCTATTTAATTATTGAAATTAAACATAACTCCTGAATATTTATCTATTGTTTGTTCTTCATGGTTTGTAAATAGTGGTAAGAAAAGTATTGTTCGCTCGAGCTTGTGAAGATTGGATTTAGATTTAATAAATTAATTTAAACTAAAAATGTACACAAAATATGAAAATAATATTAACAAATACTGAGGTTATGGATTTCACCATTGACCAATTAAAGTGATTCAAACTAATTAATATTCATGCAATTCTTACATTTAATTTGATTCTAAAATATTGCAATAAGTAGATTTTCAAAATAACAATTGTATAACAAAAGCATGGAACATCTAAACCTAGGCTAAAGCATGTACCATCTAACGAAATCACAATTGCTTAACAAAAATCATTAAATCAATTATTAATCAAGGCAAATAATCATAAAAGAAATTGCAAAAATTAATTAAAATAGAAATATACCATTTTTATTGAAACAATGGCTTCCTACGTCGCCTCAGCATATGGGGTTTATCTCATCTTGCTCAAAACACCCTCAAAAGTTTGGTACATAGCTCAAAGTGTTTGAAAATAATGAAAAAGAGTGAAAATCATGAAAACAGTGAGTTTACAACTTTTATAACCGTTACAGACTCACTGTTACAGAGGGATAACTGTTTCACCGAAACTAAATGTTGCAAATGAAGATAAACGTTGCAAACTAAAAAGCTTTAGCAACGTAGTCTTCAAACTTTTGGCCACTGAAGCTTCAAACCTTTTAGCAACAAAATCTTCATCTTCTTCATCATGATCACGAGCAGATTTTTTCTGGATTTCTGATTCTTCGTTTCTGGCCTCTCCAGACCCCCGGTAACTCTTCTTAGACTCTTCTATTTATACTTGCACGATAAACCACTCCAAATCTTCACAGAGTCTTCTCAATCAATGAGAAAATATTCTCGGTATTTTCTTTTTCTCCTGCTGTTAATTCTCGGTGATTTTGTTACTGTTATTTTCTTCCTACAACTCACGAATAATACTCTCTTGATATCTCCAACCGTAAGAAGATAATATCTCATTTAACTGATTTTCAAGAAATACCCGAGATTATTTTCCCTTCCCTTTTTACGGCAAAATTGGTGATGTTGAGAGATTCTGTTCTATTCTATAACTCTTTCAATCGTGTATAACTCTAAGTATATAAGGTAAGAAGATATTGTTGACTTAACACCTAAAAATTTTCTCATCAAATATCACGCGAATAAGATATATGGTTTCCCGCCATTTCAATTTTCAAACGTGAAAGAATGGGTGCCTCAATGGGGTTCCCTTATCCAATATGGGTGCCTTTAACACTTTTTCAGCCAATTTTTCACAATTATTTATTTCTCAAATATACCTACAAACACAATGAAAATGCAATATTAGTACAAAAAAGGACTAACAAGAATAGAGAAGTGAGATCAAATTAGACACAAATATGTGTCTATCAGTTCTATCGACATCACCTATTATATGTATTAGAGTCGCAAATATCACTCGGACACCCTAAGCATGGCAAATCAAAAGCTCTAAGTGTCAGCATACACCATCAAATTGCGTTAGCGAGAAAATTATACGAAACTAAATATTGGCTCACAAATAGTATTTGCAATTCTAAGCATATCCCTTCAAAGAAGTTAACCCAAACATGGAATATCAAATATATTTGTGACCCAATTAATTACGCACAGAGGTTACTGTATTGTACAGAACCGGTGAAATAACAACTCATATTTCAATTAATCAATAAATAAGAATCAAAAGTAATTATATTCAAATCATAATAGTCTATTACTAAATAATTAAATTTAATTGGTCCAAAATTCGTAATAGTTCCAACATAAACCCTAGTTACAAAGCTTAGTGAAACATGACAACGAATTTCTTAAAACCTATAAAAATAAATATACATAAATTTAGAGGATTAAATCAAATAGATGTGATTAACTTCTCTGCCCCTTTCTTGTTTTCTGCGCAACTACGAAACAGAGAGCAGGTCCCTCTGTACAAAATGTCCAGCCTCCAAAACCAAATACCGAACAGAACCCCCTCCAATCCAAATCCCTTTCTCATACTTTATATTTTTCTATTTATACCTTTTTCCCCTCCAACAGATGCCCCACCTACTATCTATCCCACCTGCTAGTCAGCCACGTCAATCCTTTCTTTTCATGTGCGTCATATCAACTCCACATGCTTCTCTCTTTGTTTTACTTTTCATCTTCGAACTGAAATAATACCTGAAACTACTGTTGGCTAGACCATTTATGCCCATCACCTATCCAACATCCATCCCTCTTCTCCCAGACGTGAACTCACTACCCAACACCTATTTCTCTTTCACTTCTTTCACCCGTATGACAACGCAATGCCCCCAACACTTTTTTATCTCTCTGACGTCACTAAGCCACCATAAGAAAGTTTAGCCAACTCCCTCAACTCACTTGTTGTCATGTCCACCTTCCAACTGATTTTACTCTTTTTTTTTACGTCATCCAGCAGTTCACACTTCTTTTCTCTCTAGTACTTAACATCTGACGAATCCAGTCGCAGCTTTGTTTTAAGCCCAAATAATTCTTGCAAAAGGCTGAGTTTCATAATTCGGTGAAATTTTACCTGTTTAGCCATGTTTATCCAGTAACTAGGATTTTCGATGTATCACATATAAAAATACAAAAATGATAAAATAAATGTAACATTAAGTACTAATAAATATAGATTAAATGGTAAAAACATATCAATTAAGTTCCTATCATAGAGGTATTTTCACTATGAATCTCAGAATGATAAGATGAATAATCAGAAGCCAAATGGATTAAAAAGATAAAGATAAAGGCTCACAGAGAGTATTGAATTTATATCTCCAGCTCAGTTCATTGTTTCTATAATTACTCTCTCTAGCTCTCCTAAATTTTCTGATGTTCAGAAAGATTTTCGAACCAAGCGAGCGTGAAGCCTTTCAAGCAGGAGAAAAGTACCTGCACATTCCAACATCGTATTGT
The DNA here is from genome assembly GCA_023531435.1 of Papaver californicum. NCBI lineage: Eukaryota > Viridiplantae > Streptophyta > Magnoliopsida > Ranunculales > Papaveraceae > Papaver > Papaver californicum. The sequence continues at coordinate 1,472,341 of JAJJMC010002511.1, read as the reverse complement.
ACCCATCGGGCCATGGTATGATTGTAGTACCTAAGGTGTGCAGTAGGAATTTTGGTTCCATCGTAGTAATCAAAGCTTCGGAGCGGGTATTTTAGGGGCAATGCGAGGGTCAGGTGTGCGGTCAACGTGGTGGTATTTTTCTCCATCATGACCTCTTCCAAGCATCCTCCTCCTTGGTTTGCTTTCAATATTTTGATTTCTCCCCGCAGTCCTTTCACATCCTCCAAGCATCGATTCCACTTCACATCAGTCGATTTCCTTAGTTCCGTACCATAGTAGTCCGAATTTCCTGGTACGTAAATTTGGTACATATTGTGCACTGATGGCTCATTGAGCTCTCTTCGGTTAGAATCTTAATCTTTCAGGTGTGTAAGTACCATTCTTCGATCTTTGTTATTCGCAGGAGATTTGGAATTGACCTCCTCCCTTGGAGCCTTCGATAGGGATCCTTCTAATTCACGAGTCAATTTTTCTCTCAACAACTAGTTCTCTTGTGCGAGTAGGGCGACCACATCCGCATAATTTTTTTTATTTATGCGCATCACGCTTAATTCCGCCTCCATCTAGACTGACGGGTTTGACTCGTTCTGGGGTGTTCCTCCTACTAGGAATTATACCCTCTCATACCTTCATTCACAATGTATTTTTGGGTGGATCGGGTCCTGCAATGGATCCAACTGTTCGAGGACTTCATGCATCGTTCTTAATCATTGTGGTAGATCAGTAACTCCCACTAGAACTATTTGTAGAGGGGGGAAAAGTGTTTCATTTGTCATTATCCTCGTCACTACCATTCCTTAGAAGGATTGTGGTCATTTTGGTTCCACAACAACTTCTTGTTGCCTCTTGGCGTCTGCTGCTGCTATAGATGCGAGCGTTGTCGTTGTTTTGGCAACCTCCACTTGTGTCACCGCTGTTTTGATTATTGATGTTGTTATCTCGTAGATCCCTTGGGTACGCTATTGTGTTCAACGACATCCTTCCATTTTGGAGCAAAGATGATTTTCTCCAACTGGCTGCGAGTCATCACTTTTGACGATGATGGTACTTTCTTTGATCGCGACTTCGTATTCAGATCTTTAGTCTTGTTGATGGTGTTTTTTGGTGCGTCCTTTAACTTTTTCATATTCTGCAGTCAAAGGAAAGTAGCCGGATACAAGAGTGAAATAATATTAAACATTAATAGGATGCTTTTATGTTTTTGGAGAGGTTTGATTTTACCAAAAATACATTTCTATAAGATGTTTTTATAATGCGTGCATAATGTTATTTGAATATCCATTACGTCTTTTGAGATGATTGTCTTAAAAGACACAATGTAACATGGGGCTTTCTCAATACTATAAAGTACGTCATGCTCCAGGTTTGGTCAGATTTATGCCTGAGTGCATATATTTCTTTCTTTTTTTTGTTGAAAAAATGCTAATTTGGATAATTTCCTTTTGAAATGCAGTAAGAGACAATGAAAGATAAATGGGGTAATTAAAAATCACAACAAGGTTGGAAGGAAAGATAAAAAATTTACCATGGTGAAGTCCCTGTTTCTAGTGATGTAATTTTAAAGTGGTAAATAAAGATTCGTTACTCAGACTTGTGAAGATTGATTTTAAATTTAATTTCTAAAAAAAGTATGAAAACTCAAATATTTTTTATAAAGTTGGGAGAAAACTGAGGCTAGGATTCCACTATTTTCCAATTTCAAAGTGATAATAATTTTAATCATGCAATTCTAACATTTTAATTTGATTCTAAATCATTGCAAAAATAGATTTTCAAAACAACAACTGTATAACAAAAGCATGGAGCATCTAGGACCTAAGCCGAGGCATGCACCATCTAACGGAATCACAATTGCTTAACAAAAATCTTTTAAATCAATTTTTAATCAAGGCAATTAATCATAAATAAATTGTATAAATTAATTAAATAATTACCACATAATTGTTGGAAAAGTAGCTTCCTCCATAGCCTCAAAGATGAAGTTTAGCTCCTCATTGTAATGGCAAAATCCTCAAAAATCAATTTCATAACTCAAAAATTGCTTACAATGAGAATAGAAATGCTCACATTCGATTAGATACGATTATAAGTGTTGCTGTGAACATATCAGCCCGTAACAGAAAACAGTTCAAAAGAATACGCAACAGAAAACAGAATTATGTTGCGGTAAGCGACTGTTCTGAAGGTATTTTGTTCTTCCTTCTTCGTATCACCAGCAGAAAAAAATTTCGTCTGTGGACTTTTTCCTTTGGCTGTGTTCTTGATTCTTGCTTCACCAAACCTTTTCTCTCCCTATCTTCTCAGCTCTTCTATATATACTAACCACAACCCTAAATCTTCCTCAAAAACTTTCTTTAATTCCTTGCAGGATCACCGATCAACAATTTCCAAAAGTGAAAAGATTTTTCCTGATTTCCTTTTTCTTGCTCCGTTTAGTGATTCTATGATTAGAAGAATATTTAGATATTTCTTCTTTTCTTCTTATTACCCAAATAACTTGATTTCCTAAATCAACTTTGAGAAGATTTCCAAAATTAAAGCTTGTTTCCATATTCAAGCTATTTCCTTTACGTGAGAATTGTTCCCGCCAATTTTTTCATTTGAAATTTGGGGTGTGGTTTCCTTTAACCAAAGTGTGGGTGCCTTAATCCAAGTTGAGGATGCCTTTAACATTTCTCCAAAAATACCTAAAAAGCAATAAAAAAACTATAATAAGTACAAAATTGAATATTAACAATATATAAAATTATCAAGTCGGACACAAAAATGTGTCTATCAAATACCCCCAAACTTATTATTTGCTAGTCCTCGAGCAAATCTAATCTAGAAAATAAAATCCTAACTCACTTTTGCAGGAATCGCGACTACTTTTAGCATATGTAGTAAGCCGTTAAACCCCTAGGTGTCCCTAGTGGACGAGTTTTGTCTCGTGAGGGCTTACAAGAGGTATACCCACAAAACCTTTACTCCATATTTTAGCGACTCGTGAAAAATTAAGGATAGACACTAAACAAGCTATTTAGTTGGCTTACTCAATTCTTCGGCTATGAGAATCATTACCCTATATGAGTCCAATTGATGTACACGAGTGTTTACTCAAGCATACTAAAATTCATATATAAGACAACATAGCTCTACTCAGATAATTGTTTAACCATAAGTCTCAGAATCTATCACAGTTCAATCACATGAAAAGATTTAGAAGATGAACATGGAAAATATGAAGGTTGCACGTGTTGACTAAGGTGAACGGTGTTTCCCATATCTGTCTGAAGGTCATTACCAGGATGACACCTAATAAATTTGAGATACGCACCCACTATTCATAAATTTTATATTAATATCAATTCAACTGGTCTATACTCGAGTTCCCATGGATCCTGCATTCCACGCTTGCTTAGGCGACGGAGACAGGGAGAACCCCTCACAAATTTCTAATAATAATAATTTTTTTTTCATATATATATATATATATATATATATTTTCATAATAATGGGGCTTGATCTCAAAACACTTTATTTCATCCTGACGTCGATAACAATTTGATGCTGGGCCCCACCAAATCACTTAGAGAAACACAAATTTGCAAAAATAAAAACAGAAAGTGATATGGTAGTGATAGACTCCGAGATGTGGTGACAACTATCATGTTATTTCTAACACCTGTACTCTGTCCTTTTATGAATAGACCCTTTCACTGGGTACACCAATTCCTATAGAAAAATAGCTAAGTTTCAATCTACCTAGAATGGTTAGTGTCACCCTGAAGTGTTCACAAGTTTCTAAATTCTAGAGCTTTATTATTTTACTAAAAAGTTTCCCCCTTACCCCCAAACTTAAATTAAACAGTTTCCTCAATGTTTCTAAATATGAATGATTAAGAGCATGAACAAGGAGAAACTGTTATCAAAATCGAAAAGAGCTAAGGAAAGATAGTACCGTGTTTCTTGAGCATGGGTTACCTCCCAAGAAGTGCTAAGTTTAAAGTCTTCAGCCAGAATTAGAAAGAATTAGTCACCTCATAAAATCATATAGCAATAGTCGGAACAACTGTGGGTCATCTGAATCAAATAGGGCTACCCAAAATAGAAGAAAACTGCAACATGCCAAGAAAATGAACAAACCGAGCACACCCTTATTTAGTTTTCTGTTTACGACAACTACTTCTAGTTGTGGTTCAGGTTCAGGCTCTATAAAGGGTCTAGATAAAGTATTTTCATGGGCTGGATTTCTTCGTAGAAGAGATCAAAAGAATCAGGTTGTAGAGTCTGGAATAACTCAACTAAGAACTTAGAAGCACATAATAATAACCTGAATAATTGTGGATCCTTAAAGTCAATCAGTTTTGACTCACACAGTTGACTACTATGAAGGTGGTCATTCATAAACAAATGTGTCGATTCTAATTTCCTAAAGTAATTAGGTTTAGTATCAAAACTTAACAACTGACACATTTGAATTTCCAACGTTCCCACATATGGACAAAAATATTTTGGTGGGAAAACAAAGTCAATCTTGGTACTACTGCCTAGGTAAACCACATCGACCAGAGGATGGGTTTTTATCAACTGAACTTCTTTCTGGACATCAACAGGCTCAGGAATCTAGTTTGAAGATTATCTTGTAAAACGGTAGAGGTGCATATGTCAAGTCCCAAGTTAGGGATCTTTCTAAGAGGTACAGGTAAAGCACATGGAGAATGATAGTCACCCCCAAAATTAAAGTTTTTGGTGTCTCTAGATAGACCAATCACAATTTCCCTAATTTCTAGATCGTCAGATTCCCGAAGATGGTCAATTGCTTCCTCTAGGTTATAATTCGTTGGTGCATCCTCACTAATATTTAAAATCTTTATGAGTCTATCGTCTTCATTAGAGACTATTGTCTTCGAATCGTCAGACTCCAAATCACTAGTCTTAGGATAAACCTGTTCCTCTAAACAAGAAATTTCTACATCGTCTAGAGCAATGGTATCTCTAGTCAAATCCTCTTCCTGTTGAATAGGTGAATAATCATTAAAATTATTTGAATTTCAACTGGAAATAACACTATCATCGTGAAGCACAACTGGAGTGACAATTTCTTGATCACTCTGCCCCTATATTTCAAGTTCTTTCACCAATACTATCCTCATCATCATAATAATATGAAGATGTTGGAACCTCGTCTAAATAAGTAGTGTTACCAATTCTATCCTCGTCCTCTTGACCAGGTGAATAACTATCAGGGGTAGCACTATATTGGGACATAAGATTATTTAGTTCAATCTGGTTCTTTGCAGCCATTTCTTTCGATCTTAATCGGATTATCTCATACTCTTCTCTCATCTTCTTGCTATCCTCATCGAATTTCTTTGTACTTTCAGCTAGCAGCTTGAGGGCTTTTTGTAGAGGTGTAATAGGTTCATGATGAGTGTTAGGTTGCATTTTCTCTAAGGTATCTCTCCAAGATAAATATCTCGAAATTTGCTCATTTTCATGTTCATAAGACGGGTGTATGTATGAATAGTAATTGGGATCACCCTGGTATGAGTAATAACCTATAAAAGGTTTATGATGGTCCCGATTACTATCCGCACCATGTTGATAGTACTGATAATGTCTATTTTGAAATTCAGGCTGATATTCATTGTATTAGTCCTCATAATACCAGTTCGACATTTTCTAACAAAAAGTTCCTAATAAATTTACAAAGAAAATAAATCCTAACAGGAAGGGGTTCTAAACATACACAAACAAGGCCGACTCAACCAAATCAAACCTGTTGAATCTAGCAAACAAAAAGCATGATGGCTCCACTTAGATTCTTTCTAGACCAGCTTCTATTCTTTTGAAAGGAAACTAGTTACAGTTTTAGCAAACCTCTTAGGACGATCGAATTAGATTAAGTCGAAGAGAAACAAGATAAACTCTAAGGAGCTTTGATAACCCTTCCTCTTTGGCAACGTTTCCCTGGGTTACAAGGCGGCGCTAATCAACTTAAAATAATCTTTTCGAACTTCGAGTTAGGCTAACAAAGCAACCAATACAATCCTTTTGAATGATTTTCCAATAAGCTCGATACCCTATCGGTCTTCTTTCTAGTCAAATTTTAAGGATTAGGTTCGCGTTAGGTAACGTGTTCCTAAGGCGGGCAAGAAGGAAACGGTGATGAAATCCGAGTCCTTATCTTGTATGGCCAGTTCTTGCCCTTTACTAGAAAAGTAAGTCCGTTTTCAGTTTCTCAGCATATATGCATACGAAGGAATACAGTAAACCCACTTGCAGGGGATTCGTGGGTTGATCGAGTCTTACCTCCCGTTCCCGACGGGCGATGAATCGGTTGAAGTCGACTCGGGCCACCAACTCCTGTGTCAGTGTGCGAACCCGAGGGGCCGAGACAATATCGTAATTGTCGTCCTTCCCTGTGCAATTTATATTTAATACTACCCTTCCGTAGGGTTAAAAATAATAGTAAAGTCCAAAAAGTCCAAAGTCCAAAGAGAAGTGTCCAAAAATAAAAACAAATACAGAAACAATCCTAATACAGTTTTCTAAAAATAAAAAAATAAATAAAATCTAATTAAAATCTAATTTAAGAAAAAAAAATCTTCATCTTCTTTTTCGTTCTTTTAAGCTTTAGCTTTTAACTCCAAGTCTTTAATCAATTAACATAATCTTTAGCTCCAATTTCTTTTTGATCCAAAACCTGTAATTCAAAGAAAATACCCAAAGAAACGTAAAATAGAACAAAGTAAAAAAAAAAAAATCTAACTAAACTAATTAACCTAAAAAAAATCTAAAAACGATTCTAAAAACAAGTCCGCGTCGTCGGCGCCAAAAATTGATGTAGTTTTAAAGTGGTAAATAAAGATTCTTTACTCAGACTTGTGAAGATTGATTTTAAATTTTCTAAAACTAAAAGTATGAAAACTCAAATATATTTTATAAAGTTGGGAGAAAACTGAGACTAGGATTCCACTATTTTCCAATTTCAAAGTGATAATAATTTAAATCATGCAATTCTAACATTTTAATTTGATTCTAAATCATTGCAAAAATAGATTTTTCAAACAACAACTGTATAACAAAAGCATGGAGCATCTAGGACCTAAGCCGAGGCATGCACCATCTAACGGAATCACAATTTCTTAACAAAAATCTTTTAAATCAATTTTTAATCAAGGCAATTAATCATAAATAAATTGCATAAATTAATTAAATAATTACCACATAATTGTTGGAAAAGTAGCTTCCTCCATAGCCTCAAAGATGAAGTTTAGCTCCTCATTGTAATGGCAAAATCCTCAAAAATCGATTTCATAACTCAAAAATTGCTTACAATGAGAATAGAAATGCTCACAGTCGATTAGATACGATTATAAGTGTTGCTGTGAACATATCAGCCCGTAACAGAAAACAGTTCAAAAGAATACGCAACAGAAAACAGAATTCTGTTGCTGTAAGCGACTGTTCTGAAGGTATTTTGTTCTTCCTTCGTATCACCAGCAGAAAAAAAATTCATCTGTGGACTTTTTCCTTTGGCTGTGTTCTTGATTCTTGCTTCACCAAACCTTCTCTCTCCCTATCTTCTCAGCTCTTCTATATATACTAACCACAACCCTAAATCTTCCTCAAAAACTTCCTTTAATTCCTTGCAGGATCACCGATCAACAATTTCCAAAAGATAAATGATTTTTCCTGATTTCCTTTTTCTTGCTCCGTTTAGTGATTCTATGATTAGAAGAATATTTAGATCTTTCTTCTTTTCTTCTTATTACCCAAATAACTTGATTTCCTAAAACAACTTTGAGAAGATTTCCAAAATTAAAGCTTGTTTCCATGTTCAAGCTATTTCCTTTACGTGAGAATTGTTCCCGCAATATTTTCATTTGAAATTTGGGGTGTGGTTTCCTTTAACCAAAGTGTGGGTGCCTTAATCCAAGTTGAGGGTGCCTTTAACATTTCTCCAAAAATACCTAAAAAGCAATAAAAAAACCATAATAAGTACAAAATCGAATACTAACAATATATAAAATTGAGATCAAGTCGGACACAAAAATGTGTCTATCATCTAGCGGAAAACTGTGAGCACAAAAGATCATGATATGGATCTAGTGGTCCTAACCAATATATAGCAATACAAATGAAAATAAGAAAACATGATGCAATGTAAGAAAAAAAAATGCCTAAGTAAATAAACACAAAATTTTACGTGGTTCGGTTATGCCTATTCCAAAAGGGTATCAAATTATGTTTCCTTATGAATTTATGAATGATACAATGAAAGATCAGAAGTCAAATGGCTCTAGAAAATACTGATAAAGGCTTTTAAAGAGTATTAAAGTTCTATCTCCGGTTCAGTTCATTGTTTCTATAATTACTCTCTCTATCTCTCCTAAGACCATTTATCCACTGGTGGAGTTGGGTCTTTATAGAACTAATTTGTGGGACCAATTTACCCTTAGCTTTAATCCACCTTCATTAGCTATCTAGCATTTCAAGTAATAATTGAAAACTTTATTTGTATGGTCGCTGCTTTAGTGTGGGTTCAGAGTGACTATATATGATTGCGGGATCACCTCCTCATCGATCTATCAGGATTTTTCACGTACGTTTTACCGTTGTTCTGGTGTGGGTAAATTAGGTGTTGGATGTCCACCTGTATTCCATTTCATCCAATGTTCAACATATGTTCACTTTCCTTCTCATTTATCGATGTAAGTCGAACTTTATCCCCCATGCTTAGACAACTATCCTTCTTATCTAGTCACATCAATGTAGCCGTTAATATTGGAGTTGGTCCAAGGTGCTTTTAGTTTTGATTTGGTGTAACACGCGTATATCATACTTCATCTTTTTAATTCTAAGATGATACCACATTTACTGTGGAGATCATGTATTGTTGGGATATATTTTTAAAAAAGAATTTTCTCTTTACATTTATATCAATATTTAGCTTCTAGTCTAGTGGTAAAGTATTTTGGGCCTTGTAAGGTAGGTCACAAGTTCAAACTCCTTCCCCTACTGATTGGGTGTATATGTGCACGTACCCGTACGTGTATAACATTAGTTTGGGAGCGGGGCCTTGGGGGTCTTGGGAGGTCTCTTGAATTTAAAAATTATTTTTTGCTCATTTAAAAAGATTTTTCAAAAACGTTTTTACTGCCCTTAATTACGTTTTTAATAGTACTAATTATGGTTAATTTATTTGTCCATTTTTTGACTGTTTTATGGTATCAATAAATTCTCCATTAATAGCAATAAAATTCCATTAATTCGATTTTGATTTTCGGGCAATAAAAACAGATTTTGAGAAACAAAAATTATAACAAGTTTTTGTTTTTGTTAAACTGTGAATCAAGAGACTAGGGTTCTGAGCAAGATTAGAAAGAGTGAAAGTGTTCAATCTCTCATTGTGTGCGTGAGAGATTGACAGAGAGTTTTCTCAGTTGTTTTATCATGGGGATGTTGTGACGAAGATAAAACTGCTTGCACAAAACTCAAGGCAGAGCCACGAAACATCTTAAAGAAAGCGACCTGGCCGTGTCTCAGCCATCATTTTTTTTTGTGTTTAATCTTTGTTTTGCAGGTGTGAGATCAGCAATTTTTTCAACAATTTTAAGAAGCGATTTCTTCCATGGAGACTGATAAGAAAACTGTTGCTGATATCAATAACCCTTTCAATTTTGAAGGACTTCACTTCAGAAGATGGAAACAAAAGTTGTTCTTTTATCTCAAATTGATGAAGCTGCACATGATGGTGACCTCCAACAAACCAGCTCATCCAAAAGATGCAGCTAATATTGTCTCTAACGTTGCACCTACTGCAAGTGCAACACCGCAACCGATTGATGAACCTCCTGTGATCAAAACTGCTGAAGGAAAACAAAAAGCCTATGAAAATGGGTTAATGATGATTTTGATTGAAAAAACTATATCCTTAATGTTTTATCTGATGATTTGTATGAATATTACTCCACATTTGATACTGCTAAAGATGTGTGGGATGCTTTACAGAAAAAGTATGATACTGAGGAAGCCGAATCGAAAAAGTATGTTGTAAGTCGCTATATGAAATATCAAATGGTGGATGAAAAATCAGTTGTTGCTCAGGCTCATGAACTTCATAAAGTAGCTCATGAAATTCTGACTGAAGGTATGAAAATTGATGAACAATTTCAAGTAGCTGTAATGATTGATAAGTTTCCTCCCACTTGGAAAGATTTTCGTAATTCTTTGCATCATAAAACTAAGGAATTTTCTCTGGAAAGTTGATTGTTAAGATCAGGTTTGAAGAAGAGGCACGGAAACAAGATAAAAAAGAAGAGATTCTTATTGTTTCAAACAATAAAAGTCATACTCAGGAGAGTTTGAAACCCAAGAAAAAGATTATGAAACCTTACCAGAACCACAAGAAAGGAAAACCTAATCAATACAAGAACCAACCCCCATCAAGAAATGAACAAAATTCTAATTCTGATTTTATTTTTTATGGTTGCGGTAAACCAGGCCATATGGCTCGGAATTGCAGAAACAACAAAGGAAAAAATAGCGCACAAGCTATGCTGTTGAAAGCGTTATAGTTGCCATGGTTTCAGACCCAGAGTTTTATATGGTTGGCGGATCCGATGTATGGTGGATAGACAGTGGTGCTTCGCGTCATTGTTGTTTTGATAGGTCCCTATTTAAGAGTTATACAAAAATCAAAGATAAGAAAATATTGTTGGAAGACTCTCACACCACTATTGTGAAAGGTTCTGGTACGGTAGAACTAAAGTTTACTTCTGGTCGGACACTTATGCTGAAAGATGTCCTTCACACTCCAGAAATGAGAAAAAACCTTGTTTCCGACTACCTTCTCAACAAGGCTGGATTGTATCAAACTATTGGATCTAATCTTTACACAATTACTACAAACAAAATGTTTGTAGGAAAAGGTTATGCTACTGATGGAATGTTTAAGCTTAATGTTGAAATGAATAAAATTGCATCTTCTTCTTATATGGTGTGTACTTTTAATGTTTGGCATGCTAGATTTTATCATGTGAACAGTAGATTAGTAGATAACATGAGCAAGTTAGGTCTTATTCCTAAACTATCCATGCATGATTTTGAAAAATGTGAATTCTGTAGTCAAGCAAAATAACCAAGAGTTCCCATAAATCTGTTATTAGAGAATCTGAACCTTTAGAGTTAGTGCATTCTGATTTGTGTGAATTTGAAGGTGTATTAACTAGAAATGGAAAAACATATATCATGACGTTTATTGATGATTTTTCTAATTATACTTATGTTTACTTGCTAAGTCATAAGAATGAAGCTATTGAAAAATTTAAAGTTTTTATTGCTGAAATCGAAAATCAATTTGGTAGGAAAATTAAGAAATTTCATAGTGATAGAGGCACTGAATATGATTCGAAACCTTTTACTGAAATTTATGAATCTTCTGGAATTATACATGAAAGAACTGCTCCTTATAACCCTGAAATGAATGGAAAAGCTGAAAGAAAGAATCGTATTTTTACTACTCTTGTGACTGCATGTTTACTTAGTTCTGGTGTTGCCTCTCACTGGTGGGGAGAGATTTTGCTGACTGATTGTTATGTTTTGAATCGTGTTACAAATTCAAAAACAAAAATTTCTCCATATGAACTTTGGAAAAATAGAAAACCGAATGTTTCTTATTTCAGAATATGGGGTTGTTTGGCTTATGTTCGTATTCCTGATCCTAAAAGATCAAAGTTATCTAGTAAAGCTTATGAATGTGTTTTTGTTGGTTATGCTCAAAACAGTAAAGCTTATAGATTTTTTGATCTTAACAATAAAGTTATTACTGAGTCTATTGATGCGGATTCCTTTGAAGATAGATTTCCATTTTAATCTAGAAATAATGGGGGTTCTCTACCTAGTGTTGCACCTAGTACAAATTATGAACTAAGAATAGAAGAACCTAGAATTGAAGAATCTAGGGACACTGAAGTTGACCTCAGGCGTATCAAAAGAGCTAGGACTGAGAAGGATTATGGTCCTGACTTTATGCTTATACAATAGAGGAAGACCCTTCCAGTCTTCAAGAGGCACTTAATTCTCCGGATTTTAGTTTTTGGAAGGAAGCTATAGACAATGTAATTGACTCTCATAATTTTAATGGAACTTGGCACTTATCAGATTTACCTCCTGGTTGCAAACCAATAGGTTGTAAATGGGTACTTAAAAAAGAAGTTGAATCCTGATGGTTCAGTAGAAAAATACGAAGCGAGGTTGGTAGCTAAAGGATTTAGACAAAGAGAAAATGTAGACTTCTTTGATACTTATTCTTCTGTTACTAGATTGACTTGTATTCGTGTTTTGATTGTTGTTGCTGCTGTGCATAATCTTGTTGTTCATCAAATGGATGTTAAAACAAACTTCTTGAATGGTGAGTTAGAAGAGGAGATTTATATGGACCAACCTGAAGGTTTTGTTATTCATGGTCAAAAACAAAAAGTGTGTAAGTTAGACAAGTCACTTTATGGTTTGAAACAAGCTCCTAAGCAGTGGCATGAGAAATTTGATAATTTGATGATTTCACATGGTTTCAGATTTAATGAAAGTGATAAATGCATATACTATAAGTTTGAAAACAATGCATGCATCATTATTTGTTTGTATGTGGATGATTTGCTAATTTTTGGTTCTAACTTGTCTGTGGTTGAAGAAACTAAGAATATGCTTAGCTCTAACTTTGAAATGAAAGATTTGGGTGAAGCTAGTGTAATTCTGGGAATCAATATTACTAGAAATGATGATGGTATTTCTTTAGATCAATCTCATTATATTGAAAAGATTTTAAAGAAGTACAATTATTTTGATTGTAAACCTGTGAGTACTCCTTTTGATTCTAGTGTTAAACTGTTTAAGAATACTGGTGATAGCATTAGATAATCTGAATATGCTAGTATAATTGGTAGTCTTCGTTATGCAACTGATTGTACCAGACCAGATATTGCGTATGCAGTGGGGGTTTTATGCAGGTTTACCAGTTGTCCTGGTTTGGAGCACTGGAATGCAGTTGAGAGGGTTATGTGGTATGTGAAAAAGACCGTTAACCTAGGATTACACTATAAGAGGTTTCACACAGTCCTTGAAGGATACTGCGATGCTGATTGGAATGCCCTTTCAGATGACTCCAAAGCCACCATTGGATATTTGTTTAATATTGTGTTTCTTGGAAGTCAAAGAAACAGACAATTCTAGCTCAGTCTACAATGGAGTCTGAATTGATAGCACTAGCAGCAGCTAGTGAAGAAGCAGGATGGTTGAGAAACTTGCTTTCTGACATTCCTGTATGGGATAGTCCGATACCAGCTATCATAATCCACTGCGATAGTACCGCGGCTATTGCAAAAGTACATAACTGTTATTATAACGGTAAGAATCGACAATTGCGTCGAGAGCACAACACAGTTAGAGAATTTCTCACAACTAGTGTTGTACGTGTGGATCATGTTAGGATTGAATATAAATTTGTTGATCCTTTACGAAAGGATTAGCTAGAGAAAAGGTATGAACTACTTCTAAAGGCATGGGACTTTTTCCCACTAGAAATTGAGTCATTTTGAGATGGATACCCACCTAGAAATAGGTTCAAAGGGAATAACGATTTACAAATGATATGGATATAGAATCATGCATCTTTCCCATGGCATGATATCCTGAAGCGAGTTAAGGTTGAGTTCTTTAACTCTTAGTAATGTCTACAGATCTATTTAAAGTGGGGTACCAAGCTACAGGAGTACCTTTGATAGACTCACCTATGTGAATGTGAAAGTGTTGCCGCTTTTTATGAGAACATGGGCAGTTCTCTAGATCATTCATTGAAACTGGGATAAGCACAAGGTCGTAATATGCTGGCATTAGGACTTTACTCTTAGTATAGTTTTGTGTGTGTTAAGTAATTTGTTCTCTCCATAGAGTTCAAAGGCATATGTTCACTCTATGTCAGAGTTTAGAGAACTTAATATTGGGTAAAGGTTCAAAATCGAAATATACCTTTGGTTATGCACATAACTGTAAGGATCTTGCTCAATGATTTTTAAGAATATAAGTGGGGGATTGTTGGGATATATGTTTTTAAAAAGAATTTTCTCTTTACATTTATATCAATATTTAGCTTTTAGTCTAGTGGTAAAGGATTTTGGGCCTTGTAAGGTAGGTCACAAGTTCAAACCTCTTCCCCTACTGATTGGGTGTATATGTGCACGTACCCGTACGTGTATAACATTACTCCGGGAGCGGGGCCTTGAGGGTCTTGGGAGGTCTCTTGAATTTAAAAATTATTTTTTGCTCATTTAAAAAGATTTTTCAAAAACGTTTTTACTGCCCTTAATTACGTTTTTAATAGTACTAATTATGGTTAATTTATTTGTCCGTTTTTTAACTGTTTTATGGTATCAATAAATTCTCCATTAATAGCAATAAATTTCCATTAATTCGATTTTTGATTTTTGGGCAATAAAAACAGATTTTGAGAAACAAAAATTATAACAAGTGTTTGTTTTTGTTAAACTGTGAATCAAGAGACTAGGGTTCTGAGCAAGATTAAAAAGAGTGAAAGTGTTCAATCTCTCATTGTGTGCGTGAGAGATTGACAGAGATTTTTCTCGGCTGTTTTATCCTGGGAAAGTTGTGACGAAGATAGAACTGCTTGCACAAAACTCAAGACAGAATCACGAAACGTCTTAAAGAAAGTGACCTGATCGTGACTCAACCGTCATCTTTTTTTTTATGTTTAATCTTTGTTTTGCTGGTGTGAGATCAACAATTGTTTCAACATGTATTCACATCATATGCTCTTGTGTTGTGTTTGGGTAAAAGTTCGATTTCCTTTTGGTAAAATATACTGTAAACATATTAGGAAAACAAATGCCTGCAACAGCAGACCATGGCGCGCACCATAAGCTGAAATGCTGAATGATTCCAACAGTTATTCTGCTAACATTTGTCGTATGCTGAGGTTATAAAAACGGTTTGGATTGGTGGAGTAGGGCAGTCACTCAACTGTACAAAATTGAATAGCAACAAAAGTGTTCTCGTCAGACGTAGTGTACGTACCCACTAATTACGTCTTAACAAAATACTGTATTGAAATTGTCAGCCCGTACTATTTAATTAACAATACAGGCATGGTAGATTATAGTATTTAATATTTGACTAACAATCTTTTGTTTTATGAGTAAGATTAAAATTTATTCAAAATAAAAAAATATAATTATCAAGTACAAAAGAACAGAACCAACGGCCAACCAACATCAATGTACTATACTACTATATACCCTCAGTTTTATTACAATCTACAATGGCCTTTAAACATTTAAATGAGTAATCAACCTTCTAAAGCCGGTCGTTCTAAACCAATTGCGAACTCATGCCTGATCCATACAAAAAAATAACAATAGATTGGGTAAATAACCCTTAGTCTTATTTTTTTGGATTTAAAAGACGAGTAAACTTAGATTTTTTAATATTTAAGAATCTTTTAGATACTTTTTAAATATTTTTAGTTGTATATTTGCTTAAATATTTATCTATCAGTTGACTAAAATACCCTTTTTATTTACCATTCTGTTGATAATTGTACTACTACTATCCTCCATTGTTGTTTGGTGGTTCTATTTCCATAAGAGAAAGAAGATAAATAACAACTACACTGGTAATGCCCTAGCAAATATGGACCAAGATATTCAAAGTGCAGAATCATTACAGTTCAATTTCAATATGATATGTGATGCAACCAATAATTCGTTGAGGCTAATTGACTTGGAAAAGGTGGATTTGGCCCTGTTTATAAGGTATAATATATATTGAAAATCTATAATTCAATCAGAATACAAACTTTATGCTGATTACTAATTTGTGGGCATCTTCAGGGTACACTAAGTGATGGACATGAAATAGTTGTGAAAAGACTTTCTAAAAGTTCAGGTCAAGGTGATCAGGAATTCAAGAATGAAGTCATACCGTTAGCTAAACTTCAGTACATGAATCTTGTGAAACTATTAGGTTTTTGTTTACATGGACAACATAAATTACTTGGTATCTAAGATAAATATATACTTTGGATTTAAGATTGAATTTATATTATTAAAAGTATTGATCTTAATTCATGTTTAAATTTGTTTTGATTTGTTAAATTAGTAATTTTGTATTCTCTCCATTCTTACTTTTAAATTAAACCTTGATGATATTCATCCTAGTTTAAACCAGGATGAAACCAGTTCCATTCTAGTATAAACATGGATGAAACCACGTACATCACATATGAAACCAGTTTCATACTATTTTAAACATAGATGAAAACAAATTCTACATATTTTAAAACTAGATAAAACCAGTTCCATACTAGTAAAACATGGATGAACTCAAATTCAACCGAACCTAAAACAGGATGAAATCAGTTTCATACTGGTTTTAAACATGAATGAAAACAAATTCAACCGATTCTAAAACATGATGAAACCAATTTTATACTAGTTAAAAATTGATGAAAAAAAATCTAACTAAATTTAAAAAAGGATGATATCAGTTTCATTTTAGTTTAAACATGGATGAAAACAAATTCAAGTTAGATTCATCCTAGCTAATTTTTAAATATATTTTTTTTAGTTTAACTCAGGATGTATCCAGTTTCATCTTACCTATTTTTCGAATAATTTTTTTTATCTTAGTTTAAGTCAGGATGCAACCAGTTTCATCATAACTATTTTATTTGGAAAAAAAACTTTCGAATTTACCAACAACCATGGATCTTGTTTTGTAGATAATTTAAAACTCTTTCCAAAAATAAAAATTTTATTAAAATCGGATATATATTTAGGAAATTATGAAAAAATTTGTGAAGGGTTTTTAAATTGGAGATAAAAAGATAAAAAAGAAAAAATAAGGAATATAATTGTTTATGATTTGTTATGTCTATATCACCTATCCTTGATATTTACATGTCCTCGAGAACCATAATTTAAAAATATTTAGACAATAAATCTATTTTTTTAAAAAATAATGTTTTAGAAAAAATATAAAGAAATAAAGATCTTACTAACTCATTTGTTACAAAAAAAAAAAAAAAAAAAAAACGAATGGTCGAAAACAATGTAGATCAAGTATACGGAATTTTATATCATCAATAAAAATATGGAATTTGATTAGACCATCTTGTATAGACTAAGAGATATCCTAGTTAGAAAAAATAATTAAATTATCCTTAACTTATTTAAATTATGTTATATTATTATATATATGTAGCACGTACACAACCATTTATCAAAGAAAACACTATCATTAGCTAGTAAATTGATTGATTGAAGCGGATGCTCGATTATGGTACTAATTCTACACTAAGAGCCCGTAAAAAAAAACAGACATCCTTTTTAACTTGGCTAAATTCGGTGCAAATGTTCAGATGAATGACCACATTACACTAGATAACAGTTATTGCAGTTAGGAACTAGGAGAAAGTTAATATATTAGGTTTTGAGTCTCCATTCCAACAAGAAAGAAAAAAAAAACATTAGCTAAGGGAAGAAGATGGGATCAACACTAGTTATCTTGAAGAAAAACACTAGTTATAACTATTACATACTTAATATTAAAAATCAGATGTGAAGACGACGGTAGAAGGATGGTTGGTAGGAAATAAGAAAACAAAGTAGTAGAACCACAAACGCAATACCCAATGGTGAACCACCTACCCGATGAATCGCACCAGCTTTCTCGGCTCCTACCACTGCACTGCCACCTACAGGCCTCATCATGCTCATATTTTGTCCCCCTCGGCTGTACGATGGTTCGGCAGAGAGCCAGTGCACTAGAATAATTAAGAGCAAAGGTGAGACCATTAGAAGCCTTCTTAATTGCTCAGCTGCAGTCACCATGATTGCATCATAAACTACATACCATATAAACCCACAAAATATTACTAGAATCACTCCCATTGCTAATCTTTGCTCCGTCATTCCAAAACTGTGAAAACATGATGTTAATGATGACATTGATGAGCTATTATTGTTGCTATAACTTGGCTTGTGGTTTCCCCCTTGATAATAAGCCATGGATGAACCAGAGCAACTTCTTAGAGAGAGATGGGGAGAGAGTGATCGATGTTACGGATAGAGAGGTACTAGTCATGTTATATAATTGGTTTCACAGCTTCACTGTTTTGTCTCAATTAACATAAAGAGACAATTCGTACTATTGATTCAGTTGTCATTTCTAGGGGTGATTTTAAATCTGTCATTCAGCGGCCTGTTTGTACCCAAAAATGTCCAATGGCAGATGTTGTGAACACTTTACGCCGTGAACCCAATGTCTATGTACCATGCATGCATTCATAGACCAAACCCAACTCTTAATGCTAAGTTAATGCTAAACGATAAGTTTAGCAGAATTTAAATAGATGTTGAACTTCACATCTTGTCCCAACTCCAAGTTTAGTGTTCTGCATTAATTTGTTTGGTCCTCTGCTTTCAGGCGGGCACGTGATCGTGTCATCCTTACGTTGGTAATTGGTATTTTAAATCGTTCTGGTGGTTTTGTTTTTTGTTCTTCAATTGAATTAGGATCTCAACCATATTATATGCTTAAGGAGAGACTAGATTATATCCGGTGCTATGTATAAGGGCAGATGTTTTTTTCTACACTAGTTTTTAATTGTTTCAAGAAAATAAACATATTGGTGGTGTATTTCTAGAATATGATTCAGTGGATAACTAAACATTAGAGATAGATAAAATGGACGCCTGAAATTCCATATAATTACATTTTTGTTTAAGTGTGAGCAAAATATACAAGTATTTAATGGAGACAACAAAAGGTGGGAAGAAGCAAAAGTAGAAGAAGGGAAAAATACATGAGTTCTCTTTTATTCATTGTCTTCGTTCTATATTACACAAGAAGAAGAAGAGTTAATGAGGACAAGGAAGAGTGTTACATGTGTCTAGATATTAAGGACTAGTCCTACAAGTGTCCTACATCAAGAAATGTGCCATGCACTTAGCCATAAGGAGTGGTCATCCATTCATGGACCACTTTAATACAACACTCCACATTGGATGACCACCATTACAAACTCATTGCTTTGTCGAAAACCTTCCCAGAAAAGTTCGTCGAGGCTAAAACTGGTCTAAAGAGAAAGACGATATTTGAGCTTCTAGAATGGGTCTATTGTCAAGAATTTTCTCTTTTATAGAGCTGTCCCAGGAAAAACATTTGGCAGAAAAACCGGAACACTCAAAAGGAGAAGAATGACCTCAATCGAGAAGTTATATTTTCACCTAGGTAAACCACATCGACCAGAGGATGAGTTTCTAACAACTGAACTTCTTTCTGGACATGATTAGGTTCGGGAAACAGTTCTTGAAGATAGTCTCTTATAATGGTAGAGGCACCAACATCAAGTCCCAAGTGAGGGACTTTTAAAAGAGTCAAAGGTAAAGCACAGGGAGAATGATAATCACCCCCAAACTTTGAATTTTGGGTGTCTCTAGATAGACTAGTCATAATTTCCCTAATTTCTAGATCATCAGATTCCTGGAAATGGTCAATTGCTTCTTATGAGTTATAATCAAGTGGTGCATCCTCAATCATATTTAAAATCTCTACAGGTCTATCTTTGTTATTTAAGACTATTGTTTCTAAATCGTTGGACTCTAAAACAGTATTCTCAGGATAAACCCGTTCCCTAAACCATTATCGGCTTCTAAACAAGAAAATTCTACATCGTCTAAAACAGTGGTATCTCTAGTCAAATCCTCTTCCTTTTGATTAGGTGAATAGTCATTAAAATTATTTGGATCTGAACAAGAAATAACACTATCATCATGAAGCACAATTGGAGTGACAATTTCTTGATCACTCTGCCTGTATATTTCAAGTTCTTCATAAACATTATCCTCATCATCATAATAATATGAAGATGTTTGAACCTCGTCCAAATAAGTAGTGTTGCCAATTATATCCTCGTCCTCTTGACTAGGTGAATAATTATCAAGGGTAGCACTATGTTGGAAATTAAGATAATTTTGAACAATATTATTCTTTGCTGAAATTTCATCCACACTTAATACGAACCTATTTATATCCTCAGTCACCTCCTTTATGATTCTTCTTGTATCCTCAGTGCACTTCTTGATGGAATTCTCTAGAGAAAAAAACTAGATAATAAGTGCTAGATCGCAACTGCTCGTGTGATTCTTCTAGAGGCATAATAGGTTCATTATAAGGACTACTAGGTTGCATCTGTTTTAGGGCATCCCTCCAAGACAAAGAATTAGAATTTTGCTCATGTGATTCTTCTAGATAAGGATTTTGGTTATCATAGGGAAAACTATATTGCATCTGCTTTAGGGCATCCCTCCAAGATAAAGAACTCAAATTTTACTCACTTTCATGTTCATAAGACGTGTGTATGTACGAATAGTCACCCTGGTATGAGTAATAACCTCTAAAAGGTTGGTGGTGATCCCGACTACTATTCACACAATGTTGATAGTATGGATAATATCTATTTTGAAATTCAGTCGGATATTCATTGTATTGGTCCTCATAATACCAGTTCGACATTTTCTAAAAATTTCCTAAAAAAATCTAAGAAAATAAATCCTAACATGAAGGGGTTCTAAACATACACAAACAAGGTCGATTCAACCAAATCAAAACCTATTGAATCTAGCAAACAAAAAGCATGATGGCTCCACTTAGATTGTTTCAAGACTAGCTTTTATTCCTTCGAAAGGCAACTAGTTACAGTTTTAGCAAACCTCTTAGAACGATCCGAATTAGATTAAGTCGAAGATAAACATGATAAGCTCTATGGAGCTTTGATAATCCTATCTCTTTGGTAACTTTTCCATGGGTTACAATGCGGCTCTAATCAACTTAAAATAATCTTCCTGAACTTTGAGTTAGGCTAATAAAGTAACCAGTACATTCCTTTTAAACGAGTTTCCTATAAGATCGTTACCCTATCAGTCTCTTTCTTGTCAGAATTTTAAGGTTTAGGTTCGCGTTTGGTAACGTGTTCCTAAAGCGGGCAAGAAGGAAACGATGATAAAATCCGAGTCCTTATCTTATATGGCCAGTTCTTGCCCTTTACTAGAAAAGTAAATCCATATTCAGGTCCTCAGCATATATGCACACGAAGGAATACAGTAAACCCACTTGCTGGGGATTCGTGGGTTGATCGAGTCTTACCTCCCGTACCAGACGGGCGATGAACCGTTGAAGTCGACTCAGGCCACCGACTCCTTTGTCAGTGTACGAACCCGAGGGGCCGAGACAATATAGTAATTGTCGTCCTTCCCTGTTGCAATTTATACTCAAATTACCCTTCCGTAGGGTTTAAAAATAATAATGTCCAAAGTCCCAAAATAAAGTCCAAAAAGTGTCCAAAAATAAAAGAAAAATATACATAAATAATAAAATTTCATAATATAATTTTCTAAACAAATAAAATATAAAATATAAAATCTAATTAAAAACAAAAAATTTTGTCTTCTTTGCTTTGAATTTAACTCCAAGTGTTTAATCACCAAAGTATTTGGCTCAATTTCCTTTTAATCCAAAATCCAAAACCTGTAGCAAAAAGAGAAATACCCAAAGAAACGTAAGATAGAACAAAGTAAAAATAATACTAAATACAAAAATAAAAACCTAAGAATAAATCTAAAACTCTAAACCTAAAGATTGATATAATTTTTAAATAGTGGTAAAAAGTTCGATACTCAGACTTGTAAAGATTCAATTTTTAAACCTAATTTTTAATAACTAAAAATAAAACATATTAAAGTAAAATTGATTTCAGATTATGTGAAGGACTGGGACTAAGGATTCCACCATTAGCCAATTTTTCAAGTGATAAAAATCTTGCAACTCGTATATTCAGTTTATCCAAAATATTACCAAAGATAGGTTTTCAAAATAATAGTTGTAAATTGAAAGCATGAGACATCAAAAGCTCGAAACTCAGCATGACCCATCAAAAGAAAACACAACTAATTGATTAAAACTCAGCATGACACATCAAAAGCAAATAATTATAAAAAAATTACAATAAATAAATAAAATCAGAATTACCACTTTATTATTGGAAAAATAGCTTTCTCCGTCGCCCCAGTGATGGTGATTAACTCATCATGTTGGAAACACTCTCAAATCATAGCTCAAAAAGTGTTTACAATGAAGAAATAAAAATAACACAGGAGAACTGATACGCTTATAAGCGTTACAGAGTGTGTTCTCTGTGTGGCTGAAGAGAACAGAAATAAAGTACGGACTATTTCCGCTGCAAAAATTTGAAGGAATAAGCAACGGAAAAGAATGAAAGTTCTCTGGAGCCTTATGTTCTTCGTGTGTTCTTCACCAGCAGATTTTTCTTTTCTTCCTGGAAACTTTTTGGTGGTCTTTGGCTTGCTTTTTTCTTTGTTTTCTTTGCTATTTGTAGGTTTGGAGAACCTTAATCCATCATCCTTAATCGATAAGGACACCAAAAACCATCTAAACCCAACTCCAATTCATTGTAAATCCGAAACAAAGATGGTTTCTTTTTCCGGCTACTGTGTTGATTCTCTAGCGATTTTCACGGCGTAAAACTCTCATTCTGACGTGTGTATAAGCAAGTATAGATTGTTTCTTCATTCTGGTAACTTGAAATCACCTAAAAATCTCTTAAAACTCGGTTCAGAAACTAATCCAAAGTCTGTTTTACGTGTGAAGAACATTTCCCGCTCTTTTTTAAAATAGTAGATTTAACGAAGGGGTTCCTCCAATCCAACCAGTGGGTGCCTTTATCACTTTTACTGGGTGCCTTTAGTAATTTTTCTGGTTGCCTTTATCACTTTTTGAGCCGATTTTTCCACAAATATTTATTTCTCGGAAATACCTATAAAGACATTAAAACCCATAAATACTACAAAATCGAACACTATCAGAATAGATAATCGAGCACAATTTAGACACAAAAATGTGTCTATCAATACCTTTCACATATAATCACGGAAGTTATGATAATTTCTTTAGTCTTATACTTCTCACATGGTTTCCAAATGTTGACTTAGGCAATGACTTAGTAAATAAGTCTGCCACATTTTTATCAGACTTTAATTTACTGACTCAAATGTTTAAAAGACATTGTTGTTGCTAATTGTAAAATAACTTTGGTTATATATGTTTCCTATTATCACCCTTGATATAACCTTGCTTCATCTGTTTGATGCAAGCTGCATTATCTTCGTAAATGCAAGTCGGTTCTTCAGTAGTAGAACTTAAGCCACATGTTCCTCGAATATGTGTAATTATAGACCTTAACCATATACACTCACGAACTGCCTCATGGAGGGCAATGATCTCAGAGTGGTTCGTGGAGGTAGCCACAATGGTTTGCTTGGTCGATCTCCAGGATATTGCAGTATTCCCAACGCTGAACACATATCCAATTTCGGATCTACCTTTATGTGGGTTTGAGAGGTACCCAACATCAGCAAAACCAACCAAGACATTATTTGGGTTTTTAGTGTAAGGGTTGCAATTACATTAACAATTCTCCTTACGTCTTTATATGGATAAAACAAACCCAATTCAGTGGTTCCTTTTAGGTATCTAAAGATATTCTCTATATTATTCCAATGACGTTGCATTGGCGCTGAGCTAAATCTAGCTAACAAGTTCACTAAGAATGAGATATTTGGTCGAGTATATTGTGTTAAGTACAATAATGCGCATGTTGCACTTAAATAGGGATATTCATCTCCCAATACATCTTCATCATCTTCCTTTGGAAGAAATAGATTTTTATGTACATCTAAAGTTCGACCAACCATGGGAGTGCAAGCAGGGTGCACTTTATCCATATTAAATTGCCTATCTTTTGGATATATGCAGACTGGTAGATTAATATTCCACAAGATCGGTGTTCTAGTTCAAGTCCTAGACACATTCGAGTTTTCCCAAGATCTTTCATCTCAAATGCGTATTTATGGTTTCTCTTATTTCATCAAGACTACCTACTATGTTCATATATCAACATAGACATCTATAATTGCAAATCTGGAACTTGTTTTCTTTATGAAAACGCAAGGGAACAATTTATTATTTGTATATCCATTCCCAATAAAATAGTCACTTAGACGGGTATACCACACTCGTCCGAATTACTTTAATCTGTAAAGTGAGTGTTTCAACTGAATTGAAAACACACTCTGTGGTTTAGAGTTACTTGATTTGGGCAATGGTAGGCCATCTGGCACTTTCATGAATATCTCTGTATCAAAATTCCCGTAGAGATATGCGGTAACCACATCCATAAGATGCATTTCAAGTCCTTCTGAAACTACCAAGCTAACTAAGTAGCGGAACGTTATGGCGTTCATTACATGAGAGTATGTTTCTTCGTAATCAATACCAGGGTGTTGTGAGAAACCTTGCGCCACAAGGTGAGCCTTATACCTCAAGACTTCATCTTTTTCGTTACGCTTTCTAACAAATGCCCATTTATATCCTACATGCTTTATATTTGGTGGGGTTAGCACTACCACACCAAATACCCGTCTTTTTGCCACTGAATCTAGTTCAGCCTGGATTGCACCTATCTATTGAGGCCAATCTGCTCTCTTTTGGCATTCTGCAATAGAGCATGGTTTGATATCATCGTGTTCAATTATCTCTCTAGCAATATTATATGCAAATATATTATCAATATGCGTGGAGGATCTATCCATCAACAAGTATGCACTTTCACATTCCATAAAGATCTTTTTGTTCTCTGGAATCAGTTCGAACTTTGGGGCGTCCCCCAGTTATGATTCATGGATATAACTGTAATCGGAGACAATATCATGAGATAGATTATCTGCATTGATGATATATGGATCGGTTTGTGCCTTACTCGCCCTTTTCTTCCTTGGATTAATATCGATTGAACCAAGTGGTCTCCCCCTCTTCTTTTTGGGGCCACGACCTCAGCTACACTTCCACCAAGTATAGCCTTGGGGCCTCTATCTAAGGTATCTTGTCCCTTATCAGGGATTTCCAACCTTGTAAGCACGTTTGCAGCTGGTATGTGTGACCTCGTCACTTTAGCGATATCAGTAAATGTATCAGGCATTGAATCTGCCACATTCTGAAGATCGATAATTATTTTCACTTCACTTTTACTTTGTGAAGTGTGGTGATCTAGATGAGATAATGTGGGAACACACCCGGACAATTCCTGTCATTCCTTTAGGAAATCCTTTTTTATACCTCCCTCTAACGGCGGGAAGGTTGTCTCATCAAAGTGACAATCCGTAAATCTAGTGGTAAAGAGATCGCCAGTCAAAGGTTCTAAGTAGCGGATAATTTTTGGGGATTCATATCCAACATAAATACCTACTTGTCTTTGTAGACCCATCTTAGTACGTTGCGGGGGTGTAATAGGCACTTATACGACATAACCAAATATGCGTAAATGTGAAATATCAGGCTCATATCCAGTTACCAACTGGTACGCAGAAAATGGTTGGCTAGAAGTGGGTCTAAAGCGAATAAGTAATGCTGCATGCAATATGGCGTACCCCGAGGAAGTAATAAGCAGGTTGGAACGCATAACCAGTGCCCTAACTATCATTTGTGACCTCTCGATGGTAGCTTCCGCGAGACCATTTTGAGTGTGTATATAAGGTACATGATGCTCTATGTTAATTCCATTAGACATACAAAATTATCAAATCTTTTAGATGTAAATTCTCCAGCATTATCAAGTCTGATTGACTTGATTGGATGATCGGGGTGGTGAGCTCTTAATCGTATAATTTGTGCTAGAAGCTTTGTGAAGCAGCATTTCTTTTGGACAACAATGCAATGTGTGACCAACGGGTCGAAGCATCAACCAGAACCATAAAATACCTGAATGGTCCGCATTCTAGATGTATAGGTCCACAAATATCACCTTGTGTTCTTTGTAAAAATGGAATATTTTATTTGGTATCTTTAGCATAGGATGTTCTCGATCCTATATTTATTAAAGAACAAGCTTTGCAAAATGAGTGACGTGCCTTCGACAAGGAAAACAAATAAGAATATGATATATGGTTTGCTTCAATTACTTTAGAAGACGAAGATTGCGTTTCTCTTACTTTAGAAGCCAAAGATTGTGCATCAGTTACTTTAGAAAGCGCATTGTCACTTTGCATTGTAAGAACCTTTTGTCCCATTTTCTTTTTCATTTGAAAGAAGGGATGTTCGTGTGAGTTCCCTAAAACACAAATCATCGTATCATGACCTGGGTGCCCTAGTTGATCGTGCCAAATCTTGTATAAGTCACTGGCCAACAGTCCATCGTTGATAACAACATGGGATTCGATAATCCTAATAGTGGTGATGTAATATCCACTAGAGTGACTCATCAGTTTATCTAAATGTGTTTCCTTCCACATTCACTAGAGGTCACGTATATGTACTCAATTCCATTCTCACATTGAGTTTCCAAGTGGTAACCATTTGCATGTATATCCTTATAACTTAACAAAGTGCGGTTAGCTCTTGGTGCATATAGAGCTTCTGTGACTTTAATCATTGTGCCATTTGGCAACAAGAATTGATCAGTACCTCGCCAAATTATTTCTTGTGAAGATCCAATTATCGTAGTCACAGATGTATTATAAGAAGTAAAATCAACAAATAATTGTCGACTTCTTAGGATAGTGTGGGTGGTTGCACTATCAGCTAAACATCCAATTTCTCCTTCAGACATTCCTACAAGAACATTAGTTGGAATGTTATAAAAATGAACAGTTTATCTCATTTCCTTTAGAGAATCATGTTCTACTAGAATGACGTCCTTTCCATTCTAATATACATGCTAAACAATACATTTTCATAAAAATAGTTAAATTCTATAGAACATAATAGAAAATGAGTACTTATAGATAATCCATATACATAACATAAAGATAGTAATAACATGTCCATCAACAATAAAGCCTACTCAAACCATTAAACAAACAGTAATCCAAGATAACATAAAATACTTCAAAGCATCTATCAAATCATTTAAAGATAGAGTCTATTAATCCATCAAACAAAAAACTAGATGTTTAAGCCCATGCAAAGTCGGGTGTATCCATAGATGGGGAAAAATCTTTGTTTCCCTGGAAGTCTGTGATTGTAAGAGTTACGTCAGGGTAATATCATTTTCTTCCATATAATGAGCCTCATGTTCGAGAGTTTCCCGGTACTTTTTGTAGCTCGCGGCTACATTGGCACCAGCCTTACATTGCTTGTACCAATTCCCTGGAAATCACCTAAAACAAGGCGCATTTTCATTTGCGGCCTTTTTATTAGTGGAATTCTTAGGTGTTTTATCGAACTTACGATCGATACCACTTTGGCTAGAAGTTCCTTCTTTGTGCCAAATATTAGAATGACCTTTACTTCCTCGGCCCCGATTATGTCCCTTATGTCTTCTTCCACGAGAGGTATTATCTCCATGTGAGTATGGGTCACGGGGATATGAATCAAAATGTCGAACCCTATTTCCTTTGGGGTTATTCCTTCTATGGTCCGTGCCATGGTTAGCTTCGGAAACTTTCTTTTCCTGACAACTCTGGCATTGTTATTGACAAGAATCTCATTGTGCCACTCAGCCACTTGCAATAAGTTTATCAACTTACTGAATGCTTTGGTTCGTTTGTTATCAACCTCCAAACGATACTGGTTCGCTAGTATCATTGATGAGGTGGGAAAGGTCGATAGGGTTTTCTGAATCATTTCCTCATATGTGAGTTTTTTTCGACAGAAGGTAAGACGTGCCTGATGTTGTAGCATATCTTTTTCGGAAATCATTCACTTTTACATAATCGAGAAAACGGATTTCATTCCACTGAACAGTCAATTGTGGTAGTAAGGAATCATGAATGTTCCCAAAACGGCTCTCAAGGGTATCCCATAGATCTTTGGAGTCTTCAAGTGGTGATATCCCCAAAGTAGGTTAGGGTCGATGTACCTCTTGGGAAATATAAGAGCATGAGTTTTGTCATTCCCAGTTGCTGGAACAACATTTTCATCGGTAGATGGTTTGATAGTTGAAGTGTGGTCCTTTGCCACAAACTTAGTTTCCACATCAGATACCCATCGATGGTACTCAAGTCCTGCTGAGTCCAAAAGTTCAAATTCCGGTCAAATTGGGTCCATCTACATAAGACAAAGTAAGGGACACTAATATGGTGCTCAAGTCCTTCTGAGTCCATAAATATGACAAATTTTGGTTCCATTTTTCGAGACCAAATTTCTTTATGGCCAAGAATGGACACATAAACCAAATTTCTTTATGGTTGTGTGGGTAGCACGGATAAGTCATAGTCCAACTTCTGATCATAACCCAGTCCACAAAATTAATTAACCAAATTTCTTTATGGTTTAAAATTTTGCAAACAGTTCGGTAATAAGGTTGAAAAAATAGACAAATGAAAACAGGCCAATTAAAAAAATATATAAAAAATAAACTACGTGCAATCATTTATATGCGCATAATTATTAATATTTAGTCGCAATTTGTTTGTATATATAGTATCAAACCATTTGCGGGACAAATATTTTAAAGAAATAATTTTTGGTTAATATTTACAACATGAATTAGTTATATATAAAATAAAATAAGCACTACAACATGCATACACACACATAATTATTATTTTTTATTTAATCATAACAATGATGGGGAAATTAATAGCATAGATATACATAATGATATTTGATAAACTATTTTTGGGATAATATTATCACATGCATTAATAAAAAAAATTAAATAATAAATGTAAAGTATATTAAAAAAATGGATTTATGCATGGTCAATCATTTAAGTGATAATCATGATATTTGGTTAAAAATAGCATACATAAATACATGCATTATTATTAGTACAATATTTCTCTAACAAGTAGTATAAAATTCTAATAATCATGTTTTTCAAAAGTAAAATAAAATAAATAGTGCAATATGTATGGCATGCTTTAAAAAAATTTAGCATACATACATGCATTATTGATAGCACGCAAGATTACTAAAATATACACAAAATATATTATCATGTGAGTTACTAAAAAAATAGTACAAAATCATGCTTTACCAAAAAAGAGATCTCATGGCATGTACAAATAAATCATTGATGTAAAGACAACATGCATACATACATAATGAATATTTAATGCATACATACAACATGCATAATCATTATACTACTTTTGATGAGTTAGATATAAAATCATTTTTTTTTCTTTTGGTATAAATAAAACAAACACATCACTATCAAAAGGAAATATATTATATAAAAGAAAATAACAAAACTATTAATATCAGGAGAGCTAGTATCATATGATGTATAAGATAGAGATATAAACATGTGATAATAAAGAGTACAAGTTATTAATATCATGTCATGTGATAGATGAGACAAACATATCACTTTCAAGAAAAGTACAAGCATGTGATGAAGAAGTAAAATAAGCTAGCACTATCGGGAGACAATTGAAATCATGTAGTAGTGACAAACACATCACTTTCAAAAGAAGGACTAACATGCATGTGCAAATTTCAATTTACAAAAGAAAAAGAATGATGGAGGTATACCTTCTTTAGAAAATCCTATTTGATTTAAAGATTGAACCAATTATTTTTTGATTTTATTTTGTGAAGGGCGCTCAATTGGTGAGAAAAGCGCTAATAATGTGTTTAAGTGTGAGCAAAATATACAAGCATTAAATGGAGACAGAAGCAAAAGTAGAAGAAATCAAGAATACATGAGTTCTCTTTTATTCATTGTCTTCATTATATATGTAAACAAGAAGAAGAGTTAGTGGGGATACATAATAGTGTTACATGTTTCTAGATATTAAGGACTAGTACTACAACTGTCCTACACTAAGAAATGTGATGCACTTAGCGATAAGGAGTGGTCATCCATTCCATGGACCACTTTACTACAACAATCTTCCATTTTTTTATGTTTTTATTTTTTTATTATTTTTTTCTCTTTCCAATTTAAAAATAAATTGTAAAAAAATTCATAACTTGCAATATATATATATATATATATCCTTTTTTAAGCGAAAAATATATATTCGATTTTAGTAAACTTATATATTTCTAGAAGGGGTTTTATATGATCTCGAAAAAAAAATTATATTAATTCAAAAGTTTTTTTTCAAAACAAAAAAAGGTATGATGAAACTGGTTGCATCCTCGGATAGAAAAAATTATTTAAAAAAGAGCTATGATGAAGCCGAATGTATCCTGGCTTAAACTAAAATAAGAAAAATTATTTGAAAAATAGTTAGGATGAATCTTGATGCATCCGGCTTTAAAACTATGACAAATCTAGATTCATTCTTTTTTAAACTATAACATTTGCACCACCACTGTTACCATGATCACCTAGATTCATGCTTGTTTAAAAATGCAATTTCAGTTGATTGTACATGATGAATCTGGATTCATCAAAGTTTAAATTAATCATTCTTGAATGCAGGTGTTTCCATTGAATGCAACTGGATATATTATGTGGTATTCTTGGATGAATATGAATACAACCAGTGTTTTGGACCCATCATACCCTATAAAAGTTCTTTTAAATGAATATTTTATTAATGATAAATTTTTTAAAAAAGAATGATTATTTTCTTATTTAAACACGAAAAATATATGTGATATTCAAACACAAAATCAAAATTGGTTAATTGGACTTAGGAAATTGTGAATTTTGCTCCTTAAAAAGAAGAACAGTTTAAAATCAACCTAGAAGATTTTCCAATCTTCTAATCTTTTATCTAAATTCGGGTTTCAAGAAAATTGTTAAACTTTTTTTTCATGCAATTAGCAATATTGAACCCTCAAGCACCAAACCGATTCTAAAGGTATTTTGATCCTTATGCATCGAAAAAGGTTAACTGAAATTTACTTAGGAAAATTACAAATATAGGCCTGTTTTTTTTGTAGTTTAAAAATATAGGTATGTTTTTTGCACTTTGCAAATAAAGGCCAATATTGACCGTTTTTTTTTTCAAAAAAAGGTTTAAAGGCGTTATCTGCCAACTATCATCGTCAACCATTATGTAAGAAGACGTTTTAGCTCTTCACTCGGCGAGTCATGCCCAGTAACTCATCTCGACCTCATTAACTCGGTATGCCTCTCCACACGTGTGCTTTTTACACGTCATCATCAATTGACACGTGTCAGGAAAAAATTGGACCCCACCATTCAACGGTAATCTTATCTCCTCCATAAAAACATATCTTCCCAATAGATTTTTTCATCTTTTTTCAGTAATCAATTTTGATCTTGAAGATGGGTGGTGGAATGAATGATTCATTAAGTTCCAGCAGCAGTATGAACAAGATGGTGTGTTTTATTTGGGACAAAGAAGATGACCATGAATCAAAGGGATGTCCATGGGTTTATTCAAGGTACAAAATTGTACCTTGTAATGGTGTTAGTGCACTTTTGAATCTAAAACTGCTGAAAATAATCGAAGAACCTGCTTCAAATGCTTGAATCCCGCCTGCAACTACATTGAGTGGTTTGATCTTGCATCTTCTCCAACTACTGCTCTTCCAATACAACTTCCATCATCAAAAAGTTGCATTCCCTGTAGAGAAGAAAATAAATGTGTTAATAACCATTAGACAATCAACCATGTTTTAAAGAAAGCTGCAATTCACAGTTAGCATTGAAGGTATGTAAAAATCAGTATAATTTCAATACTGCTTACCTGGTATGCAAGAAGAAAGACTGTGAAGCATATAAATGGGTTTCAGATGCTATTGTAATTCAAGCAAAGAAAACTTTGAAGGGAAAAGTACATGAGATGTAAGGAATTTAAGAAAAATCTCAAGATGTAAGCAACAGAAACAATGCAAAGTGTAAGAAAAATATGGCTATCTTTTATCCAATTGATTGTTCTTCAAAATAGGAAGAATTTATCAATACAAAATATTGTTATTAAAACCAAGGATAACCTAACCAAACATTGTCTTTAACATAATCAAACCCATAAGTTTTTTATCATAAAAAATAGCAACATTTAAACATTCAGAGCTTCATAAACTTCTTAGTTTTTTCTTTCCTTTTGGATCTGCCACTGTAAATGTAATTTTGTTGGTAATAGAACGAACGTGCTTGTAATTCTGATCAAAAGTAGGTTGATTAGATCCATCACCTGCCTTTCTCTTAATAGTTTTATCTGTTCCATATTTTGATGCAGTTGGTTGAGAAGATTCAGCAACAAAGCTCTTCTTTCCACCTCTAGGTGTAGTAGATTCACTTAATCTCTTCTTAGAAGTTATAGCCATAGTATATTGATCTGCAGATGAACCAACATCACCTTTTTTGGTCTTCTGCATCTTCTTATATGGTTCTGGGACATAACAGTTGTGATATGAGCCATCAACATATGTTCTAGATTTGGGACCCTATGGATTAGATCCAACTGCTCCTCATGCACATATCTTCTGGTAATGACTTGTTGATCCACACCTCTTACAAGTTCTAGTCTTCTTCTCACTGTGTGGTTCATCATAAGACTTTACTTTTTTGGATATAGGTCTTCCAATTTTCCTTATGTTCACTGGGCTTCACCATTTCTGGTTTCTCTTTTTGCAGATAAAGAAAGAAAATGAGTGAATATTATAGTTAGTGATATGAAACCCTAAAAGTTACATTACAATTGAAAACCTAAAATCATAATTGTGCATACTCTGAATTTGTTGCACAACAAACAATAAAATCATAAAAACCTACAACAATTTATTATATAAATTATTTGTACCTCTATCCAATCACCTTGACTTTCCAATACTCTGGAGCATATGTTTTTCTGTAGTAGTCAGCTGTATAGAACTGATGACAGTACCTACAACAAGTAGAAATAGATTAAATTAGAATAAAATAAACCTTCACAAATGAAACAAGAAGAAATAAATAAGCTCAAATGAATATACACTTACCTTGCCCAGTTTGGTCTTAAGGGCATCAAGGCACAAACATCATTAATGAATAAGCTCAAATGATTAATGGTAGAACTTCTTCAAATTCTGATACAACAAGAACACAATGAGTACCACTTCTATCGATTTTATTTTTGTACTCATTAATGAATAATTGTTTTCTCCTTTCGTTGGTTATATTGATTTTGTGTTTTTTGTTTCCTTTCTTTATTTGTAATTGGGTTTCTCCAGGTTAAAAAGGTGACTTAAGGTTCCTCTAAACTAATTGCTCACCTTCACAAATTGAGGTCCAATTTTTCATTCCATAAATTAACTAAGTATGGTTATATTAACCAAGTTCTATAATATAATAACTCATTTAATTTGTGTTAGTATTTTTTGAATATTGTGTTTAATGTCTATAGTTCAGATAAACAAGTAAAGGATCTTTGGTTGCAAGAGAAAACTTGTTTTTATACTCTATGTGGTCTAAGTGTTTGTTGAAAGTTCTGTCTCAGTTTACTATGCTTTTGTGTCCTGGCAACTGTTGATGTAAAGATATCTTTAAGCATCTTTAAACCACTAAGAGGAAAATTAGGGGTAACAAAAAGAGATTAAGAATTTACTATGATATCTGCTAGAAATATGTTACAAGAATCACTCCAACCACCTACTAGATCCCTAGCTATTAAAACTGTGAGAGTCTTTGCCCTCTCAGCCAAGAAGTATTCTTTTTTTAACTCTTCCTTTTTTGCGAGATAATGTTTGTCCAACTTATGTCTACAAAGCCTCAGTCCATAGAAGAAGAAAAACTCTACTTTACGATGCTTGCATTCACATCAAGGCCATTTTTGAAGACACAAGATGTAACACCACTAAAGTTTATGTCTGGCTTTTGAGCCCAAACTCAACCCATTTGTATACGAAGATAGAATTGTGTAGTTGGATTTGCATATATCTGTCTATTTTCATGGTTCCCTATATTGAAACAACTGCAAAAATTCATAGGAATGAAACTCAAATTACAGTAACATGGCCAACACACATAAAGTCTTGTTGAGTACATTATTAATTCGTCTATATGGTTGCACCAAATCTGATTAGTATTAGCCTCGGGTTTGTTTATCATTCCATGGTTACATCCTTGTGGTTAAAATTTAACCACGAGTAAAACCAACTTGTAGTTGTCCTATTAGGGTTGTGCATAGAGTCAAAGTTTAGCTTACATGGTTAACCAATATAGAGTCTTTTGTATGTGAGCACTGTTGTATTGCAGTTCAGATTGAAAAGTAAAGCCATATAACTTGTGTGTAATATTGGCTATGTATTCTAATGCTCCTACTAATTCTGATATTGATCCTATTGTTTGAAGCTGAGTTTTCTTAATTCAGGTTTAATATGTTTCTTTATGTGGTTACCAATTGGCTTTAGGGTATTGTACTGTTTAACATATAGTTTCCTTAAGTTTTCTTTTCATGGATAAACAAACGTCAAAGGTTTCAAGCTTCTAATTCGTTGATACAATAAACAAATCTTTGCGTACATTGTTCATTCACTTGTCAAGTTTGGAATGAATTAAAACCAAATACACAAGGATATATCAGGTGAGTATCATATAACACTATAATTCTTGTTATGTTACTCTGTCTTTTTGGTGTCGATTTATATGATATAGAGTGAATTCACTTGTTTGTTCGCAACTTCCAGCAATTTTAGGATGTTGGGGTTTCATTCATTGTCGTAGATTTATTATTGTGCAAACAATGTGGTTGCTTAAATATTCTGAAGCGAAGGTTTTGGCGTGGATTCATGTAGCTCTTGTATGGTTTGATGATAGTATATGAGTTCGACCCTTTGCATGTTAAAACAGTTGACTTTTGAGATTAATTATGTTAGTGTCTTCAAGTTCTTCTAGTTCAACAATTCTGGTAGGAGACAGGCAACATTCTTCTCTTGCCGTTGATTCATATTCAAGAAGCACCTGTGTGGCATGAGAATGGTTCCCAGAAAGCTCTAGAACACTGGACTGATGCATGGCTTGCATATTTATGGAATTCTTCGTTTTGTTTGGGTGGTGCAAGCTTATGACAAATTTCTGGTTGATTTGTTGTTTTTTTTGTTATAAATAAAAAGCAAAACAAACACCGTCGATAAGGTCGGCACAGTAGTTTGAGAATGACTCGGCACTTGGCAGGTTTGATGTTCTTATATACAACTTTTTTTTATCGATAA
The DNA here is from genome assembly GCA_023531435.1 of Papaver californicum. Lineage (NCBI taxonomy): Eukaryota > Viridiplantae > Streptophyta > Magnoliopsida > Ranunculales > Papaveraceae > Papaver > Papaver californicum. Next base: position 1,437,145 of record JAJJMC010002511.1, on the reverse strand, counting down.
GCTATAAGTATAGAATGTGCAAGCATTACACCACTACCATTTTGATACCTTAGTTGATGCTCTCTTCCCACTTTAGGTATTTTTGCTCTTAACTCTTATGTATACGTGAGTTATTTGCTTGAACAATGATTAGGCACTAATGTTCAACATGGTGGTTGTTTGAGTGGAAGCAGTATTTACTCTGAGGTGAAGATGCGCAAAATACCAAACTGTTGTTGAACTTTGATGAACACATATTAGGTGTAACCTTGAAAAATATGCATATCCTTTGTTCTCGCATTCTAAATAGCAACTATTTTGTTTTTTTTCAGGTTGGTGGAATTTATGATATTTGACAGTGCACAATGACGCCCTACATAATGTATAATTGATATAATGTATTATGTTGTATTTGAACTATTTGCAGTGTGATGAGCTAGAACCATTGTCCAAGGGTTATATATAGATTCCCTTGGTTATCTGGAAATATGAAGATATGTGTGGATGGAATTTTAGCTCAATTTTCCATTTTAATTTATAGTGTATCTGAATACAAAATGTAATAACGCTGGATTTGATGCCACTGACATGTTGAAAAAACTCAGATAGAAACTTGCACTTCCATCTGGTTAGTCTTTTCTATTGTTGATTTGTTATAAACCTACGATAGTGTAGGGAACAAATGATGGAATGGCGTGGGCCTGAAATTCCCAACTAGAAATGTGCTTATATGATAATTTCCCTGTTATATAGAAGAATAATGATGTAAGTAAAAATTAAGGTATCACCCAGAGCCTAGACGTCCAGCTGAGAAAGGATATCATATCAAGTTAGGCTTACTTTCTTAGAAATTTTCTGGTGATTGTCATTCTTAACTTCATTGCAATTCTTCACTCTCCCACTTCTCTTAAAATCTTTTTCCATTCTTGTTTCCGCTTGCAGTTTCTACATTGTGATGACTAAATGCTCCAGCTTCCATGAAAAGTTCAAAGACAACAGATGCGCTCAGCCACAACAAATCTGCAGTACAACGAAAAGAAATATATCATGAATGTCAAGTCTGATCACGGTTAGCGCCGTAAATATTCTAAATAATTAGTATATTTTCATATATGATATGGGACGTGGAGGTCTGCTGATTACATGCCTCAACTCAAGTTTCAGCTTGTGATACACCGAAACAAGTCAATAGCCCACCTCGTTCTTCTTTTTTACCTCTATGAAATACGAAGATTTCGATTTTTAAACTAGCAAACATTTTAGTCTTTTACATTTCAAGTCACGTCAAGAACCACCAGCTTTGTAAAATTATATAGCACACACATTTTATTTTTTTGATAGGTCAAAAGGAAATTCATTGAAAAAGAGGAGGTACTTAGGGGGTACCTCAACCCAATGAACAAAGACAAAAACTATGAGGAACAAAGAAAGAGGAAAGATAAAAAGCTAAAAACAAAATATAACCATCAATGGTGCCGAAATAGAGAGTCCCAAAGAGCTACAACCATATTGGCGGTTAAACCTAGCATTTTTGTGTTCGATTCGGCCCAAAAGAAAGCTTGAATTTTAACGCTTCTAATTAAACTTTCCAATCTTTTCCTTTTGTTGGCGAAGATTCTTGCATTCCGCTCCCTCCAAATACTCCACCAAATAGCAACCGGGATATTGTTCCAAATTTGACTAAGGCGATCATCACCCCAATTGAGTTTCCAAGTGTTTACGTTGGTGGATACATTGGAGTTGTATCTCCAATTACTCCTCAATCCTTCACTAAAGTAGTCCCAAATTCTTTCGGATCCTCCAACAATCATAGAAAAGATGGTCACTTGTCTCTTCATTTTCGCCGCAAAAGCAACAAAGGCTAGAGACCTCCATGCCTCTCCTTATAAGCTTGTCTTTCGTCATTACCCTATCATGAGCAAGTAGCCAAAGAAAAAAGTTGATTTTGTATGGGTAATTGCGGTTCCACACAACATCTATAGTGAAAGTTGGCATCTCTTGTTCCTCTTCGACCTTCATGCCATCTTTGACCGTATATTGACCATTGATCTTTCCGTCCCAAATACGACATCTGCAACACCTTCTTGAAAAGAGAAACGGGCTAGAATAGTTGAAATGCTTGAGACTTCATTTGAGATGGTTTGCGAGTACCTTTTCTAGCCATAAATTTCCATCTTATCTCGCTGTCTACTACATCGAACATGCGTGCTACCACCAACTCCTTGGTCCTTGATGCTTCATAGGCCGATTTAAACATATCACAAAGTTTTTCATCCCTTATCCACACATCTTCCCAAAATCTAGTTTCCTCACCCGCGCCAACCTTGAATTTGATATATTTATTGAAATTTTCTAGCTCTTTGTAGATGTTGTACCAAAGACTACCTCCTTTGGATCCTTTGGGTTGAAGAGTTTCCCAACCATTTGATGTTTCACCAAATTTTTTCAACTATAATCTTCCTCCACAAGGCATCTTTCTCTAAGCCAAACCGCCATCACCACTTTTTTAACAAAGCCGAGTTCACTAATTTCGATCTTCTAATGCCAAGACCTCCCTTTTCTTTTGATTTTGACACCGTAGTCCAACCAACATTATGAATTCTTTTAGTGTTATGATCATCATCCCATAAAAAGTTCCGCACCACCTTATCCATTTCCTTAGTTATGGCGCAAGGAGCAAGAAAAAGAGAAAGGTAATAAATTGGTAAACTCCCTAAAATGCTTTTGACAAGAGTTGACTTACCCGCTTTTGTCATCGCTTTTCCGTTCCATAGAGTAATCCTTTTTGCACAAATATCGCGTGTTTTTTCCCATTTTTGAGTTCCTCCTACTTTCCCACCTAACGAAAGACCAAGGTATTTACTCGGAAAACTTTGGAATTTACATCCCAACAAGTTTGCATAATTTTCAATGCTCTCTTCCACCGCTACTCCGTATAAGCTACTCTTAGAAAAATTAATCTTCAACCCCGAAGTTAACTCAAAACAAAGAAGAAGATAACGGAGAGTGGCAACTTGGTCCTCCTTCGCATCGAGAAAAACAATGGTATCATCGGCGAATTACAAATGATTAATTTTTGTTCCTCCTTCCTTTACCGAAAACCCCGTAATTTGATCAAATTCTTGAGTTTTGCTCAACATACAACTTAAGACTTCACCCACAATTGTGAAGAGAAAGGGAGATAGAGGATCTCCTTGCCGAAGGCCCTTTTCGCTACCAAAATAGCCATAGGATGATCCATTGACAAGAACCGAAAATTTAGAGAATGATAAACAATTTCTAATCCAAGCCCTCCAAACACCACCAAAGCCCATTTTAAAAAGCACTTCATTGAGAAATTTCCAATTTACGTTATCAAAAGCCTTCTCAAAGTCTAACTTGCATACCAAACCCGGAAGTTTTTGACGGAGTCTAGAATCCACACATTCGTTTGCTATCAAAACTCCATCAAGAATTTGTCTTCATTTAATAAAACTAGATTGTGACGAGGAGATTAAAGAAGGGAGGTATACCTTTAGGCGATCCGCCAAACACTTAGAGATGATTTTGTATACACTCCCAATTAGACTAATAGGTCGAAAATCTTTAACTTCCTCAATATTCGCCTTCTTTGGAATTAGAGTGATGAAATTGTTTTTTAAAGACGAATGGAGAATGTTGAGATCATGGAATTCCTTGAAAACCTTCATCAAATCTTCTTTTATAAATTCCCAACAAACAATAAAGAACTTCAAAGGGTAACCATCCGGACTCGGTTCACGGTCGATTCCCAAGCTTTTAATTGCGTTTTTCATTTCCTCTTCACTAAAAGACCTTTCCAACCATAAACGAGCTTTCTCATCAATCTTCTTAAGACACATGTTTTTGATTCTAGGACGAAAATTGGAATTCTCCTTGAAGGCATGCTCAAAGTGATTTGCAATGCCCAACTTAATTTCCTCTTTGTTGTGCGACCACCTACCATTAATACGAAGGTTGATGATATTGTTTGAACTCTATAACCCTTCACCAATCTATGGAAAAACCTTGTGTTGCGATCCCCATCTCTAAAGTATCTAATTCTAGATTTTTGTCTCAACATTACGCTTTGACGCCTATGTGCCAACTCGAAATTCGCCTTAGCCGTCACTAACAAGTCTTCTTCATCTACGGTAAGACCCCTCCATCATCTAGATCATCCAACTCTTTCATCTTGGTAAGCGCCAAATCGATGGCCTTATTAATGCACCCAAAAACTTCTTTGTTCCATACCTTCAATTTCTCCTTTAAAGCGTTTAACTTTTTTGCAAAACCTTCGCCGGCCGTACCTACAAAGGAAAAAGACTCCCACCATTCTTTCATTAAGGAAATAATGTTTGTGTCTTCAAGCCAAGCTAATTGAAAACGAAATGGACGAGCACCCCAATCTGAATCCATAGCACACACATATATTGTCTATTTTTTGAAGTAATTGATATCCTGTCGTTTTGATTAGTGATTCTCGTGGTCTACTCGGCATTGTGAAATTGATGTATTCAGTTCCACCGTGTATACCAGTGTCAGGATCATATGTGAAATTAAAATTAAATTTTTTTAATTACTTGTCAGCAGATTTTGTTATAATAATATATGTGAAATACCTGTAACACTTCAAAGTGTGATTTAAACTAATTAAAGTCACGCATATAAGTGTGAAACACACCTCTGTTTTAAATAAATAACACCAAAAATTACACACTTATTTGTGTGACTTAAATTAAGCGTAACATTTATTTGTGTAACAAAATCTCTATTTTGGTGTAGTGATGCTACTTGTGATAGTAAATAAAAAGTACCTGAAAGTGTCTTTTCTTGTAACACCTAGCGGCATTCCAGAGATGATTCTGCAAGCTAAACACTTTGAAATACTACTTAAAGTTCTTTAGCAAGTGTCTGCCACCAAGTAACATTAGTTAGCATAAATATAAATAAGATGAACATAATCAAGTTTACTAACAGTACTAATAGTGGTTAAAATTGTACCTGAAAAAATATTTAGTTCATTTAATGGGAAGTGATGGTCACATGCTTCCCGAATTCCCTTTTGTTTATTAGGTATAAAAGTAAGATCTAACTCATGTTCCCCTATATTAGGCTTGATATCTCCAAGAAATATCTTCTAATTTTCAATGGTTTCAATCCTGCAAACCATTACAACCAGTGGCACTAAGCCATTTTGTGCATCAAGGGATGGTGCAGCTAATAAAACACCTCCAAACTTCCCTGACAAATGGTATGCATCCAATCCAATAGCTGGTCTACAACCTGCCTTGAATCCCTCTATAGCAGCATTAAAACAGATAATCATGGATAAAAAAATGTTGTCTTCAGTTCCATACGAGAATATAGCCACACTTGCTAGATTTGTCCACTGCAATTAAGCAAAGTTCATAGTTAGTACCAACTTAAATAAAGAAAACATTTTAAACAAAATAAATAAATAAATGAATATTAATATTACTTTCACCATTTCACAGAATGCAGGTACTTGTTTATAACTATTCTCATAATTCCATAAAGTCTCTCCACCACCATTACCCTTGCTCTCCATGCAGTATGGTATTGGATATTAACCTTCACAAACTTATTGAACTATGTTGCGAAGTTATCTGGACAAGGTATTGATGCATTATGACCAAGACTCTTCAACTTCTCGATGTATCAGTTTGCTATATATGGTGGATTTGATACTTGTTCTTTCTTTCAGATTCACCAATATAATTGTGGACCAGCTGAAATCCTCTAAGTGTAAAGGTCTTTCCTTCCCCTTTCTTTACTATGACATTTATGAAGAATGGACATTTCTGAGACCTCCAATGAATGCATTTTTCCCTAATTTTCTTGTTACAACTCTTAGTAAATACAAACTGGTGCCCATATTATACACAAAAAAATTCTCACATGTTTTTTAAAAGATAACTTACTTACAAACTTACTACTAATCACAAGTTTATCTGGATCCACTTTTCCTAACCTTTCATCATCAGTGAACAATTCTTATTGTTCATATTTCCTAAAATGGTCAGTATATTCTTCCTCAAACCTGTTTGTAGGATGATACCCATAAGGCTTAGATCCATTGGTCTGAAGCCCATTTGATGCAACTACAATGTCTATCCCAACAGGCTTAGGTTGTTCTGAGAAAATCATAAATAAGCACATACTAGGTCTTTTTATGCACCAAAACTAAAGTAATAAACAATAAAAATAAACCTACAACATTACCTTGTCAGAGCAGATTCAGAATCCATTAAGTCCCCATAGTGGTCCTCTGCAATTAAACAAAGGAATTGATAATTAATACTTGACAACACAACATGAACCTATAATAAATAAAATAGAAAAAACAAACATTACCTTCCTTGTCATTTTCAACCTCAACATCACCATAATTAGGATCACCACCATCACTTTCATTGTCTGATAATTCCCCAAGCTCATCTTTCTTCAGAAATTCCTTGTACTCCATGTTATGTTGCTCTTCACTTTCATACCCATTTACTTTGTTTAAGTCATCCTCAGGATGGCACTCATCAGGTTCAACATTGCTGAGATGTACAACATACTCATCACTCTTAATGAATTCTTGACTCATCCTAAATACATCCTTAACCATACTAGCCTGTATTGTAGCTTCAACCTAGAAGTCATGATTAAATATAGTATCATTATCATCATAAACATGGATGTTATCACACACACTTGCTTGTGTTGTATTCTGTATTTTTTGTGAAATTTGAGGAACATATATTTTTTGTACATCTTCTAAGTCAAAGAACAACTTCTTACTTCTTGCACTTTGTTTTTGTTGCTTGTTTTCCTTTAGTCTTGAACTTCTTCTTAAACTACTACTTGTACCCTTGGTTACTCTTTTCTTTGGTGTTTGATTCTTATGTGGTTTCAAATATTTGTGTAGAGCAACCAATGTTAGTCTAATTGAAGAAAAATCACCATTCACATCAGTTGAAAATACTCTCATATGCAATATACTCCAGCCTTCATCATCTACTTCTACATTATCGCAAAACAACCAAAATTCTTCATCCCTAAGCAGAGACTGTGGGAAACATGGATCAAAAAACCACGTTAAGTCTATAATCTCATTACCCTTCAATCTCAACATATGACATATATATTCTTCAATTGTTCAATACCCATCTCTGCTCTAGCCAAACCCCTAAACTCAAAAGCCATTACACTGTCAAATACCCTCACTTTTATATCCTTGAATGGGAACTTGTCCACATCAACCCATTCCTACCACCAAAAATAATAAGATTTTGTAATCAACTTCAGACAATCAAAACAACTACAGACAAACTGCTATGACATTATTGAAAAATCAACTAAAAAACTCAAACCCTAAAAATCTAATCACACATAAAACAAATGAACATAAACAATTGCAGAAACGAATAAAAATAAACCATTCTAAGTCCATATTTATAAACCCTAGAAATGAAAATGGATTCACAGACAAACCCTAACAATACCCAATCATTTATGTGAGAGAACAACAATCACCCAGAGTAAGAAAGGACAAACAAAGGCAAACCCACTCATTTCTCATCAATTACACAAGAGATTCTCACAGACAAATCATAGAAAACAATACCCGGAAATATAATATGTATATACACGACCATAAACTGATTAAATCGAACAAATAAACAAGAACAACATCATATATAGTTAGGGTTTTTGACTGACCTTTCTATTTCTTCTCGTTTCCCTTTTTTTTCGGTCTGAGTTTCACCATCTTCACTTAGGGTCTGTAAATCTTCAATCGAAGAAGTGTTATATCTGATTACCTTTATTTAAATAAAAACCCTGAGTTTTCTATCGATTTTGTTGTGAAATGAATCCCTTTCCTTAGAAACGGAGAGAAATAGAAGAAGAGATGAAAATGGAAAATGAACCATTTCCTCTCTACCTTCTCCTTTTCCTGCATGTTGGTTAGCCCCAAGTATAATCTAACCCTCCAATTTCATAGAGCTATTCAGATTTACAGATCGTTGTTCCAGATTGTGACACGCGTAGGCGACAATAACTATGCTTCTGCTAAATCACCGCCATCCAATTTCATAGAAATAATATGAAACAAATAATTGTTTTAGATTGCACCATGTGTCAGCTCCACACCAAGATACATAGCATGCATCTAAAATGTCCATCTTCTTAGAGATACATAACTTCTGGATATGTGGACGATATTAATCCACGTGTACCAACAAATCTCTCTTCCACCAAAGGGCATATCTCTAATCTAACTATTTCCTTATATCATCTCGGTCAACGAAAAACTACAAAAACTCGCAAGCAATTGACTGAGATAACTATGTTGGATGGAAACATAGATGGAGGCCTGTATTTGCAAACTGCAAAAAAACAGACCTAGATTTGTCTATCAGGTTAAAAAGTAGATCTGTGCTGAAAATAATCCCATTTAGTTTGTCTATAATCATATTTTGTTTTATTATAAAGCCCCAAAAATAAATGGATGCAGCTCCAAATAATTATTTATTCTGTTACAATCTTTTTTTAGATAAAAAAATCTTGTTGTGGATAATAGACCGCCACAAAAGCTCTGTAAAAACTTTTATCAACATGGATTTTTCCTACTTGGTTGCTTATCCAAGTTTTGCGCCATACCATACTTTTTTCCTTTTATTTTTTGAATTTTTTTAGTACAGACAAGTTTTGGTCACTGATGTCATCACTCAATAATTTTACCGATGTATTATGGTGACATCGGCGGGTCATAACGCATTGATGAGTCATTGTTACGGTTTGGTAGAGCAACAGGAGTTGAACCAAAAGAAGATAAAGAATATTTTATCATTTTTTCAAGACTTTAACCAGACTTTCTACAACTTGGTGATTAAAAGGTCTTGATTGATACGTATAACAGCATATGATCGAGTCAGGAAGTAATAGTTGGAACAAACTGTCTATAAAAGGGTTAATTAGCTGCCAAAATGCTAACTTGAGTACCACTTTCTTAGTGGAGAAACTACGATTCTTTTTTAATGTGAATAATTGATACATTGTATGCAAAAATAATGAAAACTTATGAAACACTCTCAAGAGTTCAAGCATCCTTAGCTACGGTTAATTTATAATTACATGATCTTTTGTATTTTTCTTTGAAAAAGAAGGGACAAAAGAAACAAATTTGCAACATGAATTTAGTAGTTGTTATTTTAGTTTTAGCCGATAAAAGTAGTAAGGGGTCACGTTTAGCAGTGCTCTCTTTCGCTCTCTATAAACTCAGCAATTTGAACTTCATAATGTAGAGTATAAGATTAGCAGAGATCAAATTCACAATCAAAAGAAAACCCAATGGAGAGAAAAATTAAAGGGATTAGAGTCTTTTTAATGGTATTGTTGTTGATAAAAATTACAGTACCAAAACCAACCATGGAAGAATATGGGCATTGCATTAGGAGGTGTTTTCACGAGTGTGTTGCTAAAGGAAAGAAGGCCAAGTATAACTGCGCATTGGACTGTGTAAACAATTGTTTTCCTGGTTGATGTGGTCACGATGAATGCTACACCAAATATACTAATTAATTGCTCATTATATATGGAGGTTGTACTAGTTAATAAGACAAGTTAATGAGCATCCAAGGGAACAATACCAATTCTTATCTCTTCAAATCAAAGTTGTTATAGGTGAGTACTTTAGATATATGCATTATGCATGAAAATTCCAGTAATGTGAGTACACTTATCTGATCATCGGAAGTTACGTGTGTCTATTATATCTAATGATTAAAGGGAAAAATTGTTACAATCTTGTTTTTTAAGAACCCTTAATTGGAAAATACCTTCATAGATTGGGGGATACTCAAAAAAAAAACACAAAAACATTATGAAGTAATTTGAAAAACCCTTTATCCAAATTATTTTGGCAATGGCTAAATTAGCCTTGAGTATCTTCCAAATCTTGACTAACAATCGGAATTGGTGCAACCACAGTCGACATATGTCATTAACAGTCGGTATTCCTTGAATTTGAATCGACAATATCGACTATGGCCAATTTCATAACAGAGTTTCACATAAGGATAAACACTAACAGCCGGTGTTGGTTCAAATACAGTCGACACTGTTATATAAAATTTCTTGTTGTGAGTGATAACACGGGGTTATCATGGCATGAGTAGGAGATTGATATTAAGGGGGAGTTTGAAGTAAATGAAAATAATTTGTGGTTGATTAGGGGAAAAGAGGAATCAGAATGGGTAGGAAGAGAATGCTATAGGTGGAGAATACATCCTAATGGTACTAGAAATCAAGGTAACTAATGATCAACCAACCTCTTTAATCTCCAATGGATGCCTAGTGTTTAGTTGAGGCAGCCACATGAAATCGTAACAAATAAAGATACTTAATGAGATGGGGTGGAGAATTAGATTTATAGTTTTATTGCTCGAGGAAATTGAAAGGAAGAGTTGGTAATGGGTTACAACAGTCGGTATTGCTATAAATTGAATCGACTATGCCGACTCCTAAGATGCAAAAATATTCATATAACTCAATAGTACGTAGGTTATAACCCTAAGGTATCACTATCCAACAACAAAAAACTCAACAAAACAAAATGTTCACAAAAATCTCATTTGAAATTAACTGTCTAAACTACCATTCCGTAATTTCAGAGAGAGAAAATAACCACCTCTCATTTATCACTTGGTAGAGGTATTTTTTCCCCTTGAACCTTCTCTTATCTTCACTCAAAAATCTAAATCTCATATCTGAAATCAATTTCAATTTCAATTTCAATTCTCTATTCTTCTTACTTCACAAATCTCAGATCTGAAACCAATTTTACAACTAAATAAACAGAAACCTAACCTAAAATCGAAAAAAATCACTGAAGAAAATCAAAAATGGTGAAAAAACAAGAGAAAAAGAAAGATGAAAAGATCGACAAAAAACTTAAGAAAAATGTGAAGAAACAAGAGAAAAATAAAGATGAAAAGATCAACAAAAAACTTAAGAATACTGTCGAAGATTCTCCAAATGGTAAATCGAAGTTTCATTCTTCTTCAGTGATTATTTATGGTTAAAAATCAACATGCATCAATGATTTTTGGTTTCACAATTTTGGTTTCGTCAATGAATTTGCATAATTAGGTTTTATCTCTTATCATCTGTTTGTATCATAAATTAGGTTTAGGTTTCATCTATTTTGAAATCACTGGTTTCATAATTAGGGTTCAATTACATTTGTTTTCACTTTATTTATTCACGGTTCAATTATGTTTTAGCAATAATGTTCAGTTTTGGTTTCATCATTTTCACTGTATGGTTGAAACCAACTCTGTTGGTATTATTTTACTTAATGGCTATTCTGATGGAACCAAAATTGGTTTCATCATTTTCATTGTATGGTTGAAACCAACTCTGTTGGTGTTACTTGATGGCTATTTGACGGAACCGAAATTGGTTTCATCATTTTGACTGTATGGTTGAAACCAACTCTGCTGGTGTTATTTTACTTAATGGCTATTTTGATGGAACCAAAATTGGTTTCATTATTTTCACTGTATGGTTGAAACCAACATTGTTGGTGTTTTTTTTACTTAATGGCTATGTTGATGGAACCGAAATTGGCTTCATCATTTTCACCGTATGGTTGAAACCAACTATGTTGGTGCTTATGGTTTACTTCTGGTTTAACAACAGGGAAAAAAATAGTCAAAGAACCGTATAGGTGCTAATTGCATCATTTGTGTACGGAGGCACCTGCCATGAAAGCTTTGATACTAAAAAAGTAACAACACATGAAGGCCATTGTTTCTTGTCCATTTTGGCGTTTCTTCAAATCGTTATATGAAGGTACACTGCAAGAAGAAGAATTGTAGAAAATGACGAAAGCAATTCAGATGATCTTAGGTTCATATCATAAGAGTGCGAAACGTGTGAAACCAGATTGTTTCAAGTTAATGAGAGCAAAGAACATGATATTAGAGACCACACCGGAAGAATTCGCTGTGATTTTTGGTTTACAAATGATGAAGGATGTAGATATAGCCAAAGATGATGAGCTGAAGAAAAAGATAAACATGTTTGCGGTTGAGTACTCTAAGGGAGATAAGAAGATGAGGAAAACTGATATTCTGAGAGATATGATGGAAACTGCAACGAATGAAACCAAATTTGAAGACTTCGTCAAGTTATTCGTCATCTACCTCTTGGTTTCAATATTTGTCCCAAACAAAGGTGGGCAGAATCTGAATTCAAAATACTCATACCAAGTATTTGAGATGAATAAGGTGTGTTGCCAGATGTTTTCCATGAATATCTAATTGAGTCGATAATAAAAACCGAACAAATTGATGATGTATCTAGTTGCGTAATTTACCCATTGGTAAGTTAATTTTTGTTTCTTTTGATTCATAAGTTGTTTATTTTTTATTTTTCCCGAGTTTGATTACTAATTTGAATGTTGTTTCTTCTTTTTTTCAATATTGGTTTGCCGAGATGTCAAACATTACCTTAAAACAGGCTGCGTACGACATGTACGCAAGGTTCGCTACATGGAACCTAGATGGAATATGCAAGGGAGTAGTGAATATTTTCGAGGATCTTAGCAAAAAAAACAGAAAATTTCTCAAAGGTAAAAGCAACAATAATTCTTGTTTGTTATACTTTTTAATGTCTCAGCCTTGAACCATAAACCCCTGAACCCTTAGACATTGAACAAACATACCACATACATAAAAAAAAAATGATGGAACCAAAAAAAGTTCCGTCATTTATTTGGTTCCATCTTATTCCAGATGAAAAAAAATGATAGAACCAAAAAAAGTTACATCTTTTATTTAATTCCACCTTATTCCAGATGAAAAAAAATGATGAAACCAAATAAAGTTCCATCATTTTTCTTTTGTTCTGCAGATGAATGTGGGTCACCATCGGGGATCGTTCTTGCTTTCATATAATGAATAAGAAATACGCTTGGTCCAGCACATAGAGGAAGAAGATATTCTTGTTGAAGAGTATATTGATCATGAACTGCAGGTTGGTAATGGAAATGACGAGCGTATTGCATGGGAACTGCAGGTTGGTGATGGAAATGACGAGCGTACTGCAAGTGAAGATAATGTTGATGCTAGCAATGAAGAGCCTGCGCAAAATGAAGAGAATGTTGGAACTGAAAATGAAGATAACCCTTACAAGGATAAATATCAATAGGCGAGAATTTAAATTGAAAAGCTTAGAAGTGTTCGTAACAATGAGCTTTCTGAAGAATATCAATCAATACTGGCCAAATATGATGCTGAGGAGAGGTTACAACCAGTGAAGGAGACTTACGTGAGACAAAAACTTAAAATAGATAAAACAAAAATAATTTGGAACCGTGAAGAAACGGTACCTGAAACGGTTTCGAATCGTGAAGAACATGTGGAGGTGATGTGTTAAATCTTAGATGTGTTAAATATGATCTTGTTTATTAGGATTCTTTACTGTGTGTGTTGGGTTTATGATAGTTCCATTTGAATATATTATTGAAATTGTTAATTGCATAAGTAAAACATTGATTTCGAGCAATTTTATAGATATGTATGAATTTCTTTTATGTTAATATTGCAGGATATGATAAGCAAAATTATAATAATTGTGGATAACATGATAGAAAAAGAAAGGGTTTCGCTGCAAGAAGAAACATAACAAGATACTGGTGATGTTATGATTGAACCAGAAAATGATTTATTGGTTGAAGATTGTGAACAAGAGCAAAAATCTAACAATGTTGTTTTCGAAGATAATGTTGAGGTGATAATTTAATTTGATTTGATTTGTTTGTTGTCAATGAATCTGATTTTTTAAAACTCAATAAATCTTGCAGGTAATGAATCTGCCTGAAGAAACACAACAAGATGATGCAATGGAACCAGAAAAGGTTTCAGCACATGAAGTTAAGATTCAAGGTTTGATTAAAGATTTTAAAGGTTGTTTGTTGGAACTAGAAAAGGTTCATCATCTGAAGGTAAAGTTTAGGAGCAACAACTGGTGGCACCAGAAAAGGTTTCATCATCTGAAGGCGAAGTTCAGGAGCAACAAGTGATGGAACCAGAAAAGGTTTCATCATCTGAAGGCAAAGTTCAACAGTTGATTGAAGAGGTTTCAGAGTTAACTTCGAACACAATTGAAGAATTGAAGGTGGCTGAGCAAGTTGAATCTGAAATCAACAAAGCGAAGCAAGCGACATATAATGTAATAGAAGAGGTTTTGAGATAACTCCAAACAAAGATGAAGATATCAAGGTGGCTAAACAAGTTGAATCTTCATTGTCGAAGACTGAATTGAAGAGTGTAATAGAAGAAGTTTCTGAATTGACTCCAGACACAGTAGAAGATATCAAGATGGCTGAGCAGGTAGAATTGGAAGCCAAGAAAAGTTCTTCGTCAAAGCCAGAGATCGAGATTGAAGTGTCAAATTAGGGTTCAATTGATGAAAGTGTTCTTCAGCAAATGAAAGATGAATATGCGAAGAAGGGTTCTACATCAAAGCAAGAAAGTCAAGGAATGTGCTACTACTCAGTTATATACATGGAAAAAGATGTAATTGATTTAGAAGATGATATGCCTCATATCAGTTTGGGATTGACGTAAAATGATTGTGACAAAGAAGATAGTGGGCATGAAGACGTCACTCCCGAACAAAAGGTGAATAACATAATATCAAGAATGAGGAAAAACAAAAGGAATATGCAAGCACCTGTTAAGATGTAAGATTATACACCTGGGGAAGTTGAGAAGAAGAAAAGAAACAAGAGTCGTTGTATTAGCAGGAAACACTCTAAAAAGTCAGAGAAGAAAGAAACGGGGAAAAAGGAAGTGAAGTTGAAAGAAGTTGACAACTTGAAGATTATGCAGGTACTCGATTCAAATCAGAAACCACTCGTGTGTAGATATTTCAAAATGCATAATGAAAGGTAAGTGGCATTCATACTTTTCAGTTTTTTTGTTTCATAATTTCATTGTTGAAACCAAAATGAGTTTCAGCATATAATTCATAATTTCAGTGTTGAAACCAAAAAAAAAGTTTCAACATAATTTACTTATTTTTCTTCTTTGATCATTGAGTAGAATACATTTCTTTCAGTTTTTTTTCTTCTTCTTTAATCATTAATTTGTTCTTCAACAGTGTAACAACAATGACATGGCATGGGAGAAAAAAGAGTTTGGATTGTACATAACGGGAAGGAATATGAATAACTTGATAAGAAAGGGTGACGTCTTCGGAGATATGATTGGATTCTACATGCTGAAATTGCAAAAGAACATATCAAAGAAAGAGTTAAAACCAGATGGTACTCTTAAGTACAAAAAAACAGTTTTTTTAAGCACATATGTCTGTGTAAGTTTCCTCTAAATTCTTTTATGCAAGTGTTTTTATGAAACCAAATTAGAACTTGATTTTTTATTTTTTACTGAATTTCAGACATTACACTCAATTAGGCAAAATTGTCGCTCTGCAATTGAAGCTTTCATCGTCAACATGGATTATAGTCCAGAATTTATATTCGTTTCATTGATCACAAAAGTTGTTGAAAAGTTGTACCACTGGACATTGCTAGCTTTTGATAATGAGACTGGAGAATTCTCTCACTACAATCCATAGCTGAAACTGAAGATGAATGCAGCAAAAGTGCTGAAAGCATGAAAGAAAGAATGGTGTCATCATTGAAACAATATGTTGCAAAGATCACACTAGAGCCGGCAAGTCAACCAAAAGAATTTGTTTTGACCACCTCTTTGTGTTGTCAGCAAGATGTGTAAGTGCTTTAAAAGAACTTGTTTTTAGAGATCTTCTCTTCACTCTCTTCATTTCACTCTTTTTTTGTTTTGTTCAATTTAAAGATCTTGTTTTGTATATTTCAGGAATGATTGTGAACTTCATGTTTACTATTACATGAAGAGCTTCTTGAAAGGAAATTTTTCGTCTGAAGTGCATATAAAGCAAAAGGTGCAGAATATGAGGCCAAAGCTGGCCTGCAAGATCCTCCTTGACAAAGGTGCAGACTATGAGGCCAAAGTTACAATTTAAAGTTGACAGTTTTAGTTTGCAATTAAAAAAAATACAGTTTTAGTTTTAGTGTAAAAGTACTTGTGTAATGATTTCAGTTTTTGTTTCAGTTAGAATTGTTAGACATATTTGGTTTAAAATACTTGAAACTTTTATAAAAACATCTCAGTTTGTATATTTATAAAGATCTCAGTTGATGGAACAAAAAAGTTGAAACCAAAAAGTGTTTCAAAATAATGCAGAAAAGTTAAAACCTTAGGCATTGAACAAACATATCACAGACGTAAACAAAAATAATAGAACAAAAAAAAGTTCCATCATTTTTTTGGTTCCATCTTATTCCAGATGAAAAAAAAATGATGCAACCAAAAAAAGTTCCATTATTTTTTTGGTTCCATCTTATTCCAGATGAAAAAAAATGATGGAACCAAAAAAAGTTACATCATATTAAAGATGAAAAAAATACCGAAGCATGTGAAATACTATGAAACCTATTTTGGTTCCAACAAATTATAAAAGCCTGCAACTCTGACAAACTTAATTTAAAATTAAACAAACACATGCGGCAAATTAACATGTTTAACTGTAGAAAAATGTAGAAAAAAGAATAAATTAGAAAATGTAGATTAAAACATATAGTAGTATAAACGAAAACTGAAACTGAAAGTCGATGAATTATAGTCGAAATAACTTCAAATCTGACGCGCAGGGCATGTCCTTCGTTTATGGGTAGTCAAAACATGGCAGCCACTACAAGTTCTCATCTTCTTATCGGGAACTGAACCTTGGACAGGGACGACTTCCTTAAAACTACTTGGCTAAATAGATCCCTTGGATACAAATTTTTGACTGCTACTTAGTATCGGCAATAGGTCTGAAAAAAAGTATCTAAAATGGTGAAATTTAGATATTTGCACCCTGCCGAAGTAAGGAATAGTTGTACGAAGTAAGGTAGAATTCCCCGGTACGGTCATTCGGGAAGTCCCTCACTCTAAGCAAGTGAGTCCCTTCATCCCTCTGAGGATGACTCCCATGCAATTCTTGCGAGAGCAGGAGAAGCGTCCATGGGTAAAGCATCGTATCCATATAACTTCTTTCCACCTACTATCGCACCAAAACCCCGAGTTCCTTTTGGATTTCCTTCTTGATCAATGACAACCGCGGCATTGTCATCATATCGTATTATCATATCGTTGTCACGTTTAAGTTTTTTACATGTACATACAATTACAGCTCTGATCACCTCTGATCTTTTTAGAGGCATATTGGGCACCTCTTTTTTTATTAGAGCAACAATAACGTCACCAATATGAGCATATCGACGATTACTAGCTCATATGATTCGAATACACATCAATTTTCGAGCCTCACTGTTGTCCGCTACATTTAAAAGGGTTTGAGGTTGAATCATATCATAATTTTTTATCATTTCTTTCAATGCAAAGAAAGGGAAAAGGAAAAAGAAATATTTTTTATCCAGAAAAAATGTTTTGCGGTTGTTTGTATTTTCATCACAAAGCCTCCTTTCATATGGTTGCACATCCTTATTCTTAAGGAATTGAGTTCGTATAGGCATTTTGGACGCAGCGATTGAAATAGTTTTTATGGCTACAATTTTTGATACTCCACCTATTTCATAAAGTATTCGACCCGGTTTAACGACAGATACCCAATATTCGGGAGATCCCTTCCCCGATCCCATATGCGTTTTCGTAGGTCTTAATGTAACAGGTTTGTCTGGTGATTATTACCCTGATGATATAACATAATGAACGCTTCCTCTATCTCAATGATAGAAAGAGACAAGAAAAAATCGAATTGAAGAACCATACAGGTATTTTTTGCGTATTGCATAGGCTCTAGAATGGAATCTCCTTTTACCCAAAGTGGAGGATATATCAAACCCAGATCGGTAAATAATCCATTTACCACCCTTTTTTTTTTGGAGAGTTACAAAATACTATGATGGTTTCGTTGCTTTATAAATTTATCTCGTATGTAATTCAGCAATCCCAAAGTTTCTTTTTGATCCGAGAAAAAATGAATACTGAATAGAAATGGTATTCTGTAACAATATAATATAACATAAAAATTAATATAAGGATAAATAAAGTGATATATGAAATCAAAATTTTCAACGGGAAGAAATTCTATATTTTTTCTTTTCCATAATTCTTTTTATATTTATAATTTATATGAATATGATTATCAATATCTTAATTCTAATGATCTTTCTGGTAATAAATGGAATCAACATCTCTTATGAACGGCAAGTGAATAGGACTCCTGTTATGAACCAAATTTTGTGGATGAAGTCAGTAAAGGGGAAGTGAGTAAATATTGGGGTTTATCTTAGCTAGTCTTTCCAGATCTATAGAATTCGACTAATCAATCACGCATAGAAAGGCCGGAAAGACAAATATTCCCCTAGGTACCGGCTCATGCCGGCTAAGGAAATCTATACCTACGGAAATGCTACCTTCATGAACGATCTTTTCGATCTAGTGACTCGGATCTTCCTTCTCAATGCCAGGGCATCCATCCCATGCACTTTTTTGATGTTCCTAACCTTGGATTTCCTGTTTGATTTTTCCTTGTTCTTAGGCCCTTTCTCCTTAGGGATTCGACCTTTTATATCCCTTATGGGTTTAATTCCTTCATTTGTGGTACGAATAAACCCTTAAATTAGTACTCTTAAAGTTCATTGCGAGACCTTCGTTCAATCTCATTTGACTGGATAGTTGACTCATCTCCTTGTTGTTTGAAGAAACCCTCCACTTCAATTGGGTTTTTTTTCCACAAAAAACATACATGAGATAACAAATTCAGCGTTTCACTAAGATTTCGAATAGCTGGTCCGAATTCAAGCTGATTATGTTTCGCTTCTTCCTTGGACAACCTGATTGTGGTAGAGCATCAGGACCAAGAACAACATATTTTGGAGACACAATCGCAGGCTTTTCAACTGTAGGGACAGATTAATTGCTCTTACATAGGGTTCCTGGTAGAATTTTACTATAAATTAGAATTCGATATACTTATACGGATCTTCTTCATTCAGCATGATACGGCGGATAGCATTGGCACAAGGGAAACCGTTGATGCGTCAACGGTTGCAAGAATATGTTCTTCTTTGCAAATCGACTGTTTGTGTTAATGTCGAATGAACTTCAAACATATACTATGATGATTTGGTGACACTTTATTCACGACCATGCATCTTGTTGTTGTAGTGCTCAATTTCAAATTCTAGACATAAAGTTTTTCGCCACTTCAATAAGGTTACACATTCCTCGCGACGTACACACATTTGATTCATAAGCTTCACTCTGATCTCATCAACCATGATGGATATAGGATTATATCTCTCTTCAAGGATCTAACTATTGAAACTCTCAGCGATATTCGAACACAACCTACTATTAAGACGACCAGGGAAATAAATATTTTCCCATTTATCAACCGGAGCTTTACTCAGATAATCTTGTAACTTCTGATTTTTGACCTGCATCAATTCTCCCAGTTCTCTGAAAATTATGTATGTGTATTAGCATACGCATACTTTTTAAACAATCCCAACACATAATTGTTATAAAACTTATTGGCTTTCGGAAAATATGTATTGATATTGTTCTTGATATGCCAATAACACCAACCATGAACAACACCAGGGAATACAGCAGTAATTTGATTCACCAAACCACTACCTTGATCACTCACAAAAGTAAGCTTTTTGCACAGAGGAGAAAAGACTCCATTCAAATTCTCCAAAAACCATTTCAAGTTCGCGTCATTCTCCGATGAAACCACATCATAAGCTAAACGATAGATTTCTGAAACAGAACAAGAAAAAATATCTCAACATATAAAAATGATGAAACCAATAGAAAAAAATGATGAAACCAATAGAATTTTTAAGAAACTTACCGTCATTCCCAGTTAGACCTGTTGCTGCCATGATATGACCAAGGTATTTGCTCTTCAAATGGGCTGCATAAAAGAATAATAAAGGACGATAGTAATTGAATCCATGATGCATGCTCCGAAAGAGTTAAACAATCTCTGAAATTTTTGAGTCCTATTTTCAACTTCCAAAACAACACGAGATCCGAGATTGGTTTTAGTCAATTTGTTGGTATACCATTTCAAGTACATAAATGATTTCTCGTTCTCCCCGTGTAATATTCAATGCATGCCTCTTCCCTGCATATGCATAATAATGACTAACATCAAAGCCATACTCTCTTGTAAACTGATTCATAATATCTTTTGTCTTCTTCTTTGGATTCTGTTTAATCTCTTCGAGAATCAAGCTACTAATTAGTTTCTTCGACACATATGGTCTGTTTACAACTCCGCCGCAACAAGTATGCTTCTTATTTAACTCCTTGATAATAAAAGGACTACCTTCAACACCATCAATAGAAACAACATATATATGACATTCACATTCCTTCTTAGCACAACATGCACAAATCTTCAATTTCTCATTCCTTGTCGTTTTGAATGAATACCCAGATGTTGCATGATATTTTAATAAATCAGAACGAACTTGTTGAACACCTCCTGGAAACACCCGATGACACCCTGAAAAATGCCTAACCAAAGCGCAGACTTCAACGGTTCTTTCACTTTATTACAGACATCTTAATCAACTATATTTGTAAGTTCTGCATGCTCGAAAGGTTTAATTCTTAAACTTTGTGGCTGCTCAAAAGGTATGATTCCTGAATTTCTTGGCTGCTCAAAAGGTATAATTCCTGAACTTCCTGAACTAGAACTAGAACACTCATCTTTATGCCTTACATGTAACTCAAGAGATGGAAGCATATTAAACAAAGTAAATAGAGCAACTCAGTGGAGATCAAAATCACAATAGATAACCTTTTGCTGATCACCAACTATGTGGAAAATTTCTATAGAAAGAAGAGAGAATTGACACCAAATTGAACATATACTACCTTTCAAATCAAAAACAGATGCTTGTAGACCAATACGAAACGATAATGTATCCTCTTTGTGAGATATAACCGCGAGAACAGATTTCATAATCTACAGGATAAAGTATGAAACCAAAAAAAGTTTCACTAGACGTGAATATCAACAACAACAACAACAACAACAACAACAACAAAATTTGAATAAGAACATCAACAACATAACAATTTTCATTCCAATAGATTTGAATAAGAACATCAACAACATAACCAAAAAAATCGTAAAAACAAATGGACTGAGTTTCATAATCAACATAAACTCGAAAATTGAAACAAAAACAAAAAAAAAATCGATTACCTGAAAAGTTGAATTTCAGTCTCCTATGAATGGTTCAACTAATACAATAGCTTGAGCCGAATGAGAAGATGATCAAACTGGAAGGATAAACTGTAACTTCAGTTGGATTCTTCAAACCAATATCTAATCTCACTGATGAATGATTCTAAGAACAAACTGAAACTGTAAATTCTTGTTTCTTCTTCAGTTAAACTGAAACGAATACCAGATCTTCTCTATTCTTATTCAATCAATTTGAACCTAAAAATTACTTTCTGAGTTGCAAATATTGATTAAATCAACGTGAATCTTTGAATGTTAGAATTGAAACCCTAAAAACAAAGAAAAAACAAAGATCTGGAAATGATTTCTCGGAGAAGATTTCGATTCTCTTTGAACAATATTTCTCGGAAAAAATATATGTTTTTCTCTCTCTCAATATTTTCTTCCGCCAAAACTTTCCTTTCAAAGGCTTAAGAATATATAGGGAAGGGCAGGACTGGCATTTTTAAAAGTAAGAAAACTAAATGTAAAGATTATCGTTTGAAATGGGGTTTTTATATCATTTTTATTTCAAATGGTTTTTATTTGTAAAAATAATATGGGAGGAGTTTTTGTACACCAAACTTGATCACCTTGGTGTTTTACTACTAGTTATGATAACTCAATCAAAATTGGTATTGTATTCAACCAACAAACAATACCGACTACAACAGTCGGTACTGTGTTCATACACAATGCAATACCAACAATAACAGTTGGTTTTGTATTCAAAATTCACCAGTACTGATTGTGACGTTATACCCCAATTTTGACCTAATTTTTTATTTAAAACCTAAAACATTCAATCATAACACTACAAAACAAAAATAAAATTTATGAAAGGAGAGAAGAAGGGAGGAGTCGGCGGTTGAAGAAGGAAGGGGATACCAAATTAAGTTTTTTTTTTCTTTTTATTGGTGTAAGGGTAGTGTGGACATATCATCATTAAAAAAAATCCACTCAGATAAAATTTATTCCTATATAAATGTGAGTATTCCCCAATTAAAGGTTCTTTTTTTAACTTATTTTTTCCATATGTCACACAACACGATATTATTGGAAAGACGTAGATTTTTGTATACTAAGAATCAGATAGCTATTTAAATATTCATGTACTAACTGTGTCATGGAAAAAAAAAATACTAAAATAAAAAAGTGATAATACGTCGTTTTCCTGGCACATAGGTAGTAATACAGAGGCTGTAAGCCTGTAAGGCTCGCCCTGCAGGGCACTACCGTTTCACAATAACAATAACAATAACAACATTACCCTTGTTATATAATGAAATAGCATAAATACCCTTCCCTCTCCATTTTTAAAAGGAGTGTATCGAAAGTGCCCTACAATAAAGCTCTAAAACAAGAACACCATGAAAGCTTCTGAGATTCAAATCAAATCAAAAGAGTGCGAAAAGGAGGGGAGAAATTCGCAGCAGAAGAAAACGAAGCCCCTGTTTAGACCAGCTAAAGATGATACAAAACCAGTCCTCCGAGATCCTGTATGTATATTGTCAATTTCCTCTATTTAGGGTTTTATAAGTTTATTACTTTTTGCTTTCTTGAGTTATTTGAAATTTACCGTTCCTTTGAGTTTATGATTTTCTTGTTTTGGTTATTGTTAGATACTGTGATCCGACCAAATTGAGACTGAAGAAGCTGTACTACGACTTCCCCCTTTTCCTTTTGTAGGATTAAAGCCATAAAAGAGTAACCCTACTTCTCATGTATTGTCATTGTAGGTGGGCATGAAAATGTATGTAGCTAAAAACATCAATATAACACAATGAAACATCATTAATGTTATTGCTTTTTTTTTTTATGATTGAATTTTTTCTGTTTGATTTACGTTTTAATGGTGTATGGTTCATTTGTATAAACCTTGGATTAGATATGAGTATTCCCTTGGAATTTACAACTATGCTGCTAGTAATATGTAAAGATTAAGTTTGGTGGTATACCCGTAATTAGTAGGTTCTGCTATTTTGATTTCATGTATTTAGTCTCTGTCTTTTGGTATATGGAAGAAGCATAGATGAAATTTGTAGATAATAAATTGATAACACTTAACTTATTGATTAGGTTATTACATTAAGAACTATTCTCTAACAACAGGAATCAAACATAGATATAGTTATATGAATCAAGCCATGATGCTGCATAAGATTTGGACTGATTCTGCCAAATACCCAGAGTCGTTGAATTATGTTATTCCTTCTGATGAAGGAAATAGTGAACAAAACAAACCATATAGTGCAAAGTTACTGCAGCCGACTGAACTATCAATATATAAATATACTCGTTTCCAGAACCTGTTCAAATGAAATTGATACTTGTTAGTATTTTTATATCACTCGATGTAGATGCGAGGATTTGCCTAGAATTAACATATAAGAAGAAAAGGAATAAAACGGCATAATAAAGTGAAGATTATCAATTCTTGAAGCCAGTAGACAGAGGAACATAAGTTCTGAAACTTAACGAACTTTGGATAAGTCCAACTGAAGAGTGAATCTTAAGGTTATTTCAGTTACATGTGAAAATGAGGTAAATTCGTTGGTTGGATATAATGAATACAACAAAGGTTGATAAGAAAAGAAAAGATAAAGAAGATAATCTAAACACCCTTTAGGCTTTAGTCCTTAGTCTTTTATTTCTTATCAGTCTATAGCAACAAGATGTGCATACTTTTGGACGAATATGAAGCAACAGTAAGAGTTTACCTTTAAAGGTTGAACTTGTGAAGCTTACCTTCTTCTTTTTTTCAATCAGGAACTTCTGTCAGATGACTCTCCGGGAAAATTTACATATATTAACTTTGATCGTTATCATTATCATTTAGAGAAGCAGAGGAATCACTCTCTAATGTACAACCCCTTTTACTTAAAAAAAAAGAACATACTTGTCTTGGTTGTTCATAAATAGTCGAAGACACTTGTAATCTCTTATGAATTTTGCTACTCCCATGGAAACTGCACTTAAAGCTGAAAAGTATGATTCTTCTTTATCTTTTGTCGACTGCACTTAAAGCTGAAAAGTATGATTCTTCTTTATCTTTTGTCGACTCTCGAGTCCTGCCGTTTGCTTGATGATTTTCTTTTCTTTTGATCCATTTCTCCCTTTCAATCATGAAGCTGTATATTTCTAATACACCCAGTCTTCTCTTATATAACCAGCAAAACTCATTTTACAGTTGAGCTATGCAATTTCATCTCGTCAGGTGTAGGATTTAGTGTATTGCACTTGCAACCGGGTGTTCAATTTTGTCACCCCTTCTTAATGAGAGGGAATAAGTTTCGTTACTTGATTGGTTATATTGAATTGTGTTTCCCCAAAAAATGTATAGGGTTTAACTCCATTAAGGTGTGGGTTGTATGACCTCACCCTTAGTGTGTGGAACAAAATCATACTGCCTGAAATGGGATTTTTCTAGTGCAAACTAATTAGTGTAGCATTCCACCAAGAAATTGAAAATTGGGTTTCAATCACTTTCATTAATATTGTCCTATTTTTAGTAAAGACACCGTGGCCAATGCCTGTAAAATCCCAAGTCATCACCCATTGGTGGTGGTCCTTAGAAATTTTGCTGCGTTCTGAATGGAAAAAGTTGTCATAGGTTCGTTAGCAAGTTACTAGATTATAAGTTCTCCATAACGCATCAAAGGATCCATGTAATAGCAATCAACAAACTCCATTGCTCTCGATTCTCCCCGAGTGAATTGCACAGATTGTAACCAAGATTCACAATCCATAGCATAGCTAATAAGCTTGAACGAAGCATGATCCAACTTGTTTCCCCAACTATACAACTGTTAGGTGGATTAATAAATTTTCATGATTAATGGCAATGCGACTCATGAGAATCAGTCACTGTAAGAAGCAGGATTTTGGTAAACTGCCTGAAATGTGAAATGGTCTCTTTAGAAATTAGGTAACCAAATAAAGCAATTTTTTCTTGGGGATCAAGGGAGATTTTACGATTTATGAATCATAACGACAGCGACGGCGTTTAACTTTAAAATACATTGTTATATCATGGATGGTTTCATTCACGAAAACTGAAAAAACAACAAACTAAAAAATGAAATTAGGTACTTGAGAGAAAGAGGAAATAGAAGTAGATGGCTATGAAGTAAATTCGAACTTTATCAAAATTACATCATAACCTAACTTATGTTTACAAGCTACGACAATAAAGGGAATTTTGATTGGTTCCATTCTCCCACTTGTCTCTAAATTTACAATAGACTAGTTTTGAGAAAGTTTTGGTTGCAGAAATGAATCATTCAGATATGGAGGTCATGTTGATTTTGACAACCAAAGAAAAACCTGTATCATTTTTACACTCATCTAGTTAACCGTATTCCGTAAGACTTTTTTTATTATTATTGATAAAAAAATTAGTGCTAATACGCTTTGAACCCATGTCACTAGTGTTATCATCCTGTGATTTTAGCACTGTATTATAATGATATCGTCGTATCGATGTATTCAATAGGACTTGAACACCATATACGGAAGAAATGTTTGTAATATTATTTCCCTTGTGTGCAAGTAATCTAACTTGAAATAACTAGACAGAGATTACGAAGCGATGTTGTGTAAGGTAGAAAGAGAGGAACGTACACAATCTACCACATAACGTGACTCCCTTCCAAAAACTCATTACATACTCAATAGCTGTAGACATAAGGGATACGTTGTCACCAGAACAAGTGGGGTGTTGTATCTAGTCCAGCGTCCCAGTTTAAAAGAAGAAGAGCACTTGTCAACTCCTATAGGTTTATTCTGCTTGCTCCGTAAAGTTTATTCCAAGATAGTCGAAAATAGAGTTATTTTATGTTTGGGTCCTAAATTTTGGTATATGTTAGTGTTTGAGCCCTATATTTATCCAATTTAGTGTTTGATCCCAAATCCGTTAACCAAATCATTTCAACTAATTTCAATATAAATGATTCAGCTATTTGACCATGAATGATGTGAACCCCTATGTAAAACTAACTCCATTAGACACTAACAAATTACTACCAATTTAAAAATATTAATTTAAAATGGTTTAATTAATAGATTTAGGATCCAAACACTAAACTGAACAAATTTATAACCTAAACACTAACACATATCAAAATTTGGGACCCAATCGCAAAATAACTCTCAAAAATATTGAAGTTTGAACTTTGATCAAAATGTTATATCAAGCGTTCTATGTGGACAGAAAAAGGAGTTGACATATCTTTATACCTCCCTGGAGTATATATTTCTCATTACTTGTCAAATGTTACTGACAAATTTCTTTCTTTCCAAAACAACCATATTCATGCAACATAAAAATTAGCATATTAAATGTTAGTGAAAAATAACTTCTACGATTGGATAGTTAAATGAGAAAATGGATCATGTGCACAGAAAAACTTAAATCCTGGTTCTAATTGA
>JAJJMC010002511.1:1337496-1410348 GCA_023531435.1 Papaver californicum | reverse complement strand
TATAAAAACAACAACAACAATTCGACCACCATTAAATATTTCTAACTTCCCTAAGTAGGGTTGAATCATTCAATTTTACAAAATGACTTTTGATAATACAAAAACTCTAAGTTCCTAAACCCTAACTCTCCTTTTAATTCTATTTTCAGATTAGGATGAATTGATATTTGAAATGGTTGATTTTGTAACTGTATGTAACTGAGTAATTTGTCTGTGAGATGTAAATGGGTGATTTTGTCTCTGGTTTCTTATTATTGAAATGCTGAATTTCTTATGATTGATGTGGATGAAACTGGTTTCATCCTGTATTTTAATACAAATTGGTGTGAATGATGTATTTGTAGTACCTGGGGATTTTAATTTATCATTACTTGATGATCTTATTGCCGAACTTGGGTTAGAATTAGTTAGTTGTTGCTGATGGTTATGCAATCTCTATAGGTTGATGCTTGTGTTGTTCGTGGTTTAAGTATTTCAAATGAAATTGCTGGTGCATATGATCTTAGTTTGGTTGTGGTTTAGTTTAGAAATACTGAAATGGGGATGAAACCAGTTTCATCTTGTTTTAGATTGGGTTGATATTGTTTTCATCCATGTTTTGGTTTTATCCTGGATGAAATTTATGTTAGAAAGATGATACTTGAACTCAACTTGGGTAAGTAGTGGTCACGCAATTGAACACGTGCTGAAAAAGATTTATCTCTTCACTTGTAAATATACAGACCATATTCGAGTATGGATTGCTTTAGGAGAAGTAAAAATGAGAATGATCTAAACAGATAAGTTTAATTGATACGGACAACATTTGAGTATGGATTACATTTTTAATGGAATACCCAGCTGAAGGAAGAACTTGCTAAAGCTTGTCACAATGAGATAACATTACTATGACGACTACTGCTACCATTTCATGATTCTTCTACTTGTTTTTATCACAGCTTTGTTGGTGCTGCTGTGTGGAGAAGAAAAAGAAATAGGATACAAAAATTACCACCTGGTCCAAGAAGGATTCCATTAATTGGAAACTTGCATCAGCTTGGTAATAACTTACCACATGTATCATTACAAAAGCTTTCCAATGAATATGGACCTTTGATGTTTCTTAAACTAGGTTCACTTCCAACTTTGGTTGTTTCTTCAGCCGATATGGCTAAACAGATCCTCACAATACATGATCTTGTGTTTCAGACCGACCCATGTTTTATGCTCCCACAAAACTCTCTTATGGCTGTTCCGATATTAGATTTGGTTGAATTTGGTTACATCCAAGTTTAAACTAGGATGGAATTGGTTTCATCATGTTTAAAATTCAGCTGAATTTGGTTTCATCCAGGTTAAAACTAGGATGAAACCAGTTTCATCTTGTTTTAGATTCAGATGAAAATGTTTTCGCCCATGTTTAAACATGGATGAAACTGATTTCATCATGTTTTAGATTGGGTTGAAATTGTTTTTACCCATGTTTAAACACGTTTGAAACTGGTTTCATCCTGTTTTAAATTGGGTTGAAATTGTTTTTATATAAGTTTAGACATAGATGAAACCGGATTCATCTAGTTTTACATTGGTATGAAATTGGTTTTATTATAATCCAGAGTAGGATAAATCTGAATTACTTTGATTTTAATTATTATAGGAAGCATTGAATTTTGATGGAATTGATATTTGATTAGCCCATGTTTTTCCCCAACTTTCATTGTAAGTATCAAATGAAACTCAAGTGTTGAATTGGATATGTTGTCATGATTTCTATAGAGCTAATGAAGTATCGATATAGTCTGTCTTGAAATTGTTTTAATTCCATCCATGCTTATACTAGGATGAAACCAGCTTCATCCTGTTTTGGAATGAACTAAAAAAAAAATTATCCAAGTTTAAACAAGGATGAAACTGGTTTCATCATGTGTCCCATGAAATTTGTAATCTCATCATCTAATGATTTGATGCTAAAGACCCATTGAATCAAAAGATGAAGGGTTGGACTGGGACATTTTAATATGAATTGGTTTCTTGTGAGGATCATCTCGACAATGCGTGAAATATCTTTGTACTAGTATCAGCCCTTATTTAGATTTCCAGTGGCCCAACAGCCTACAGCAGAAACTCAGATATCAGTTTTCCTGACCCCTTTTCTTAGTAAGTAGTTTATATCATGCGTTTATTTAAAAAAAACATCACTTAGGTTGACGGAACCCAACCAGATTGTCGTTGTCGATGATTCACCAATGTTTAGATGCTTAACTGAGTAAACCGTTTACCCTAATTTACATTATGTGAGGTATCCTAATAATGGTTATTAGTTGTTGGAACCTTGTTTCTGAATAGGCTACACTAATGAATAACTTTTAAATTAGTTAGTCAGTACTGCATTGTCTGTATAACGTACTACTGACTTAGTTGAGTAGGTTCTATTTGTATTCTCACTTTACGAGGTTGTGGACTTAATTCCAACTAAAGTAGGTTTCGTCTACACGGATGGCTGTAGCATCAAGTTAGATGTTCACCCATGGGCTTCAATTGAAGGCTGATTTTATTTGTAGAATTGTGTAGGGATGGTCTTGTTTATCTAGCCTTACCAATGTAGCAGGGTAGGTTATAGTTCCAGTTGTTGATGTCCAAATTGTACACAATGTGCATGCTTTTTCAAAACCTTCAATGCTGGAAAACTGGTGGAGATGCTGGATCCTTCAATGACCGAAGTTGTACACATTGGGATTCTGTCGAAAATGTTTAATCTGGCTTTCCAATGTGCAGCACCTACACGGGGAGATCGGCCAAATATGAAAGAAGTTACAAAACAGTTGTGGGCAATCAGGATGAACTACATGAAGAGTGTTAAAAGAGGAGAGTGATGTTGTACTTTTAAAGTGGTGATCTCTTGGGCTAACCAGGTCAGCTTATATTTGCATAGTTGCACGCATTCGCCAAACAACTCTAATATATAATTATATCATGTGAGTTAGCGTATTAAAAGTGCCTTGCAATAGTTGCAAGGTGATGGTCATTCATATTGTCTGCAAGTTTGATAGTTAGTCTACTAGAAATGGTAACAGGGCATGTAATTTTTTTTCTTTTCGTGAGACTGGTGGAAATTGTGTAGATTCTTTTGTACTTTCATATGCCTAATCCAATTGCTATACGATCAATATGGTCAGAACAAGAAGCACATGATTAGAAAATGTATAAAGAATAATATTTGCTCTTTCGTTTTAATGATGGTCGACTGATTGAGAGTGAGAGCATGAAACCTACAATTAAGGAAGAGGACGACAGTGATAGTAACGAAGAAGATGACGGATACTAAAAAAAAATCTCTAGAGTTTTGTTTATAACAGTTGGATAGAAGAAATAGTATTTTAGTCAGTTGTAATAAAATAAAATTTATAAAAAAATAAAATTTTGGATTAAATATCCAATTTAAAATATTTAAACATATCTTTTAAATTTAAGATATTATAATAGTATTTAATGTTACTTTTCTTCTACACCATAAAAATAATTTTAAGGGTTATATAACCAATTAACAATTAAATTTGCCGCGCAAATCCTAAATTTACCGTATAATGATGATAGCTGGATGAGGATCTGATTCTTTCTCTTTTCCTCCATCTGATCGACAAGCTAAGAGGCTTTTTGCTATTTGATACGGAAAATAACGCAACAAGCGAATATTTCCTATAAGCGGTCTTAATTTAGCCTTGTGTTCTGCTGCGTCTGAGTGAAAGCTGTTCAATTGTTTGGCGCAATCTCTGGTAAACCTAATAAAACGAAAATTTGATGAGATACTGCTTTTGACAAAACCCCTAAACATCTCAGTATGAGAAACTTACAATATCTGAAACCTGTGTGCAGTACTGCAGCTTCATCCCAAATGTTTTGTTCAGGGTGCATCGTGCTGCATAGAAGCTGCCAAGTTATCCATAAAAGGTGTGAGGCCTCTTTGCAATGAGGTTGTTGTTGAAGCAGTTTGAGCTTAAACCAGTTCATTTCACACCCTCCTTTAGGAACCCCATACATACGTGTGATAAATAACAATATAAACCGATTCTAAGCAATAAACAACGATACAACCGATTGATTTTTTCAGACGATGATCGAGATCTCGGCCGGTCGTAAAAGAATAAGAAAAGGAATAGAATTTCACCTCATATGGGTCCACAATTAGTAGAGCATCACTCAATCGTGCTATCAATATATTGAAAAGTAAGACCCTCTCTTATAAAACCGCTCTAATTTCACCAAATATACATACATCAACAGACTTTCCTTAACGGTTCTAACTGTTTTCAAAGAGAAAATAATATGAGTGTAGCAATTCTCAACGGAGTAACCGTGAAAGCATTTGTAGAAGATGAAGAAGCCTTTAAGAAATGTACCAATGAATATTTCAAAGATTTAGACGTTAATGGCGATGGAGTTTTATCACGTTCTGAATTTCGCAAAGGATTTTCCGTAGGAAATATGTATTCTGAATTTACCCTATTAGCCGTAGGGAACGATGCGGGCAATACCAAAGAAGAAATGAGTAGTCTTTATGATATTGTTTTTGATAAATTCGATTCTCATCATAGTGGGACCGTTGATTTAGAAGAATTTAGATCAGAAATGAAAGAGAGTATATTAGCTGTTGCTCGTGGGATTGGTAATTCTCCGATCAAGTTGCATTGGGGAATGATAGTTTCCTCATGAAAGCTGTTCAACATGAATCATCCAAAACCAAGTAAACACAAATCGATTTGTTCCTCGATGTAATACATTTCAACCCACCAATCTTTTTTTACAAACAACTTATGTAAGATTGTTTTAGTTAAAACTAGTTGTATAATTTTATTTTATTTTTATTTTTATTTTTTTGTGTAATTGTTGCGGTAGGTCTAATTGATTTTCGATTCATGTACTGCAATCAAAAAAGAAAAAATTAGAAAAAGGAGACTCTCAGCCAACTTGTGTATCACCGTTTGACGACCATACAGTAATGAAAAAAACAATGGAATGTTCGCAAGACCAATCTGGTTCTGGTATCTCGCATACAAATTAAATAACTGTTAGAATTAAAAATGGATTTTTTACTTAAAATTAATTTTGTTATTTAATATATCTTAAAGGGATCTAGGGTCACTGGTCCAAACTTGGGGGTGGAAAAATAGAGCCATCCATTTTCACTTCTTAGTGAATGAGAAACCTTTGGTTTGTCCCATATTGGAAAAACCAAGGAGGAAGTTTATCCTCATTACCACAAACGTTCTATATAAGGAAAAAGAACTAGTGGATTGGATATGGACTTAGGAAATGGACTAGTGGGCAAATGCACACATGTGCGGTGCTTCGCACCGAAGCACCGCGAGCCGCGGGCTTGCGGAGCTTGAGTGTGCTTTTGCGTGAGCCTTGGCGTGTGCCTGCGAGTGCATACGTGTGCCCATCAAAGATCCAACTGTTTTATATTTTAATTCTATACATTAAATATTTTACCGTTTTGTATTTGTAAAATTAAATCAGGTTTAATAAACAAAATCTTTTAATTAAATATCTCAAATTAAATATGTTTAATTAAATGAATTTTGACTGTTTGAAAATTCAACAGTCTTCTTCTTCTTTAAAAGAAAAACAAAAGTCAGATTTGTACTTACCCCAGTCGCAGCCACTGACCTGACGACTTTTCCCCTCTTCTTGCTTTGTATGTGCACTAGTTTATTTCTTCATTTTCTTCTACTGTTAAGTTCACAACGGGACAACGAGTCTTGCTAACTGGGTTGGTATCAGGTAGTTTTATCCTGGTTTCGATTTGTCATCTCTAAAGGTATAGCAACACTTTTCTAGAGGTGTACCTGAAATATATCGAGTTAAGGCAGTCTGTTGAACAGGCGACTCCATCTCTCTGTGCTAGTGTGATTGTGAAGTGTGTTATCTGTTCTAACCCTTAACTCTTTTCAAGTTTCTGTTTGGTTTGCTTACTGTTACAGGAATATTCTCCAACATTCTTAACTCGATATATTGCTTAATTTCAAAATTTTACTTTTGTAACAATGGTGAAGACTGATGTTGACAGACCTCAGAAATTTTCTGGAAAGGACTTCAAGAGATGGCAGTCTAAAATGTTACTTTCCTGAGTTTCCACATGCTAGATGAGATGGTTCTGAAGCCGTTTGATGAGTCTCTGAATGAACCTGAAAAATTATAGGACTTAGAAAGTTGGAAGATAAGTAATTATATGGCCAAAAATCATATCTTAAACTGCCTAGAAGATGCTTTATATGATTTTTACAATGCTAAGGATAATTTCAATGCTTATAATTTATGGACTGCACTACAAGATAAAAATGAAGCAGAAACAACAGGAAGTAAAAAATTCCTGGTTGCACGTTTTCTGGAATATAAAATGATGAATGATAAATCAGTGGTTGATCAGTTTCTGGAGCAGCAAAAAATTATTAATGAAATAATTGTTAAAGGAATGGTTATTGACGAAACATTTCAAGTTTCTGCTGTTATTGAAAAATTGCCAAATTCCTGGGCTGAATACAAGAGAAGACTAAGGCATGAAACTGGTGAAATTTCCATGGTAGAATTGGGCAAGAAAACCCAAGTTGAAGAATTTCTGTGTTCAAAGGACAAGAATGTTTCTTCTGCAAGAGACATGTCAAACAAAGCTCACGTTATCGAACACAAATTTGCTAATCTAAGTCTGGACCACAACAAGCACAAGCCTGGCCCGCAAAGAACAGGTACCTTTCAAAAACCAAAATCTGTTATTGGTAAAATTAAGGGAGCATGTTATGTTTGTGGTGTGTCTGGCCATATGGCAATTCATTGTAGAAAACGCAAAGATGCAAATTTTAAGAAAACAAATGTAAATTTAATTGAAAGTAGTAAAAATGAGTTTTATGGCACGGTGTCTGAGGTTAACTTAGTTACCAATGTGAGAGACTGGTGGGTAGACTCTGGAGCTACCAAACATATCTGCGGAAGTAAAGACATGTTCACCTCCTATCAAACGGTAGAGAAGGAGAAAAACTCTATATGGGTAATTCATTTGCAGCACAGGTTGCAGGAAAAGGAAAAGTTCCGCTGAAGCTCTCCTCTGGGAAAATCCTCACATTGAATGAAGTTTTACATGTACCAGACATCTGCAAGAATCTCGTTTCTAGTGGTGTGCTAGATGATAAAGGCTTTAAGATTGTATTTGAGTCTTGGAAAGTGATTGTCACTAAGGGAAAGGATTTTGTGGGAAAGGGCTATAGGGATGAAGGCCTATACAAATTATCTGTAACCTCTGTTGAAGTTAATAAAATTGATTCTTCTTATGTTGTTGTCTCATTGAATATTTGGCATGGTAGACTTGGTCATGTAAATTATAAATCAATGAACAAATTGGCAAACTCTAGCTGCATTCGAAAATTAAATTTGGAATATGAACATAAATGTGAAGTTTGTGTAGAATCAAAATATGCAAAGAAGCCCTTTAAGAAAATGTCCACAGAAATTCTAATCCCTTAGAGTTAATTCACTCAGACTTAGTTGATATGAAATCAATCCAAACTAGAGGTGGTAAAAAATTGTTTGTCACTTTCATAGATGACTGTACTAGATACTGTCATATTTACTTGCTTAAAGGAAAAGATGATGTTTTAGAAGCATTTAAATTATATAAATTAGAAGTAGAAAACCAATTGAACACCACAATTAAAACCATTAGATCTGACCGTGGGGGTGAATATGTAATCCCTATAGGAGACTTTTGTGCACAACATGGCATTATTCATGAGGTAACTCCTCCTTTTTCACCACAATCAAATGGAGTGGCTGAACGGAAAAACCGAACCCTTAAGGAGATGATGAATGCCATGTTAATCAGTTCAGTACTACCGGCGAACTTTTGGGGGGAGGCCGTCCTCTTAGCTTGCTATATCCTGAACAGAGTGCCCCTTAAAGGATCAGTCAAATCACCGTATGAATTATGGAAAGGAAAATAACCCTCTTATGGATACCTCAAAGTGTGGGGGTGTTTAGCCAAGGTCTCTATTCCTCCACCTAAGAGGACTAAAATAGGACCTAAAACAGTTGATTGTATCTTCGTAGGATATCCCGAACACACCACTGCTTATAGGTTTATGGTTGTGAGTTCTGAAAACTCAAAAATTGGTGTGAACACCATTATGGAATCTAGGGATGCTACATTTTTTTGAAAATGTGTTTCCGTTGAAATCTGAATCTCGCATGATATGTGATGATCCCCTAGATGTCCCTTCTTCTAGCCATATTTTACCGATAGAATAAGATGAATCTGTTTATGAACCTAGAAGAGGCAAAAGACTTAGAATAAAAAAATCTTTTGGGCCAGACTTCATAACCTATTTAGTTGAAACTGATCCACAAACCTATAAAGAGGCCATGACTTCGTCTGAAGCTCCATGATGGAAAGAATCCATTATTAGTGAGATGGATTCTATTGTTCAGAATGAAACCTGTGAGATAGTAGATTTACCTCCAGGGTGCAAACCCATAGGCTGTAAATGGATCTTCAAGAGAAAACGTAAGGTAGATGGAACTGTGGAAAAGTATAAAGCTAGACTAGTAGCTAAGGGCTATAAACAAATAGAAGGTGTAGATTTCTTTGACACTTATTCACCTGTCACTAGAATTACTTCCATTAGGATGCTAATTGCAATCGCTGCAATTCATAACCTAGAAATACATCAAATGGATGTAAAAACTGCGCTCCTAAATGGTGAATTAGATGAAGAAATTTATATGGACCAACCCGAAGGCTTTGTAGTGAATAGTTATGAAAACAAAGTGTGTAGACTTAAAAAGTCTTTATATGGCTTGAAACACCGAAACAATGGCATGAAAAATTTGATCATGTAATGTTCTCTAGTGGATTTAAAATAAATGAAGCTGACAAATGTGTGTACAATAAATCTATAAATGATGCCTGTGTGATTGTATGCTTGTATGTTGATGATATGCTTGTACTAGGAACAACCTTAGAAATCATTAATTCCACTAAGAACATGTTGAGTGAGAACTTTGACATGAAAGACTTAGGTC
The DNA here is from genome assembly GCA_023531435.1 of Papaver californicum. Lineage (NCBI taxonomy): Eukaryota > Viridiplantae > Streptophyta > Magnoliopsida > Ranunculales > Papaveraceae > Papaver > Papaver californicum. Next base: position 1,401,300 of record JAJJMC010002511.1, on the reverse strand, counting down.
CTGCTGATGTAATCCTAGGGATGAAAATTAGAAAGAAGTCTAATGGATTCACTCTTAGTCAATCTCATTATGTTGAATCAGTTCTTAAGAAATTTAACCAGTTTGATAGTAAACCTGCAAGTACTCCATTTGACCCTTCTTGCAAACTCAAGAAAAACAAAGGCAATGGAGTCTGCAACTTGAATATTCACGAGTCATAGGAAGTCTGATGTATTTAATGAAATGCACAAGACCAGAAATTGCCTATGCTGTGAGTAGACTAAGTAGGTATACCTGTAATCCAGGACATGAACATTGGGATGCACTTTTCAGAGTGTTGAGGTATCTTAAATACACTTTAAACTACGGTTTGAGTTATAAAAGACACCCTGCTGTTCTTGAAGGATACCGTGATGCAAACTGGATAGCAGACTCAGAGGAGTCTAAGTCTACGAGTGGATACTATTCACTCTAGGCTGTGGATCTGTGTCTTGGAAGAGTTCCAAACAGACCTGTATCGCTCGATCCACTATGGAATCCGAGTTTATTGTGTTAGATAAAGCAGGAGAGGAAGCCGCTTGGATAAGATATTTTTTAGAAGACATTCCTCTCTGGCATAGGCATGTGCCAGCTATATCTATACATTGTGATAGTCAAGCTGCAATAGCTAATGCTAAAAACAGCAACTATAACGGAAAATCTATTCATATTAGAAGAAGACACAATTCTCTAAAACAACTAATCTCAACTGGCGTTATTTCAGTTGAATTTATGAGGTCTAAGGAGAATATCGCGGATCCTTTGACGAAAGGCTTGTCCAAGGAGATAGTTAGTAATGCATCAAGGAGGATGGGACTTAAGCTCATAAATTAAAACTTGCCATGAAGGATACTCAACCTTGCTGACTGGAGATCCCAAAATCAAGGTTTTGAATGAGACAACTAATTTGTGGCGGGTAAAAATTAAACACTATCAGGGAATTATTTTCTCTGTCCCTTCCCTATGGTGTAGACGTGATAGTGTGACTGCATGTGAGGATGACTTATAATAAAGTCTTAATGAGTTCTATAGTTTCAATTTAAGATTAATGGGGTGTAGCAGTAAACACTCTTGATAGAACTCACTTATCTGAATGAGGAAGTGGGTCGCTTCCTATGAGAATTGAGTTGATTCCTATAGCATTCTGAGAAACGGGATATGTCCAGGGCCAAAACGGACACAACGACGTGAACTTAACAGTACTATTGAGAGATATCTCGCGTAAGGAGCTATTGATGAATTACACCAAACCATGGCAGTTCAAGACATCGCGTTCACTGTCCATCAAGTAGTTCCGGTACTGCTCACTAAGCAGAGGTTCAATTTCTTATGGACACCTATTGCTTAAGAGGTATTTCTCGTTTTCCGGTTTTCTGATTTATCGCTTTCTTCATTCATGTGGGGGATTGTTAGAATTAAAAATGGATTTCTTACTTAAAATTAATTTTGTTACTTAATATATCTTAAAGGGATCTAGGGTCACTAGTCCAAACTTGGGGTGGAAAAATAGAGCCATCCATTTTCACTTCTTAGTGAATGAGAAACCTTTGGTTTGTCCCATATTGGGAAAACCAATGAGGAGGTTTATCCGCATTACCACAAACGTTCTATATAAGGAAAAAGAACTACTGGATTGTATATGGACTTAGTAAATGGACTAGTGGGCAAATGCACACATGTGCGGTGCTTCGCAACGAAGCACCGCGGGCCGCGGGCTTGCGGAGCTTGCGTGTGCTTTTGCGTGAGCCTTGGTGCGAGCCTTAGTGTGATCCTTGGTACGAGCCTTGGTGCGACCATTGGTGCGAGCCTTGGTGCGACCTTGGTACGACCATTGGTGCGACCATTGGTGCGACCATTGGTGCGAGCCTTGGTGCGAGCCTTGGCGTGACCATTGGTGTGACCATTGGCGTGTGCTTTGCGTGTGCCTTGTGTGTGCCTGCGAGTGCATATGTTTTGCCCATCAAAGATCCAACGGTTTTATATTTTAATTCTATACATTAAATATTTTACCGTTTTGTATTTATAAAATTAAATCATGTTTAATAAACAAAATCTTTTAATTAAATATCTCGTATTAAATATGTTTAATTAAATGAATTTTGACCGTTTGAAAATTCAACAGTCTTCTTCTTCTTTAAAAGAAAAACAAAAGTCAGATTTTTACTTACCCCAGTCGCAGCCACTGACCTGACGACTTTTCCCCTCTTCTTGCTTTTTATGCGCACTAGTTTATTTCTTCATTTTCTTCTATTGTTAAGTTCACAACAGGCCAACGAGTCTTGCTAACTGGGTTGGTATCAGGTGGTTTTATCCTGGATTCGATTTGTCATCTCTAAAGGTATAGCAACACTTTTCCAAAGGTGTACCTGATAAATATCGAGTTAAGGGAAGTCCGTTGAACAGGCGACTACATCTCTATGTGCTAGTGTGATTGTGAAGTGTGATTGTGAAGTGTGTTATCTGTTCTAACCCTTAACTCTTTTCAAGTTTCTGTTTGGTTTGCTTACTATTACAGGAATATTCTCCAACAATAACAAGTATTCATCCAAATCTTCGAATCAAAAGCATTTTTTTTAAAGAACCGGACTGGTCCTCGGACTAGTAAGGCATCCGAGTTAGGTTCATCATAGAGTAAAATTTTATTAAATTAATCCGCGATAAATTAATAACTTTTCTAAAATAATACTTCCTCTGTTTCAGGAAAAGTGTTACTATCACTTTTTCATTTTAGCCTAAAAATATGCCATTTTGAAAAAGTGATAGTAACTCTTTTACAGAAACGGATGTAAAACCCATATGTATACTCTAGTCACAAAATGAATATACAATAATTAATAGCAGAAGCAAAAGAAAGAGATTGATTATAAATACCTCCAGCCATTGCTATTTGAAAGTTTTAATCTTTCTGAGTTTGCTATAATTTCTTAATTGATATTAACTTTTGATCCAAACCCTCCTTCTCACTTTTAGATGGTGTATACAGGATGAGAATGAATTTGGTGACCTTCTATCCAATTTTGCTATCACTTCTGTTAATTAAACCCTAGCCATCATAGAGTAGTTTACGTGATTGATATAATGGGTGGTTTTCTAAAAGTGGAAGAGTCTAGTGGGGTTACCCTGATCAGTTTTAACTTCCCAGCAAATGGATCATATTCTTTTTCCCTTATTTTAGCCCATATGGGAAAAAGCCTAACATTCTCCCACTTGATCCATTTCACGAGAGACTCCATATACGGATCATGGCGATTAATCCTCTTTAAGAGCAAGAATTAATCTTCCATGTATCACAACATACTTAGTCTTTCACTACTCATACTTAACTTAATGATTAAACCATATGTTTACTCTAGGTCAAACTATAATGATATTTCTCAACAAGATAACAAAGTAAGTACGTAAATAATTCCAAATGAGAAATAATCCAACTAAATGAAAGCTTCAGAAGAAAAATAAAGAATGTACTACATAATGGGACCAAGTCCCATCATTACTACATGATCCTTGAATCCTTTAACATGCATTCCTTTAGTCAAGGGATCAGCTATTATAAATTCAGTCCTAATGTGTTCAATGATCACTCTTTTCCTGTACACGTTCTTTTACAGATAGATACTTTATGTCGATGTGTTTACTTCGACTTCCACTCTTATTATTCTTAGCCATAAAACAGCAACTGAATTGTCACAATACATTCTTATTGGTCGTCTAATAGAGTCAACAGCTCTTATCCCATATATGAAGCCTTTCATCCATACACCATGTGAGGTAGTCTCAAAACAAGAAACGAACTTAGCCTACTACTTCAAGACTATTTGTTCGTTTATATATAAGCATGTAATCCTTAGTACCCTTAAGGTATCTCAATACTTTCTTCGCATCCTTTCAGTGATCGATTCCTGGGTTACTCTGATGTCTTCCTAATACTCCAACGACATATGAAATGTCGGGTCTAGTATAGACCTGAGCATACATAATGCTACCAACAGCTAAAGCATCTGGAACATTTTTCATTTGTTCCCTTTCAATGTCATTCCTTGGGCATTGGTCCAAACTGAACCGATCACCTTTTTACAATGGGTGCTACACTTAAGGTATATACATTGATCCAACACAAGGAAACAAATCTTGCTCCCACTGACCTTAAGGTATATACATTGATCCATAAGTCTGAATCTGTAGAATTTATGGCTTGTGAAAATGACATAGGATCATTATCGGCTCCAATATTACAATCCGAATCTCGTAGATACACTAAATAGTCACTAGAAATAGTTGACAATCAACTTTTCACTTGAAACAGTAGGTGGAAGTTGATCATTATCTTTTTCAGGAACAATATCCTGAAATTGATCACTCCCACTAATCAAGTCATTCTCAAGAAATTTAGCATTTCTTGATTCCACAATTCTAGTGCTATGAAGAAATCTCCATAGTACTCTCCACCTCAATCTGATCTCACAATCTTAATGTGCTTACCACATTGTTTCTCTACTTTAACCTTAAAAAATTTAAAGGCATCCAAAACTTCGTCTTTGGAACGAAACAAGTAAAGATACATATATTGTGAATAATCATCTATGAAGGTGATAAAGTATTTCGGATTATTAGCATTCATGTCCGGACAAAAAATGTCCGTGTGTATGATCTCTAATAGGTTTGAACTTTTCTTGGCATCAATTTTATGTTTGTTAGTTTGCTTTCCCTTAAAGAAACCAACACAAGTATCAAAATCAGTAAAGTCTAAAGTACCAAGTACTCCATCCTTTACCAATCTCTTAACTCTCTCAATGGAGATATGTCCCAATCTCCGATGCCACAAAATTGAGAAGTCCCCATTCATAATACATCTTTTTAACCCAATATTAACATGCATAGAACTATGAGTGATATCATTTTGCAAATAAAGACGATAGACAAAATACCATAACCAATAACTTCAGAATTTCTGAGAATACTGAAACCAGAATCTGAAAAAATTAAAGGAAATTCATAAAGGTACAAGTCTTGAAACTGAAATCAAGTTTCTAGTGAAACCTGGTACATAAAATGACTTTTCTAAATGAAAAATAAAACCACTACTTAAAATTAAACTGCATGTACCAACAACTTCCACATGTGAACTCATCTGACTGCCTGAATAGATGTATTGTTCACTTCTCGTTGGTTTCCTTAGGTTTTTCATACCCTGCAAGGTATTCAAACATGGATTGTAGTACCAGAGTCAATCCACCATGCATTATGATTAATATCAACCATATTAGATTCATAAACAAATGCTAGAAAATTACCTTTGTCTCAAGACAAGTCTTAAACTTAATGCAGTCCTTCTTCATGTGTCCCTTCTTTTTACAAAAGAAACAAGGAGACTCCTTCTTTATGCCTTGGTTAGCTGAAAGCTTTCCCTTTTCCTTAATGTAATCCTTTTTTTCTTCTTTGAAGAAGAAGCAAATAAGGTTCACCTTTTCGCCTTCTTCCATCCTCAATCTCCCCTCCTCTTGAACACACATGGTCATAAGTTCATTAATTGACCATTTATCCTTATGTGTGTTATAAGATATCTTAAAGGGGCCATATTGTGGAGGAAGAGTGCACAAAATGAAATGAACTAGGAAATAATCAGACATGTAACTTCCAAATCCTTCAGTTGGGCCTCAATATCCCTCATGCTCATGATACAATCATGCACACACTTAAGCCCATTGTGCCTCATGGATGAAAACTTCATAATTAAGGTGCTAGCAAGAGCTTTATCAGAACTTACAAACTGCTCATCAATGGCTTTAAGGAGATCTTTAACCTTAGTATGCTTATCGACAGAACCCCGAATACTAGCAAAATTTTTGGTCTTTATGAACATAACAAAGAGATGATTAGATCGATCCCATTTTTCATAAAGATCAACTGCATCTAGAGTACTAGTCTCAGTTATGCTAGGTGGTTCGTCTTTCCGAATAGCATAGTCGATATCCATCCACCCCAATTGTAAAAGCACTATTTCTTTCCACACTTTATAGTTATCACCCTTTAATTCAGGAATGTCACAATTGACATCAGAAATGTTTCCAGTTAAAATTGCTGCAAAGAAAAATATATACATGCTTATAAACAAAAAATTTGAGACTTAAACTTAATCATGATTTACCAATGAAAGTCATGCATAAAAAAATATGAATCTGGTGACATAAAACTTGCCTGTGGGATAAAGTCCTACTCAAATTAGATTCATAACTACATGATGAAACTATTAAACCATATTCATTCCTTAATTCCTGTGGGTAGATTAAGGAACATAATTCAATATTTCACCCCAATTAATCATACAAATATAATAAAAGTTCATGTGGGCATATTTCATCATATTACGTATGATTAATTACAAATTTATGTCTAGTTTCCACATGTGATTTCTTAAGAAAATTTTAAATAACTAGAGATGCTGTGGCTACTCTCTAATTACTTATTAAATCACTTGACAAATTTCTTTAATATTTGTTCATGTACAATCCTAATGGTCATAATATATATAACTAATTATTTATAACCATTACACATGTCAACAAATAATAAACACCATGAAAAAACAGATATTATAAATGTCTTTAGCACTATCAGTAAGAAGGATTCTTACTCCGAAATTTAGTACTATTTGAGTTCAACAAATATGTCTTTAGCACCAATATGTTATTAAGAAATATGTCTTTAACACTATCAGTAGCACATGGATCAAATATAATGGTCTCAAATAGAACCATTAACAAAACAAGCTAGGATATTTTCCTAAGGAAAATTTATACCAATATATTTCTTCAAATCTTGACAGTATGATAAACCATGCCGATATCCGACTAGCATAGCCATTCCTAAGGGAATTAGATAGGTAGTCATATCCATGGGTTGTTAATGGAAAGTTGTGGGTATGTATATATCCTCTCCCACTTAATAGTTCTTAAAAATAAAAGCAAAACCATTCACACATTAAACATATATTTCATTCATATGTTAGCAATCAACTTCATGATCAACATGTTATGTATATTATATATTCATACATGTTATCAAATATATATCTCATGTTAAATTTCATATACAATCAAAACAATCACAAGATGATCAAAATCAATATACAATAATATTGATAGTTTAATTAATTTAATTACTATATAGCCAAAATAGAACATATATATACATATACATGATGACTAAACACTTCAGTTCTAGTCATGGCCATGGATAGTTCTTGTAGCCCTATTCAGCTAGCACCATGCGTAGGAACGATGATGTCATTTAGTACTCCACCATCAAGTGATTGTTGCGCTAGCTTAAGGGAGCAGAAACCATGTCTCTGTGGGTATATTAATAGTCCCAACGGTAATATGATAGCTAAAACATGTAACGTAGATCAAACAAAATGATTGAGAAATCGATTACTACATACTACCAGTATTCAATTGGTTACTATGTTCTTACCAGTATTCAATTGGGTTAAAAGTTTTGCCAAATGTTAAACCTTAACAATTTAAGTACACAGAAAACAAGACAAAAATCCTAGAAAACATGATCACAAAATCACCGAGTAAGCAATAGTTGGACTACGGTTGAGCAATTCCATAACATGTGTCAGTGTCATTATGAGCATATACACCAGAAGGTAGAATTTTCTGATATTTACCACTCAGATTACAAGTGGCAGAAAAATGTCACACTCACATGCTAGGATCAGGAACACTGGGCTTTTCCTTAATTAATAAAAGTTATCCAAACAAATGGTCACAGATGCAACCATCACATTAGGATAAGACTAACAAATAAAAGGGAACATCTCTATATATATTGCATTATCACATGACCATTAATTATCACATTCCATAAAACAAGATCACACAATTTCTCAAACAACCCATGTGCATCGTATATCGCACAATTCTCAGCATATATTTTAATCAAAGAACTACCAACAAAGATATCCCTCTCAAACCTAGTAGAAATCTCAGATTCATGAACCAAAATACCCAAACTCAAAGAACTTAAATTACTACAATCAAGGCAGAGGTGATTACAGGCTCTGATACCAAATGTAAAACCCATATGTATATTCTAGTCACAAAATGAATATACAGTAATTAATAGCGGAAGCAAAAGAAAGAGATTGATTATAAATACCTCCATCCATTGCTATTTGAAAGTTTTAATCCTTATGAGTTTGCCCTAATTTCTTAATTGATATGAACTTTGGTTCCAAACCCTCCTTCTCACTTTTAGATGGTGTATACAGGATGAGAATGAATTTGGTGACCTTCTATCCAATTTTGCTATCACTTCTGTTAACTAAACCCTAGCCATCATAAAGTAGTTTACGTGATAGATATAGTGGGTGGTTTGCTAAAAGTGGGAGAGTCTAGTGGGGTTACCCTGATCAGTTGTAACTTCCCATCAAATTGATCATATTCTTTTTCCCTTTATTTTAGCCCATATGGGAAAAAGCCTAACAACGGAGATAGTATTTTTTGCTAGTCCCGATTTAGACTAGTGTGTTAAATTAATAACCTTGCTAAATTTATAAGATAATAAAAATTTTAAGTTTTCAATAAGGCTCAACTAATATATAAATTAATAATCATTGTAGTAGCATTAAATTTTGATGCCTTATTAAAATAGGAATCAACGCTTGTTTGTTTTTTGTTTACAATATAACATTGGACTTCATCTCTAATTATTTTTTGTCTCTTGAGAAGTTCCGGAGTGATTTGTTATATTGTTCTTCTTATTGTTTTAATTTTAACAACAAAGTATATACATTTACACACACAATATGCGATATATTATCTTATATTATTGCATAAAATATTAGAAAATAATTTAAATTAAATATAAAGTCTCTAGATATTTGTTATTGTAACAAAAATGATCTACACATTTATTTTTGAAATTTAACTTTGGTATGTTTCGGTATATTAATAATTTATTAATTTATCTATAAATTAATACTTCGCTAAATTGATAGAATTTAGCGGTCATATGGCTATTAATTTATCAAAGTTTCACTGTATATAGCAATTGAATCACCGGAATTTTTTCGTTGCACTCAACCCCGGTTCCTAAAACTTTGTTCCAAAATCCAATAAAAATATTTATTTCCGCCAGTATAAAAAGATAAATTTGCTTGATTTTTGTATTGGGGTGAAGAAATAAACTAAATATATCCCTCTGTTCGCTTCATACAGTTAAAAGGTGGATTTTTTCACACTAACCTCTTTTTAACTGGAACCAAGAAGCGTGGGGTACGTGGGGATGAGACCAAGTCTCCGTTCAAGCCCCGGTGGATATAAGTATCCGCTCGATAATTGGCCGAATTCTAAGTATCTAGCCCAGTTCTTATACTTGTTCTACTTTTTTCAACTGGCCCTATCAATTGAATATTCATCGATTTTTTCTTCGTTAACTTGTTTATCTCTATTTTCATGGTAGTTCAATTAAAGGATTTTCACTATGAAAAAGATATCTCACCTATAGAAGCAGGCATTGACATAGCCATTGACGGGACACTTGGTGTTGGGAACATTGACAAATGTATTGGAAACGTGTTCTCGAAATCATTGACGTTTCTGTACTTTTTTAGGTAATCGTTGACAACGTATAATAAAAGTGTCAATTACAATTTGATGAACAACATATTTGCTTTCTGTAGGTATAATATTGAGTTTTAACTACATTTATGTTCAAAGTCATGACTGAGTTGTTTACGATATAAATTGTAACTAAAGATCAAATCATTAAAAAAAGAAAAAAAATTCAAACTCTAATAACAAAATTACTAACCTTATTTTAATTTGTAGGTGATGGAATCCGAGACGAAGATTGCGATAAAAATGCAGCTGCGCGGTACAAACCTTTTAAATAAAAGAACTTGTAGGTATATGGACATTGTTGAAGCGGTGTAACTGATTAGTGATGCTTCTGAATTACACAAGATAGACAGGTAGTCAAGTGTAATCCCTTAATTTAATAAACGTTTATTCTGGACTTGGTCCCGAGGTTTTATGTTGATTGGATATATTTCGTATGTTTTTGTTATATTTTGTATTCAGCGGTATAAATATTCTTTATGTATTATGCTCCCTTAGTCCCTATATAGATGAAGGTTTAATATATTTTAGGTACTTTAAGGGATGGAAAGAGATATGAATTCTTTTTCTATATATATGTCCTTGATAGAAATTTTTTAACTTAATAAATATTAATACATCTAAAAAATTATTTTATAATCCCAAGACAAAATATTATGGTGTTATTGGCAGTTTTGTGGAATGAAAACATTCAAGTCTTATGATACTTCTAAACCTTTATCTAAACGGGGAAGGAAGGAGTAATTAAATACTAGCAATAGGTTGTTAAGTTTCCTTGTCTATTATTTGATCTTCCAACTCACCATAAATCATCCAAGGAGTGTTATATAGGTTAAAACAAAAAGTTGGTGGTATAATCAGTACCCTCATGTTTTCATATAGCAAAAAAAATGATTGTACTAAATACACCGATAATTCATTTTTTTTAATCTATATAGATATACTTTGTGTAATCTTTTCGAATCCGTAAAGATTAATTAGACAAGATTACCTTGGATATAATCTACTATTCAATTAAGGAATAAATTAAAGAGAATCAACCAAGATATATGTAGCGTCTCAAAATACATCTATTTAGAGATCCAGGAGACCAATTTACAATCTGAGGCATTAAGATCTAAAACATCTATTCAAACATTAAATTAAAAACTTCTAATAAAGATTAACATGTATCTAAACCATCGCTTAATATATATACTAGGGTATCACCCGTGCCTGTCGGCATGGGCTATTTCATAAGGTCGCTTGCTAGGTTTTTGAACATTGTGGAAAGTCGGTTTATAATCTGATTCGACCGTGGTTATGCTAATAGTATCTTCTACACTAATAACCTACAATTTGAATCTTAAATAAAGAAATTATTTTAATATTTGGCACATCCACATTGTCAGTTTAATAGAATACCATTTAGAGATTTTTATATTACTATATGGTTTTGAGTTCATTTACACTTGTACAAATGCAAACTTTATTTTCCACTAATAATCTCTCATTTTCCTTGCATTTGAGCCCCAATTTCCCGCCTAATAAAAATAATTCGATAGTTCCAATTATAAATTTATAATACATTCTTCTGATTTACCTTGTTATGCTCAGTTCCGCTCACATCTGAATCCGACCAACTTTTTCTGAATCTGAAGCAACCCATAAATTATTCAAACCATTTCGGACATATATATTGGTTGGAAAAAAAGGACTCATATGAGAGATGTTTCATAGGAAAAAATAAAAAAAATAATTCAATATAGATTGCCAAAAATTTAAGGGGTCAATATAAAAATTCTCACACGGGGAACTATAGATCGATACGGTAGATGTGCGCATACCTGTAACCGATAAAAATCACCACCAATCATGTTATCATTATTCACCATAGACAAACCATGATATTTTCGTCAAATATTAAGAATAAAAGACCGATGGATCCTGAACTGTTAAGCAAATAAATATAACACCACTTCATTACTAAAAAGCATCATAATTACATTAGATTTCTATGTTCATAGTTTCCGTTGTTATTTGGAAATTTAGTGATATATTAATTGGTCGACCGAAGGGAGACCTTCTGTATGTCACTTGGATGTAATTCTTCAGCAACGCATGTGTATAAAAAAATCAATCTTTTTTTTCAATTTCATCACGATTTGATCAAATTGGAATCCAATGTTTTTTCCCGAAATTGAGTTGATAATCAGAAATTTACAGTCCTGAAACTGCACGGGCTAATTCATAGAGTTCTAATCTGTGCAATTATGTCACCACCAATATGGACGGTATATTTCGTAGTATCCTTCTATGTGACACCTTGTAGTAAATTATTGCAACACGTTTATGATTATTTGTTAAAATTCAAAACGTACACATTACAGTATGCTCAATATATATCGATTCCTACTGCAACAAATAATTTTGTATTGTTGAATTAATCTAATTCAACAATAATTTTGTTTATTGTTTTTCCGAAACGGCACTGTCTATTTAAAAGGATAGACAACTAAGATTGTTGTCTGACGTACGTTACTTATTTTGTTCCAGTATTATGTTTTGTTTATTGGACCATGACATCTATTATTACAGTATTTTCTTTTTTTTTTATCATCATTAATATCACCAAAAACATTACCTAGATTGCATAAAACATTGAAGTTTAATGCATTATCAGTAGTTCAAAGCATTTTCAGTAAAAATTTTTTTTTTTTTTTTTGGTTCAATCAAATTATTAAGGGAGAGACATTGAAAATAAATAACTTTGATAAATCAATTTAAACCAACCCAGCCTATTGAAGCGATGTGATATCATATTTCCAATAACACATCCAAGTACAGGGTTAGGACAACCAATATTTAATATTAAAAAATATTTTCAGCACACTCCATGTAATTAGGTAAACCATGCCATCCAAGCCATAACCACTGGAATCATATTGGTTTTGTAATTCCTTGATTTCCCCCTCCAAACAATACATATTAATATACAACTGATTTATGGTTTCAATAGTCGTTTTATCCGATAATAGAAACTAACGTTGTCATTTGATTTAGGCTCCGTATTTGGGTGTATTTCCTTCTGAAAATCTCTATTTGATTTTGAAAGCAATTTGACTATAGTACTGCACTTGTCTTCTCTATACCCAAATCGCACCAAAAATGCAGTTATGCTTCCCTAGATAAAATTCACAAACTATCAGTAAAAGAACATGATGGTGACTCTAGTATAATGTTTTTCAAGTGGGGTACAATAACGGATATGGTATAATATATGATTGCATATTTTATTCAGTATGTACAGCTCATACGATTAGTGAATCAACTGATTACCCTTATGTTGATACAGTGACCTTAAGAAAGCTTTTCCAAGTCTTGCCTTAATATTTACAGCCATAAAGTGGTCTCTCATCCATCCGCCTGGTCTATTTATCAATCATATCCTTTGGTCGCTATTGTTGACCTAACTCTTTATAGGATCTTAACCTACATACATTCAGAATATGATAATTGATAAATTATAAATTAGTCCAGGTTGAGGTTAAAAATATGACTGCGGGCTTACTTTTAATGTTAATATCTTAAGAGTATAAAACGATAATGTTTAATTGTACAAATAAAAGAAATACAAATTTTAAGATGATGGTAAACACATACAGATGAGTCAAATACGGGTACCTATTTCACATCTTGTATAAGTATTCCTAGTATGAACATTTACAAATGGCACGGGCTATTTCACAGGATTATTAGCTTTGTTATTTAAAATTTTGGAATACTGGTAAAAATCAAGGGTTTAAAAGATATTATACATACAAAAACGAAAATGTTCATATGACTCATAAGCTTTGAGCACATAGCTAATTTGATCAATAACATTTCCTAGTACATGCCATATAAGTTTATAAATATGCACACGGCATTAAATCAGTCATATTCTATTTATTATTTTAATTCAGAAAGTTAGTTCTCAAATTCTATTGGATTATATCAACTGACGCAACAAGTACAACAATGATAATTACAACTAAAAGAAAAATGACTTTAAAACTCAATCTCAACCCTGAACCCATTTATAAAGAACCTTTAATTGGGCTAATAATGAGCTTTCACAAAATCAATTGTCCGAATCATTTCTATCCACTGAGTGCGAGCTCGAGAGATTATTGAAGAACTTTTGGTCAGATCACACGGTGTGATTCATGAACTTTTAATGACCACTTCGGACGTGATATGCAGGTAGGTTCTGGTTTTAAATTAAAATCAGTCAGTGGGAACCTAAAGTTCAGATGAAGTATTTAGCATACTCATTAGCTTACCAATCAAATCAACTGCAAAACATTATAATCAAATCAAATGCAGATAAGATTCAGAAAGAAGCAACCAAACACAAACACAAAGCATATGAGATATGTATATTTAGTGGAGTCACATATGTATACTTACTGGATTCATGAACACGTGTAATAGGGTTTACTTGTATGGTAGATGATGCACACAGAGTGAGCATCAAGGAGACTGTGAACGTGTTCCACCTAAATCCCCTTTCCGTAGTGTCAACTGGAAAAAAATTGGGTTTCTCTGCAGTCAAGTAATATTTGTCCAGTGAATATGAACTTCCCTCTTGGATTTGTTTAGAAAACTTCTAAGTTAGATTTTAGGAATCATTGCGTGCAATTCGTCTTCCTATATAATTAACAAACAATGTTTCAGTAAATGATATATTTTATTAAACCAAAAAATCTAATTCCTTTTAAATGTAAAACCGAAGTTAGGTTTGGTGCCTTACCTCTTTGTCAACGCTTGTGAGGTCATTGATGGACATGAAGTCCAACTCTTCTGATTTAAGCACGTCATGTGACCCCAACCAAAGATGACATCCAACTAAATGTATAATTTTATAACCAAGATAGGAAAACCTCAGACAAATAGATCCTTAAGTCGAAGTTCAGGTATTGACATCGATGGAAGTAATAATGGGTGAAAATATACCGTTTAAGAGCGGTCCGATGATACTGTTTCTGAATTTTTGTAGACATTATCCTTATAAACTTATATGGGGAACTGAAATTACTCCAATAAATCAGCAATATATGTAAAACCTATTAAATACATATTGGAGCCGTTTTTATATGACGGAGTCTTAGGCGGTGATAGCTTTCCTAAATGCATGAATAGAAGGGAAACCCAGTTATACTTAATAATGACAACGTTAAGAATCATAATGGATATCTGAGATTGCACCTCAACGCTATTGTCATTTACAACCTCAAAAGCTACCACACATCCTGAGAACCAACCATCAGACAATCTAGACTATAGTATTAATTTTATATAGCTAATAGTTGGCTAAATCCTTAGATCCAAAGACTATATATAGATATATTGTTTACTTTGCCTGCAAATTATTATAGTAATGAGTTAATTGTATTTCTTGTATAAAGCAACTCCCAATTTTGTGCATTTATCAATAGTTATATTGTTTACTTTGCCTGCAAAGTAGTATTGAGTTAATTGCATTTTCCATATAAAGCCTACATCATATTTGTTGCATATATCGAATGTCGAAACCTTATAAAAATAATAACATGTATGAGACTACCTTTTGCATTAAAATATCATCTTTTGAAGCAGTTGCACAGAGATCAGTTTGAACATATTCTTGTCTGACTAGATTACTTATATCTTCGGCAGCACCTGGCCAAAAATCACCATCAAAGTATGGTTACAAAGGAGAAGCTACCATGGAATTGCATTCTCCAGTAGAGTTAAAGAAATAGTCATACAAATTAGTGATCTGGGACACATTATTCTCCTTTTAAGCTTTACTAAGCATTACCAAATACCTGAAAAAGTGATAGTATACAACACTTTAATTACAAAGTGGCATTAGTGAGAAAAGGGGGCTATGATGCTAGAAACCCTTTTTGAGAAGATAAGTAGAAAGCTATTAGGATCACCACTCCATGAATATATAAAATCATCATCCTTCAGGGGAAGGCACGCCCACTAGCTCGTGAAGCCTCGAAGTTTACACTGTTTAAGGGAACCACTTTAAAGGACATCGAGAAGATTGATTCGACATTGCAACTTTAATACGTTGGTTAATGGTATAACCATTTGAACACGTCCGAAAAAGACAATTTCAATGAAACATGTAGCTATGCATGTTGTCATTTACCTGCATCCATGTCTTTATGAATATCTGCATTTCCACACAGTTGGCTATCAATTAAAATTGGAAGTATAGAAATAAGCAATATACCATTAAAATTTTCAACAACAAAGTTATTCAACTAAGCACAAAAATGACAACCCCTTAGAGTTTGACCATTATAAAAGCAACATAAAGCAGATCAGTTTAGAAGAGTCAATCTCCATATTAGCTCAGAACACTACAAAATTCCAGCAATCGGTTGAACAAACTTTGCAAGCTAATAGTAAGACTATACATGCTAATACTCAGGTTATTTCCAAATTACAAATCCAGGTTAGTCAGATAAATGAGTTTTTGAGAGAAAAATGTAAGTTTCCTAGTCAGACACAACCCAACCTAGAGAAGTTCATGAAGTTTCTTCTGGTGAAAAATTATCAAATCATGTGAATGCAATTAGAACCCGTAGGAACGGTAAAGTGGTAGACAATAAGGTAACAATGCCTGATAGTGAACATATTGTAGTTCACCCTTATGAAACAGTAGCTGAAGATACTGTTCAAGTCTCTACAGAGTCCAGTTCGGTTCCTGCTAAGCCCGATTTTATGCACAGAGCCCCATTCCCGCAATTGCTAGTTCCAACGAAGAAGGAATCAAAAGGGCATTACACAACCAGAAAGGTATGCGTCTACAAACAAAGGTACCAAAGGGACACGTAAAGTGGTTTTCTCTTGGTCTTCTGGGGCAATAACAATTTGATTATAACCAGAGTAGACATCTAACAAGCAATAATGACTATGTCCAGATAATCGCTCTAGCATTTGGTCTATGAAAGGAAGAAGAAAGTGGTCCTTCCTTGTGACCTTGTTCAATTTTCTATAGTCAATACAAACACACCAACCCGTGGTCACTCGGGTTGGGATTAACTCATTGTTATCATTTTGGACTACAGTGATACCTGATTTCTTGGGAACAATATGAACGGGACTGTGATAGGTGTCTAGAATACATTATTTGAGTATCATTTCTTATGCTTGTTTTAGTTATTTTTCTTGTATTTTTGGTATATTATACTTTGTTTTTGATTTTGTAGGTCTTTTGGAGTCACATAAAGTAAAAGAATAGAAATAAGAGCTCAAGGTATTGCTCGGAGTCATTGAGTGTTAATGGACGCAAAGCTAGAAGCACACGAGTCTTAATGGTGTAGAAAACGGGAATTACTAGGGGAAACCAATTGTTTTACTAAGACGTGCTATATGGAGTCCAACCGCTTCATTTTTAAAGGCAGGTCTGAAGTTGATAAGGGCCACCAGTCTCAACCTTTTAACTTAACCTAGCTCTTAAATTGAGCTGTCACACCTTTCACGACCAAGCAGCTTTCTTGATGCTCCAAGGTGCCAGCGCCGGCAATCTCAGGTCTCGTGGTTTCGAGTTGATAGGTTCGAGTGTGTGTCTGAGTTTATATGAGTTTCCATCGAAAATTGGCAGAGGATAGAAAGTGGGATTTCGAATTAGTGAAGAACTAAAAGTTTTTTAATAAAAGAAGAACACGGCAGAATTCGATGGTGATGAATGGTGTTGTTTTGAATTTGATAGATGGGATAGATGGGTTCTAGTTGCCGGAGACAGGATAGAGGAGAAACGGAGAAGAGGTAGTGGCTGTGCAGTTTAAAGAGGCTGATGGGTTTTGAGTTATGGCTTGGAGAGATGAATGGGTTTGATGGTTTGAAGGATTAGCTGAAGTTGAATCTGTGATGGAGGTTATTACTACATCCGAGATTGAGAGAGTGAGAAGAACAAGTGATGTTTTGCCTGAGACTCACTGCCGGAAAGAGGTTGAAATATAAGAGAAGATAAGGTTTGAAAGAGGAGAAAGGAATATGGTTTGAGGACAATCTGTGATGCTTCCAGTCGAAACTGAATTGAGAGTACAAGGAAAACTAATTGATGCCATGGTGATGCTGAATGGTGAAGGAGATATGGGTTGGTTTGAATTTGCTGTGGACATGGTTCTGAATTTGCGACTGCTCGGTTGAGAAATTGAACAAGAAGATGTTGCTGCCATGGATGTTTACGATGGAATGGGTTTGATTTGAAATGGTAATTGAGTGTGTTTGTGATTGTGATGAATAAGTGCAGGGAAGAAGCGTGGAATGGTTGGAAACGCCAAGAATTCTTGCCGGAAATACCAAGCGGAATTGCACAAAATGTGCTTGATAAAGTGCCTGATAAATTGCAGCCGAGAATTGAAGAGAGTATGGACCATGGGCCTGTTTGGGTTAGAACGTGAGTTGGGCCTATTTCTATTAAGTTATGGCAAGCTTACCAAAAATATGTGGGTTTGATTTAGTTATGGATACCTAGAGCTAAAGTTATTTTTGGAATTGGGAAAACAAAAGGAGAAAGCTATAAAATAGCAACTTCAACAAGAGGGAAAGATATCTAGGTTTTTACCTAGTTCTCTTCTTATCTTTTCTACTTCTTTTTGTAGGTTTGCGTGGGGAAGATTTCTCACATCTAGGGTTTACAATTTATTTTCTTCAATTCATTTGTGAACTCCAATTATTATGAGTCATTAGTTTTGTTATTGGTTAGGGAATAGTTGGATTTCTCAAACATGATTCTTTGAGTTAATATATTGATTTTGTCTCATATTTATCGCTCATGATTCACTACAAGTATCTAATTGATTGATTGTTTGTTTAGTTAAGTTGCAAATTGATTGAACTCACATTCATATTTTAAGTTAATTTAAGGTTTATTATACGCAAAAGTGATATTTCCTTGAATACAAGTAGCATAGTACAGTTATTGCTTGTAGTGATGCATCCTAGTACTCACATGTGAATCATGACCTTTGTTAAATTGAATTAGTGTGCTTTCCACGTTCAATTACATTGATTAGCCTAATTTCATGAATCTTAATGCTCCTCAGGAATTAAACTTGATTGGTGCTTTTACACGTTAGGTTGTTCTCTTGGTAGAATTCATATTCGCATCTTTTAATGTGTTTGTTGATAATTTGAGAAAATTTGCGAGATATTCTTGCGATCAAGGTATTCTAGGGCTTTTGATAAAACGAGATTAAATATCAATTATAATTATTAGTACAAGAACATGTTTAATGAATGAAAACAAAACCTTAACCAATATTCTCAACTTTTTGATTCTTTTTTACGATTTTCTAGCTTTCTTAGATAGTTTAATTACTTTTATTAAATCTGAAAATTTCCCCTGTTTACATAAGTTTTCGAAACATATAAAAACCAAGACCTCCTCGTGGGAACGATCTTTTTTTACCCTTTCTTCATAATAAATCATAAGTAGTGAGAAAGTGAATAATAATTTTGATGTGCAGACGACCACATCGTTGACCCATTTATTGGCATAAATGGGGTAGATAATACCCTCATCTAACAATTTAAGCTCCTCAGTTCGAATTACTTCTTTCATGTTAGGGTTCAGTTGACGTTGCATCTCCTAGAAGGTTTGGTGTCATCCTCTAACTGAATTTGATGCATACAAACTGTAAGACTTATATCTGCTAAAGTCCACCCTAAAGCTTCCTTATTATCTTGAAATACGGTTACTAGCCTACTTTCCTGATCACTATCCAAGTCGGATGCTACAATTACAGGCAAAGTCTCATATGGGCCTAAAAACACATATTTCAGAGTATCTGGCAATGGTTTGAGGTCCAACTTAGGTGGCTCTTCTAAAGAAGGAATTAAGATATAATTAGAAACTGGTAGTGGTTCGAACTTAGTTTTCCATCCATTACTAGTGTCTATCAAAGGGGCGGAATCTAACAAAGCATTCACCTCATTAATCACATTATTATCATCAAAATCAAACCCAAAGTGGGCTAGGCATTTTCTAATGGATCTTCTAACAAAGTGTTTGGTAATGACTCCTAAACTAAGGTACTAATCATGTTCACTTCTTCTATGCATGTGTCATCTGGCTCATGGGATTGAAAATATTCAGCTCAATAATCATATTACCAAAAGATAAATTCATAATATCATTTCGACAGTTAATGATCGCATTAGATGTAGCTAAAATGGGGGATTTAAATCACAAGTATCTTGTTTTCTGGGTCAGGGACAGGTTGGGTATCTAGGATAACAAAATCCAATGGATAGATAAACTTGTCGACCTCAATAAGAACATCCTCTATAATACCATGAGAAATTTTCACAGACCTATTAGCTAACTGAAGTGTTATCTGGGTAGGTTTTAACTCACCAAGTCCTAGCTGGAGGTACACATATTACATAAGTAAGTTCACACTGGCTCCTAAGTCAATTAACGCTTTCTCAATACGGTAGTTACCTATTGTGCAAGAAATGGTAGGGAAATCTGGGTCTTTGTACTTAGAAGTTGTGTTGTTCTGGATAATCGAACTTACATGACTAGCTAAAAAGGCTTTATTTTGTACACTAAGCTTTCGCTTTCGCGTACAAAGATCCGTAAGAAACTTGGCATAAGTAACAATCTGCTTCATTGCATCTAATAAAAGAAGATTGATGATGACTTGCTTAAAAATCTCCAATATATCATTAAAGTTGGATTCCTTCTTAGTTGGAACTAGAAGTTGTGGGAATGGGTACAAAATCGGTCTTAGCGGGAACAACATTGAACTCTTTAGAGACTTTTTCAGTCTCTTCAGTTTCTGGCTCAGAAGGGTAAAGAAGAACATGTTCACTATCGGGTATGGTTACCTTATTATCTACCACTCGACCACTCCTAAGGGTTATAACAGAGTTTACATGATTGAACGGTTTCTCTCCAGAAGATACTTCATGAACTCCTCTCGGATTGGGTTGTGTTTGACTAGGAAACTTACCTTTTTCTCTCAAAAATTCATTCAACTGACTAAACTGGTTTCGTAATCATAAATATCCTGAGAGTTAGACTGAACCATCCCCTCAATAGTTTGATGAATCTTTGTAGTGCTCAGAGCTAACATGGAAAGAGATTCTTTTAAGCTCATGATTTTCTTATCTGACGGATTCTGAAACTGGGCTGGTCCTGAAGGATTCTTAGTATAGCCAAAATCTGGGGGAGCCTGAGAATTACTAGACTGACCTTGATTCTGACCCTTAAACCAGGAAAAATTAGGATGGTTTCTCCAACCAGGGTTATAGGTTTCAGAATATATGTCATATTTCAGACGGTTTTCAAACCTAAAGTTGTTGTAAAGAGCATGGGATTTGTCTTCATATTTAGTATGGTATGTCCCTTGATTCATCTCTAAGGCCTCTAAATGCCTAAGTATATTTGAACCATTATCAACTATATTGACCCTATAGATAGGATTCCTAGATATTTATGGTTCTCTCATAGAAGCCCATTGCCTAGTTTTTTCGTCTAACTTGATAAACGAGTCAAAACATGTATATGGATCCTGATGGGTGAATTTTCCACCACTCATTGTTTCTACCTGCATACGAGTTTCACTATCTAGGCCATATGATGGGATTTTAGATTACCATATATAAATAACCGCAATCGCACGGCGTCTAACTAGTATACAACGGCAAGTACGGGTCGAACCCACAAGGAGCGGGAAAATACTGCAATCAATATCTCAAATAACTAATCAAGAATAATATTTTTGGGATTTTAGAATTATGAATAAAATAATAAAGCAAACTAAATTAATCTAATAATTAATCAGAGAGAGTCGGTAGCCAGGGTTTTCAGTATCCACCACTATTTCTATTTAATTACTGAAGTGAAACATAACTCATGAATATTTAGAGTCGCAAATATCACTGGGACGCCCTAAACATGATGCATCAAAAAACCCCAGTCTCAAGCATACACCATAAAATTGCGTTAGCGAGAAAATTATAAGAAACTAATTATAGGTCCACAAATAATACCTGGCTATTCTAAGCATACTCCATCAAAGGATTTAACCCAAGCATGAAATATCAAATAAGTAGACAAATATATTTGCAACAAGTAGATTTTCAAAATAACAACTGTATACCAGAAGCATGGAACATCAAAAACCTAGGTCAAGCATGTACCATCAAACGATATCACAATTGTTTAATAAAATTTAATAAATCAAAATCATGAAATTAATCTATTCAAATCATAATGGCCTGTATCAAATAAAACGATTAAATTGATCTAAAACTGTAAGTGGTTTCATAATTAAACCCCAGCTACAAATTAATTAGAACATGGAGATAAGTTTCTTAAAACCCATTAAAATAATTAAGAAAAGTAGAGGAGAAAAGATTAAACCAATAAGCAACAGCCGTTTTTTCTTTCTCCTGTAACCTCCTCCGTCTGTAGCTCTGCTCAGACAACTCTGTACGCCTCTCTCCGTCCAAAAGCGAATCATCTGCGTCCCCGCCTCCTTTCTGTTTTATACCTCACATCCAAGAAAACCTAATCCAAATCTAAAAGCAAAAACATCACACCGTCCTATTCTTTTCTTTTCTTTAAGTGGGCTCTGCTACTTCTATCCCACGTGTTTAACCCCCTAGGCTTAGCTTCTTAGTTATTCTTCCTTCCACCTGACCCTACCGTGCAGGCCTCACTTCCATGGCTCAATCACTGCCTCACTACCTAGCCGTCTAGGTACTTCTTTATCACTGTGTACAGCCTACTACTCGGTAACTACTCTTGCTCTACTTCAACAGCTTCGTCAGCGTCTCACGTCTTTCTTAGCTTCACAAGTCACCATCAACCCTAGGTATACCTTGTATTCTTTTCTCTGATCACCTTTTCCAACTGCACCCTAGCCTTCTCATTGAATATGGTCAACTCATGTCTTCTCTCTGTAGTACTGTCCCTTAAACACAGAAAATCTCGAACATAACGAAAGCCAAATCATTTCCGTCTGTCCCACTGCTCAGTTTCCGGTTTCCGCCAATAGACACCAACAGATGACCGGACCAATTGCTTTTTCTTAGATGACCCAAGTATTGCATACACAAACATAGGAGTCTACCCATAACATGCACATCTTGCTTCTGCCCAGTAAGGTATTTGGCGACGTCACAGGCTTAGTCCTATTTAACACTATTTTCCGTAACTTTGAGTTTTATATGAACTAACTGATAAAAGAAATAAAACAATAGTATTAACACAAAATTAAGTACTAGCACATATTATTTAGGAGTTAAATATGTATAAATTAAGCGTCTATCACCCTCATATAAAATTTGGGTCATGTGGGCTTTTTCAAAGCCGTGATGTGGACGCTGGTATAACAATTCATTAAACCTTTCTATATAATCGTGTAAGTTTTCACCTAATTTTTGCTTAAAGGTTTGAATAGACTGGCGAACAACAACAATCTTATGGTGTGGGTAAAAATTCTTAAGAAAAACCTCTACAAGACCATCTCAGGTGGTGATTGTTTTAGAAGGAATAAAATGATACCACTTATTGGCTTTCTCATCAAGAGAGAATGGAAACAAACGTAACCTAAGCATATCTTTGGAGACATTCGGATAACTCATTGTGTCACAAATCATCTCAAAGTCTCTTATGTGGGTATACGGGTTCTCATTCTCTAACCTCCTAAATGTACGAAGCATGCCAATTGTCCCAGGTTTAATATCAAATTTCACAGTAGTGGATGGTAAAACTACCCATGGGTCACGTACTACTCTAGATGGGTTCATACAATCTCTAAGGGTTTTTTTTACCTATAATTCATGCTCACCCATTTCAGAAAAAAAAAAGATGCACCACTTAAATCCGTGTAACGGGTCGAACTTAAACAAAAAATGTCGTTTTCTTCAAGTCTATCTCCTATACGAATCCAACGAGGCATACACAAGCAAGAATACTAGTGTTTAACAAGAATTGTGCACATGCAAATGATGGGTTCACTATTTTAGGTAAGCTTGGTTACCGCAGCAAAATATACCTACAGTCAAATACGGTCAAAGGTACAAGGCTGGGGTTTGTGGTGTTTCAGATGATAACGCCAGAGGGTTCACATTACTATCCCACAAGTTTTCCTAAAATCGGTGCCGGAAGATGCAATTGGTGTGTGCGATTGTGTTTTTTTTTTTTGTTAACAATAAATAAAGTACTAAAAATAAACAAGCAAGCAACAAGAAATAAAAATTCAAAAAAAAATAAATAAGGAAATAAAAACTAACAAAAATAAATAAAATCTAAACATCAAAATATTTTGTCTTTTTCTTCGTTTTTTTTTTTTGTTTTGTCCTTAGCTTTAATCCGAACCTTTAGTTGGCTCCAATTTCTTTTTGATCCAAAATATGCAACAAAAAGGCAAATACAAAAAAAACGTAAAATAGAATAAAAGAATAAAAATCTAAAATAAAACTACTAAAAACTAAACCTAAAAAAAAATCTAAAAACAAATCCGCGTCGGCGGCGCCAAAAATTGATGTAAATTATCGATAGTGGTAAGAATGATTCGTTCAAGACTTGTAAAGATTTGATTCTAGACCTAATTTCTAAAACTAAAAATAGCAAAACTCAAACAAAGTTGATATCAAGATTAAGAGAATATTGAGACTAAGATTCCACAATTTTCCAATTTCCGAAGTGATTTAATTTAATAATTATAAGTATGCAATTCATACATTCAATTTGATTCTAAAGTATTGCAACAAGTAGATTTTCAGAATAACAATTGTAAATTGAAAGTATGTAACATCAAAAACCCTACGCCAAGCATGTACCATCAAAAGAAATCACAATTGCCTAACAAAAATCAATAAATTAATTTTTTTTAACCAAAGCAAATAATCACAAAAGAATTACAAAAATTAATAAATAAGAATATATCACTTTTTATTGGAAAAATAGCTTCCTGTGTCGCCTCAGCAATGGGATTTAGCTCATCATAGCAAACATTCTCTCAAATGATGGATACGTAGCTCAGAAAGTGTTTAAAATGAAGAAAGGAAAATACACCGAGAATTTAAGACGTTTATAAACGTTACAGATTCACTGATACATACCAGGTATTGCTAATGCAAATTATACGTTACAGATAGCACCGTTAAACGACAGTTTCTCGCAGACTTTGTTCTTTGTCCTCTTCTTCCCTGCAGGTGTAGAGAAATTTTCTGTAATTTTTTTTCATCGATTCACACTCCCTAAAAATTCCCGCAAACTCTCCATAGCCTTCTATGACTCCCACAATCTCTATTTATACACCACATACAATATCTCGTCCCAATAACTCTCGTATTCTCACAATCCTCTTTTAATGGAAACTCTCGGTATTATTCTTTTTCTTTCCTTAAAACTTCTCGGTATTCCTATGTCGAACAAACTCCTTTAATGATGTTACCTTCTTTGTTCTTAAAATGATATCGATTAGTGGAAACAAATCCATTTGAAATAAGAAAGTAAATTTTCATGATTCCGAGATCATTAACCTCCCTATTTTATTTGACAATCCCATATTTACACGGTTTTGTTTTGATTTAGCTGCTTCCAAATGAATTTAATTTCCTTAGTACAAGACAAGGATATATCTTGTCTTAAAAACCCTTTATATTCTCCTTTAAAATATGCTGATGATTTCACGCAGAACAGGAATATAGTTTCCCGCCACTTTTTCTTTGAAATATAAAGGATCGGGTGCCTTTATCAATCCAACGGGTGCTTTTATCAATCGGGGTGGGTGCCTTTATCAATTTCTTGGGTGTGTTTAACACTTTTGAAGCTAATATTTCTTCCACGTTTATTTATTCCCCAAAAATACCTACAAACACATAAAAACACAATAATATTACACAAATGAGAATCAACAAAATATAAAATTGAGAACAAAGCAGACACAAAACTGCGTCTATCATTACTTATTCTATTTTCTCCACTCCACCCGGAATCAGTCATATACTGGGTAGTAGCTTTTAATCATTTACCACCAAGGCACACAGTTTGTAACGATTATATCTGTATCAAATCAACTGTGTCAATCTGTTTTCATTTTTTTTTCTTGTGAACACTTTGAGCCATGATTTATTATTTTGAGAGAGTGTACAACATGAGGAGCTACACCCTATTGTTGAGGCAACGGCAGAAGCCATTATTCCAATAATAAAGTGGTAATTTATTATTTTAATTAATATTATAATTCTTTTTATGATTTTTGCATTGATTTAAAATTGATTAAATGATTTTTACTAAATAGTTGTGATTTCTTTTGATGGTTTATGCTTAGTCTAGGGCTCTTGATTTTCATGCTTCTGGTTTACAACTATTATTTTGAAAATCTACTTATTGACAATATTTTAGAATCAAATTGAATGTGTGAGTTGCATGATTATTGGTATTAATTGAATCACTTAAAAATGGTTAATGGTGGAATCATAAGCCTCAATTTTCTCTATATTCTTGTATCAACTTTAATTGTGTTTTCTATTTTAGTAAGTAAATTAGGTCTAAAACAAATCTTCATAAGTTCTAGCGAACGAACTATTTTTACTACTTTTCTGAAATGATCACTTCCCTCCCTAAGACCAACCCTTCTCCTTCTTCTTTGTGACTGAAACAAAATTGAAACGACCATATCTTGGTTTAGGCCAATTTTGCTTTGATTTTGATCCATCGAACTTTAAAAGTACTCCACAATACAAATATTTAAGGATTATGCGAACATTCATCTACTCACCTCACTTTTCTAAATTTACCCTCTTAATTAATTTCTCCAAAGACGAAAGCATATTGAGATAATAATTTGTACAGAAATATAAATTGTTATCAACCAACCAACACACATTTATGACAATAATAGTTGAGTGACATAATCTTTTGGTAGTACTCTTGCGGATTCTTCAATGATCAAGCGCCATCTTCACAGTCAGATTTAGATTTATAACCTTACCAGTATCTCAACCACAAACGCATCCTACATAAGTACTCAAAGAAACTAATGGTGGCACATTATATTCGAAAAAAGAATATATCATGGAATTGCCAACTCAAACCATGCGTCAATCCAACAATTCCACATAAAATTCCATCATTTTTATCTCAAAATACCAAATCATAATATATAGTTTTCTCAAAGTAATTTAAAAAACAGTGAACATAATATATGGGACATGAGTTGCCCGACAGAAATAATAATAATGTGTGCCCTTTCACACTTATATAATATTGTGCGCCCTTTCGTAAATATAATGTACATAAAAATTGATATAAAATGGGACTCATTTCTAATACCAATCAACAGGAAGCATCCTTCCTTCCATTTAAACAATAAGTAAAGTTTGTAATCATTTTCCACTAGATGAAAAGAAGTAAATTTTGAAACTAAGTAATTATTCCCAAAAAATATATATATTAGTTGATTCTGAAAATTCAATCACATCCCAAAATGTAAAAGATCCTACTTTGTATTACACATATCATATACTAGCGAATATATGCATGACTTTCACAATATAAATAAATTCATAAAATAATAATGAACACAAGAAAGTATGTTATCGATTCCCACCTCATTTGATGACAACTCATGCCTACCTCGAAATCCCCAATCCACTTGTTCATCCTTGAATTAATCATTATTAATATTGATTAACTATTAATCAAACAAGCACTCTAAGAATATAGCCAATAAGCTCACACAATATAATACAAATTCACATTTAATAGCTAAGTGAAGTTATTAATACTTTTAATTCTAACAATTGTTCTATAAACTAGTGTCCTCTAATTCTATCATAAATAAATATCTATCCATCCAAATCAAATAAATTAGGTTTCATTGGAAAGATCTCATAAAACTCTACAACTTTGCAGAAGGAACCGAAATCTAATTCAGAACCTAAGTGGTCCCAAAACATAAAATTAGGAAAACTGACCCCCAAGCTCACGGGCTTGACCCTTCCCATGAGACCGGTATATAAACCCACAATCCAGCCCGTTTACCCATATGGGTCGACCACAGCCTTACCAGTTGACCGGTCTAAACCCGACTATATGACTCATTCTGACTTACTAAGTTGACTCAGTAACTCACTTCATCTTCTTCACCAGCACTTAGTCAAATTTTAAGAATTTGACACTTGAAACAACACAACCATCTAATTTTAGAGACCTCTAAATCAATCAATTTTTATCCATATGAGACATCTAATGGCTCTACGGAAAGATAATACCTTCCTTAACAACTTTCATGTTTTGAACCGGAGCTAGCTAATTTTGTCTCCATCATACCTCAAATGATCAGTTACAAGCAATTTCCAGATTTGATGATAATCACCAAAATTGTTATAATTCATTCAATTCAACTCCAAATTGAGCAAGCTAGGTCTCTATAGATTCGTGATTCAATATACTATTAATCATAACAAGAATATATGATTTCATTAAATTCTATGTAGGATCTAACAAGAAAGAGGAGAGAATAAACACGGAGTTAATAAAAGACTACATTGATAATAATTTGGTGTGTCTTACAAAGGTGATAACCAGTGCCTTTTATAGGCATCACAAACCTTAAGCCAATTTCCTAAAACTCTACGAATTCTATATAAGGATACTACTTCTAAACTTAAACCTAAGCCTAAACTAGGAAACTCATCATATAATACCAAACTAGGAAACTCATCATCTAAGGCCAAACTTCTAACAATGTGGGGTCAATCTCAACACGCCCCCTCACGTGTAAGGCCAGTCATTCGGCTTAACACGTGGACCTATATACGAGTGACCAGTCATTCAGTCAACACGCCCCCTCACGTGTAAGGCCAGTCATTTGGCCTAACACGTGGACCTATATACGAGTGACCAGTCATTCGGTCGGTGTACAGGTGACCAATCATTCGGTCACGGATAGCCAGTAATTCGTCCTATACCCCACGTACAGGCCTACACCTACTTCATTTGTAGGATTTTTCTTCTCACCTACTTCATCTATAGGATTTTTCTTCTCACCTACTTCATCTGTAGGATTTTTCTTATCACCTACTTCATCTGTAGGATTTTTCTTCTCACCTACTTCATTTGTAGGATTTTTCATACAAACTTACTTCACCCGTAATTTGTATTCACCGAGCATCTTGCTCGTCTTCTACTTTATCTTCTAAACATCTTTGCTACATTCAACATTTCCTGCAACTTCAACCCACTTTCATAATTCAATACAACTTCTAAATCGAGTCATAATCAACCTCTAAGTCTTCAATTTCCAAAAAATAGATCAAGCCCTAACGAATTCCTAGCCAAGATCAGAACTATTACGAAGCCCATAGCTCAAAGGCCCAAACAGATTATAAAGCAATTAAGCTTTCAGTCTTGTGGAACTGACAGGAAAGTTTAAACACTCTTCACCTCACGACTGTCTCACTGAGGCAACTTCACAAGCACTTTATGTGCAGTTTCTAGCATGCCAACATGTGAATTGGGTGATTTCAATCACCAATTCTCTCCTTCCCTGCAAATATGTAACATTCAAAAACCATTCATTCATCAGTAACCATCGTTCACAGCCAAATCCCATGTAAACACTCGAGACCCATCATTTAAACTCCATCACCAACACACAGCAAAACCACCAACCCATACTTCTTCAATTCCATGGCTTCACAGCCTCCTTCAATCACCAATCACTTCTCCATCTCGAGTCCCAAGACAAACCCAAATTCAGACCCATCTTCTGCCTCAAATTGTTCTTCACTGCTGCTATCTTGAAATCCAAGAAAAAACCTTCTTCTATCAGCTCTACAGCGAACCCAGAACTCTGTCATCCATGTCTATTCACTAACCAAAACCATCTGCAACCCATCAATTCTTATCCGAACCATCTATTCTTGGCAGTAACCACCATTGCATTAACAGCCACCATCTTCTTTGTCTTGCCTGAATCTCTCCTCTTCAACTACCCTAGCTGCTTCTTCCTCCTGCAACTTCTTTGCCTTTTCTAATTCGAGCAAACATCACAGCCACCAAAACCCACCTTGTTTTCATCTTAAATCGAACCCATCTTTTGTATGCAACCACAAGCCACTATCACTTCCCTAGTTCTCATCTGAGATCAATTTGAATTATCGCAATCAACCATCAGGGCCATGGCTGGTACCAACTTCAGATTTATCTCCTTCTTTCTTGATTCTCTTTTTCTTCATGTTCCAACAGAGAAACTACCACAAACTTCTGGCCATTGAACCCATCTCAGGTTCACCTCACAGCGACCACCTTCCTCTCTCTGCCACTTCTTATTCCGGCCATTCTCTAAACCCATCAGTCTCCTTCTTTTCTACACCTGAATTTCTTTATCATCATCACATTCTTCTCATTGGCAGCTTTGAATTCAAATACATCCCAGACACTCGACCTAACCCATTAGTTCTTTCTCCATCCTGTTTTCACTATCACCAATTCTTGCTTTCGGGCCACAATTCCTTCTCGTTGTCTATAAAACTCTCGACCCTTGGTGAACACCCACATGAACATGGCTTGACTATCCATGAGCATTGGACTAGCAACATAAGTCTATATGCTATGCAATAGAGCTTTTTTTTTTTGACACGACTCCTCTCTTTAACACTCTCCCTCCTCTCTCTATAACTTGGCTCTGATACCATATTAAATTCTATGTAGGATCTAACAAGAAAGAGGAGAGAATAAACACGGAGTTAATGAAAGACTACATTGATAATAATCTGGTGTGTCTTACAAAGGTGATAACCAGTTCCTTTTATAGGCATCACAAACCTTAAGCCAATTTCCTAAAACTCTATGAATTCTATATAAGGATACTACTTCTAAACTTAAACCTAAGCCTAAACTAGGAAACTCATCATATAATACCAAACTAGGAAACTCATCATATAATGCCAAACTTCTAACAATGTGGGGCCAATCTCAACAGATTTAAATCGATTTATAGGGTGTATAAGATCAAACCTAAGTTAACATAAAATCATAATCATCACATCAAGAACTTAATTAATTGTAATCTATTTTCATATCTAAGAACTACCCAAATGCTCAATAACACATAAAAAATCATTTAACAAGGTCACTTTGATTAGTTTAACAAGTTTTCATCATGAATCATCATCACCAGAATCAACATTCTTACTTCATCACCATCCATACAAAAGCTTCATCATCTCAATCAATTATATTACTAACCACTTTCATCTACTCTATCATGCATTCTACTGATTTCCAACCCTAATAACTATTTGGTTCTCAATATTTCATTTTACGAACTCTTATCTAAATCATCATCATCATTCACTAACTCATTCTCTTTAACTTCTCTACTAAAACTCTCAACAAACTAGTTCTCTCTTTTCTTTTAAAACTCATATCATTCTTAACAACAAACCCCTAGCTATAATTTCCTTTTAAACAAAGGAAGACTGGTCAATTTTTCCCTCTCTCAAACTTTCTGGTTCGCCAAGTACATAACACCACCATCTTCTTCACACGACCACGGGTGAAGAAGATAAACTTCAAATTTATACCTTACACTCATTTTACACTCCCATATTAAGGTTTTACTATTTCATCTCCAATAAACTACTAAGAAATAACCTATTTTTAATAAGATGTCTAGTAAATTTAAAGGTATGGTCAACTTAGTTTGACTTTCGGGGTCAACAGTGAAGGTCAAGTCAAATTCTTTGATTCCGACTTCCGAGTGTCATATTTTCCTCGTCCGGTGTACGAATGACGCGTTTTAGTAATAAATTTCACGTAATTTTTCGAAATAATATAATGGTATTATTAGTTTAATCAGATAATTATTTTATTAATAAATATAATTAATACTCAAGTTAATTAATTATGTCATTACACGGGGTAACCATCATTTGGCCAGTCAACTGTCGTGGACCTGTTTGTGGGTCCCTAAAGTATGATTAACGTACAAGTGCAATTAATTTAATTATCATAAAATAATTATAGTGAGTGAAATAAAGTAATGGCACAGTTCACAAATTTTGTTCATGAGAAAACTGATTGACAGAAAATCCAGGGACCTGGTCCAGTTTTGAGTACTCCCATAATTATGCCACTATATTTTATCCTACAATGCGACCTCGTGTAGTTGAGACCCAATAAACCATCCCTTATTTACTAAGTTTCCTCAGTATCCATGAGCCTACAACCAATATGGCCAACGCACGTGAACCCTTTAACAGAAGATTGTTGTTGTCAAGAGTTGCTCCATAATCCGTTATGAAGACTATCGCTAACAACCTCAGTATTGGTACGACTCTAATTTCCTTTATGACGTTAATCAAACAACAAAAAATATATGTTATATTCCAACTTGGTCAAAACCACAACTAGAGATAAGTGATATAAATTCCAAGTCAAGGATCTTCCGTCTAAGATCTGAAATACCAAGATATAATCATATCTGAAACTCCTTGAAAAGATCAACCAAGATAACGGTTACCGAAGAAATCAATCTTGATTCCACAAGATTTATGTTTACAAAATCACAAACAACTTGTATCAACAATCTTTACATTTATCAAAATAAACTACGTGTTAGATCCATAAGGCAATTTTGTTTACAAAAGTAAACTCCTTGTTAAGTCTCAGTCAATAAAAGTCAAGTATAATCACACCTCGATCAAATTTTTTACTATGCAAAGTCTTTAATCTTCAAAGCAACAACCTACACAAATGACTTGATTCCTCTAAAGATTTGTCACACAAAACAGAGTGTGTTAATATTGAAAAATCAATATATCTTTCCACAGACTCTGACTCATTTGAATCCATATAGCATGATCTTCCAATTTCTTGAATGGTTTTATAGCATAAGAGAATAACCATGAATAAAAAAGCACTTAGCTAGAAGATAGCTACGAGTTAATCACAAGTGCAATCAAAGAAAAACTAAATAACAATCTAGTTTTCTGATAAGTGCATAATTTACATGATTTTAGTGTCAAATTCATACTAATATTTGCTATAATTCTTGCATATTGCTTGTTATTACTCTTGTTTAGTTTTATTTGTTTCTATTATGTGAATCATCCTAATAAGAGTGAAAATGGCTACAAAATATCTAAGAAGTGAAGTACTTTAAGTATTCAAGCATCGCAAGGCCAAAGAAGAAGAAAGGAGTTCATTACGACATGAAATGAACAAAGAAATTGAGTTCTACAAGTGAAGACGCGCCAAAGAACAAGTTCAACCCATCCAAAATCAGGATTTCTTAATACCATCTTGAAGAGAATTGAAATAGAAGAGAATGTAAAAAGAATGAGATCATTCCGACATCGGACGAAGAAGTTATGAGCAAAACAAGATAATAGTGAAGATTTTGTTCGCATACAATAACGGTTTGCAAACTACACCCATCTGATTCGTGAACTAAAAATTGCAAACCAAACACTTCTGATTTGTATGTTAAAAGGGACCACCTGTTCTACTAAGGGGCTGTCAATTGAATAGTGTTAATAGCACCCGACCGTTAAGGAGCACCTTCATCATCCCCTTTCAAGTTCAGCAGCGATGGAGTTGTAGTTTAACGGGTGATCGACTGATTTAAACTCGGGAAATCAGGGTGATGCTATTACGAACTGTGTTGATCAATGGAGGATGATGGATAATAATAGCAGTTAACGGAGATTGATGGAAGCTGTGAAGTTTCGGTGATTACTCGTGACTGATGGGTAATGTCAGTTCTTGCCAGTGATGCTGAAATGTTGATTCGATGATGATTTGAAGCTGTGATTGAATGAGTGATAGCAGATCTTGAATGGTTGGAACTGTTGGTTGGCAATGATAATTCAAGAGAATGGCTTTTGCCATTGATAGTGATGGATATGGCAGATTCATGGAAGAGAATGGTGATTAATGGAGTTTGGTTTCGAAATAGATAAGGAAAGATGGTGGTATTGTGAGCAGTCGAATAAAGAAGAGATAGAGTCTGTGGTAATGATTGGTTGCTGGCATATATAATTGGCAGTTGATGGAAGTGATAGTGATCGAGATGAACGGTGATAGAAGCTGTGGGTGATGGTGGTGTTCGAAGGTGGAATCAGTGAGAAGGAGTTCTGCAATTGTATAGAAATTGGTCGGAGCTGGATGGAAAGTCGATGGTGCTGGCAGATATTGAATGTGGCTGTGTGGCTGATCGAGATGGTTTCTTCAGGAAGTGTTGGTGGTGGTTTAATGGTGATTATCATGGTAGCGATAGGAGTTTATGGCAGAGATTACTGGGCGTTACAAGAGAAATGGGATGGGCTGTTCCACTCATATGAACCCATTAGCTGTTTATGATCTTCTCACGACTAAACCTTGAGCGTGAGCCCATTAGCTAACTTACACGTGCTAAGTTTGGTTCTAATCTATTTTTGGCATATTTTGGAGTTTTGAAAACCTATTTCGACCGGAATTAACATTGGCAAGTCTATAACTTGGGACACCTATTTAAGAGACTCTTTTAATTATTTTTGATATATTCAATTCTTTTATCAAGTTTTTGGAGAGAAGAACACAAGAGGAAAAAGCTAGGGCTTTGGAGCGTTTTCATCACCGTAACTATTTCTTTTCTACTTTATCATATGTATATCGTGGATGCTTCTACATCTATGAGTAGCTAAAAACCTAATTAATTGAGGATGAATTCTAAGTTCTAAATATGATTTCATTTAATATATGATTCTATTTTGAGTTCTTCATATGATTATCGTTTTTTTATACTATAAAAAATGTTTATGATTGATAAATAGATTGTTTAGGTGGCCAACTAAATTGATTTGTTGATTTAATCTAATGCTAGTATTGAGTTGTGAGATGAGTAAAAGTACATTGACTCGTACAAAAGTAGAGAACACGAGACCTTGCAGAGGGTTTCTATGGAGCAATTGTGTGTATGAACAACACTAGTAAGTGGAGCTTGATCTAAGAGTCTAACTGCTAGGATTAACCTATAAATTCATAAAATATAAAGCTTTCGACCAAATTACACCCTGGGTGATCTACTACTAGGTGGTTGGGACGAATAGAATTTGGTAGGCGAGAACTTTCGTATCTAGTGATATAAGAAATTTGGGGGATAACACTGATCTACCTGTTATTCTACGGTTGGTGATAATATGTGATTAATAATGAGTAGATGAATATATTAACTTGATGAATGTTTAGTAACGAAGAAGGATTCCTCGATCATATCTCTCTCCGTTGCTTACAACTTTACTTTTAATTGCTTTCTTATTTACTTTGTTTGAAAACCTAAAATAAAATCCCCTTTGTGACACTTTAAGAAACTGAAACACCTCGCTCCTCGTGGGAACAAATTTGACTTCCATTATATTATTCTTTAATTGAGTGGAATAAGATCATTAATTTGATTGCACCTACGACACGCATCATTTTCCATCAACGGTATTAC
This sequence comes from Papaver californicum, assembly GCA_023531435.1. NCBI lineage: Eukaryota > Viridiplantae > Streptophyta > Magnoliopsida > Ranunculales > Papaveraceae > Papaver > Papaver californicum. The sequence continues at coordinate 1,366,175 of JAJJMC010002511.1, read as the reverse complement.
TAGTGTTACTCGATCGCGTAAGAAGGCTTTAGACTAGTTAATCGTATTTTTTTTAAACTTAATCGCGACTACTCACTACTGACAATAACTTCATACAACTCAGGGTGTGTTGTGGGATGCGTTTGTAAGAATACAAGATTCCACTTTTTACAGTGTCAAGACCAAGGTGATATGTGTCGTAAGCGCAACAAATTACTTAAGATATTTTTCACTAAATAACTAGTAATACATCAGTAGTAAGGATTGTTTCCACAAATGTTATTAAGATTAGAAAAACTATAATAAAAAGAAATACTAAGGCGGATTGGTGGATTGAAGCGAATAAACAAAAATAATAAGAAGAATATATAATTAGGGAGTCATTTGTCATTACCAAACATTTATCAACTAGCATACTTGTCTATTTGTCGCTGGAATCATTCATCCCCAACCATAGATGTTAGGGGAGGGAATCAGAGAAAGTTGAGGAAATCAGGGGTGATGAATTGTGTGTAAAGGTGTTGAACTATGGAGAATAACATAGCTTGTGAGAATGATAAGCTTGTTCCGTTTTTCTGGATAGACAAAGTAGTTTATCTATAGTAGTTGGGAATACACACTGCTTTCCTCGTAAGTAGTGAAGGTACTGGGGAGATGGGGAGGTGGAGAGGTGGAGAACGAATATAATGGTAAGGTCATGTACGATGTGTTAGGGAAGTTTCTGGAAGAACCCTTTGACTATTACTTCATCATCTCTTCAACTGCTATAACCGTCACCATTACTTGTAACTTTCCTATCATGGGGTGTTTCCACGCCGCATGTTGCTATAAACCACCAGACAATACCCCATGAAGAATCCCCCCCCCCCCCATATAACATGTTTTGATTTCTCGTATGAGTTAGTGGAGCCATGGACTATCAGACTTAAAGCACGTGAGTAAGATAACACTACCAATAAGTTTATGCCAAAGCAGCATGGTTGTGGAATGTATGTGACATGCTTGCAACATGCAAGTTGTGCTAGAAACAATATCGCACATAGGTGTCATTGGCATGGCCAAGGTGTTACTAGCTCATGTTAGTGTCATAGCCATGGCCTGGCCAACATTAGCGCTGGCGCATTTGGTGCGATGGCCGTAATTTGGGTTGTACTTGTGCTAACGCACGTTGGTTCCATGGTCATGGCTTCAGTGCTTTTAGTACTGATGCTCAGGCACACTAACAAGGTAACAGTGCTGACGCTGGCGAGGTGATGGCGCTGGCGGTGTAGCGTGGTCATGGCCTGCTAGCGAGTATAAACATGACTACCATATTATACATATGAACTGGAACAAAATTATTAAGGATTATTTTGGAAAATATATTACACGAAAAAAAAAGTATCACTTAATTTGGGATAAACAAAAAAGAAAATACTCATCTATTTAGAAACAGGGGGAGTATTGTTTAGGTGTCTGGTTGCCCTTGATACGAATGTAATCATAGTCATATTGTGTTCGAAAGGAAGGCAGGAAGACCTAATAGCTAAGTTAATAATTGATTATTAAATGTGTAGTTGCACCTATGACGTGTAAATAAATCCAACCATAAGTTTTCAGCAGTGGGCTTTGTAGGTTGCAAATCTCTTCTTAGGCCAAGTCCTATGCACATGAGCTAATTTGTCATGTCAAGTGGTAGGGGAAATTAGTCGTGCCACTATGGGAAATGTAGTAGACAATAAAAATTCAATCAAGCGACTGAGTGTTTACTACCAGCAACCAACCACCCCGCTCGGTGTAATAAGAATCCGACTAACCACCCCGATGAATATTTGAGGTTTGAGGTTTGGGGTTCGACCAGCAAAAGGGGTACCTGTAAGGAACAATTGGCAAATGACTAATCACATTCATAACTAAAATTTGTACGACCGGTTAAGACAAAACCTGACTATGAATCTTTAGGTCGAGTATGGAAGATCGGGCAGGCCTACTTGAAGTTGTATTTGATTTTTTTTGCTTTAAGCACTATTAAAGTTAATTTCAAGTAACTCGTTATTTCAAGTTTTTAATTTATGCATTAATTTCAAGTAATGAATAAATTAATTTCAAGTAATTTATTATAAGTTTTTATTTTTTGTAATATTTATTCAAATTGGAAACATACAATATGGATGGTGTAGAGTGTAATGGCTATTTTCTAACAGTTGGCGATAAAAATTTGAACGAGCGACACTTAGCCGCCAATGACTCTTAATCCATTTCATATATATATATATCCACTCTTCCCCAAGATAAATCACACCTCCCATAAAACTTTTATATACTCCCACTCTAATCTCAATATAATCTCACTCTAATTTCCTGAAATATGGCTCAACCTAAGTTTACTCAGGAAGAAGATTTATCTCTTTGCAAAAACTATGTAGTGTGTTGTCCGACCAGAGGTGCAAAACGACGACAAAATAGTTTTGTGATTCTGAGTTACTAGACGAGCATTTATGAAAACGTTTACGTTGACACCAGTAACCTTTATAACCGTAATATAGTAACGTTGTTTCTACGATTTCAAAAAATAAAGAAACAAGTAGCAAAATTTACATCTTTAGTTCGGATTGTCAATCGATATCAACATAGGATGACACCGGTAATGAGATTAGAATGAGATCTTTCAGTAAATGGCGAAAATGAAAATGAAATAATTTCAAATACGAAGTTTGTTTCCACATCCTTAAGGAGTTCCTTATAACCCATTTGAATCGTTAATTTGTTTGCAATGTTAATTTGCTACCACTTTCTTTACGTAATATGTATTTCAAGTAATGAAAAAATTAAACTTCATTGAAAACATACAATTATATTTAAATTTACTAATTATTACGTTTTAATAATTAAACTATTAAACTAACTAACTATTACATTAACCAAGAGATTGAACCCCATCGCCATCTTTCACCATCTTCATCAGTTGGGTTTTTAGGTTACAATTATTGTTCTTACACCTATCTTCTTAACTTGTTACATTCCATCTGTCATATACATTTTTTATCATAATTCGTTGTGGTGATATTCGTATAAAGAATCTTATGCTTGTCATAATGGTTAACAAATTGTTCTTGAGAAATACGATTAATTTTAACTCCTTATTCACGAACTTTCAGCCAATTGATATCTGTTTCTCGGTTGTCCGTTGATGATCCATAAACTCGGTCATGTTAAAACCTTCAGACCCTCTTTCTTGGTCTAATTTTGTTGCGGTTCTTCCTAAATTTTTTCGTTTGTTGTTATTAGTTGCATTGAAAACGGAATTAGGATTTCTTTGGTCCAGTGAAGAAAATAGTGACTTAAATTTGGTATAGAGGTAGAAGGAAAGTATGGTGATCTTTCATGAACTTGTTGCATATTTGCTAAAAGCAATGGATTATATTTGGGCAGCACTTTTAAGATATGGTAACAACTTTCATATTCAAATTGTTGGCCGTTTTTGTGGTGCTAGTCTGACCGATACTTTTGGTCCTGTAATTTACAAAACAAATTTATTAAAGATCATATGCAAATTGAAAAAATAAAATGAAAACAATTGGACATCTAATAAAATTTACCAGATCAATTTCTTTTTTACCACTCGCTTTAGCACGAGTGATTTGCATGACATAAACAACATACAAGGCTACTCGTTTATTGATTTGCTAAAGCGACCTGACAACCCCTCCCAATCACGATTGTAGATTTTCATTGTTTCATCTTTAAATTTATTAAACATGTTATCTCATAAGGTATTGCATATTTGAGATGTACCATTGATACTAGCTTTTGTGAAGTGAACATAATTTTTGTGAATGCTTTCATCTTCGGCTACTGTAAATTTTGAACCACCAAATCTGGGATTAACATTAGTTTCCTGATTTTGAAAATTAGAATCCATTTTGTAGAAAAATTAGGAGAGTTTTGTTTTAGATTAACACAAGTGTGTGTGAGAGATTTAGGTATAGAAAAGGTGTGAGTTAAGTTGAGTTTGAATTAGATGTTTATTTAGGACCGTTGAATGAGATAACCGTTTGGAAATGGAGTCTATGTCACACGATAGACTTTATATGGCTAGTGATATAGTCTATGTCACACTACATAAATGTTGGTAAATTACTTTAAAGACTATGCAGCAGTAGGTAAATAGGCAAATATGTTGGTTTACCCAGTCAATTTATCTATTTGGCCGGTCCAGAATGGCTCAAAATGAACAATTTAGTTTATTTGATATGTACATCGGACTTGGCCTTATAAGAAAACGGTACTGTTATAAGAGAAAAGGGGAAAAATTGAGTCCTGCAGCTGTAACTTGGGAGCCAAAATAAAAATTGGATTAGAGATGGCCGATTCTTTCTATAGTGAGTCCAGATAAAAAAGTATCGAGGCTGTAGCATTCGATCCTCTTGATTTAAGGGATGAGATCGTGGTATGACGATACAAGTGGATACAAGCCATCTGCTGAATTCTCATCCGATGTCTCACAATGGCACGGTGAAAAATATAACCTGAGGCTGGAGAGCCCTAGGAGTTGGGACTTGGGACCATGAAAATAGCAGATTTTAGGTCAGGCTTCAATTATAAATGGATAAGGTTCTGGATTCAAAAATGCTACCAGCACCTGTGCAAGACTTTCTTTTTCTTTTTTGAAGCATGTGTGTAAGACTATAATGCCCAAGTATACAGGGCTCACCAACCATGTTGCAATACATAGTTAATAGGCACCAGCATACAGCGTAATTAGACTGAGCGTTATCTAGATCGCCCTGTTATCGGCCCACGGTTTCAGAACGAAGCTAACATCAACAATTACTTCAGAGATTGTTAAAACTCAACGACGGCAACAGTTGGACAGGAAAAAAGAATTAAGAAGAGAACTTGGCTCAAACAGAAATTCTTCAAACATTATGGCACTCACAAAGCAAACACTGAAACAATACTGTAATGGAATGACAGTCAACCAAACAAAGACTATATTTTATATTCTAAAAGAAGATTATTATCAACTGAATTGTAAAAAATCATAACAAAAAGTAATACTGCTGCCTTGCAGACTCTTTGTCTACCTTCTTTCAGAAGAATGAAAACCTTGTTCTGTTACTTGCTCCAAACAAGCTGTATTCATCACCAGCAGTCACCTCTTTCCCAGAGCATTCAAACTCAACTCGAGAAGGAATTACTGATGAATTTGAAAAAGTATCACCAACAAATCCTTCTTTAAAAGTACCTGAGTTCAAATCGTCTCCTGTTGTGAGTGATATGGGCCCACCAAAATGGAACAATGAAAAGTTGTTACCATCTTTATTTGATGCCGCAGAATTTGCATTCTGACCTACTAATGGTCCTTCTTGGCAATTTGGAACTGGCCCATGTACACTTCCCGACTCCCGTGATTCACCTAGGGGAACATTCTTGGTTTGATCCAGCGAGTTCACACCATTGCCTTTATTAACTACTTGATATGCTGGAAGCTGGCCTAAGTCAAGTACATTTATGACTGGTTGCATTGCACTATACTGCATGCAGAAGTGTGAAGGCTGGTTTTCTGGTAAACCATATCCAAGAGGACTAGGTAAGATGAAGCAACTGGTTTGGGGAAACGACAGCAATCCATTGGCTGAAGCTCCCGACCAAGAAGCAGGCCTTTGATGGTAGTATGCCACTGTTGAAGGTGCAGGAAAAACTGGGAAAGATATACCTTGGCTATGCATCGAAGGAAGCAAGCAATGTGGTATCTGGGAGCTTGCATTGTCCAGGATTCTATCGTTATCACAAGTAGGAACATTTCTCTGTAGCAGGTCTCCTTGGAAGTTACCGAGTGTTATACAGCTGACATCTTGAATCCCAGATGCTATGTCGCTTGAGACAGATCTCCTTTCTCCACCACTCGAGCATTTTGGCGATTCCCCACAATGAGGTGTAGAGGTGTCTCTTCCTTCAGAATGTTGAGGGCCATTTTCTGAATCTGAGACTACAAATTCCGTATTTTGAGTGAGTGAATTCATCGCATTATCCTCTCCCTCGGTAAGACACGATGAACAGCTATCTGAATTTGAGTTGCTGCTAGTCGGTGAACCAGATGTACCTCTTAAAGAATTATATGGGGACTCTGCTCCTGAGACAGATCCAGTATGGCACTCATTATTATCCACCAGTGAGCTGATACTTGTTGACACCCTCTCCGTGTTCTCATTAATCTCCTCCTGATTTTGGTGGTGGTCACTTGTATCCGTGATATCGTTGGAAGTTTTTGAAACTTTGTCTAAAGATTGATCACCAGATGATTTAAGAATTATATCAGACTGTTCACCTGGAATACCGTCATTCCTAGCTTCCTCACATCCACTGACCTGAGAAGTAGATGACCTCAGGGTAATATCAGAGTCTGAGCTGCTTCTGGGGTACCAAACCTTCTTAGAGTGGACGAACTCTCTGCTTGAAGGAAATTTGCCAGTGACAATCTTGTTTTTTGGAGTTCTACAACTGTCAGGCAAGTGAACTCCATTGGTATACTTGCTTTTTCTATATGATGGCACGGATACATCTGACGAAGATTCAATCTTAGTTCTGATCTCCCACTCTGATATGGCAAGTGAAGAATTTTGACCGTCTTTTGTTCTGTAATCATTTTGAAGGTTACAACCACATGCCTTGGAGTCATACCTATCACGAACTCTGTAGTTAGAACAGTGAAATTTTTCGCCATACTTGCGGCCAAAGTTTCTACCGTCAGACTTCAGAAGGTTACTTCTTGATAGCCTATTGACGCCATTGTTACACCTCGATGTTCTTGGCTCAAAGTCATCAACAAAATCAACACTCTCATCATCAACCACGGATCTGCTTCTGTTATACCATTTATTGGCTGATTCAAATTGATGATCCTTCCTGAATCTCACTTTGCAGGGAGCAGATTTAGATTGCTCAATCATACACAAACCAGTATCTTCCCTTGCATTGTTCTTTGTATTAGCAACGTAGGCAGACAGATTTTCAGTATCATCTTCGTCATTTTGTAGCTCTGAAGTTATACTTAAATTTGAAGATTGTTCCTCTTGGTTATCTGGAGAGAGCGGCCTGTCTAGCATCATATCTCCCGATTCACTAAGTGAATCCTCTGAGTTGATATTATTGGATAATTCCTCCTTGGAATCTGGGGATGATTTCTCTAAAGAAATCTCAGTAATAGTGGAAGTTTGCCCCATTTCGGCACCTTTCCTTTCTATCTCCTTCTCTTTCCCTTTTAGTCTCTCTTTTCTTCTGAGTTTTTTCTCTCTATCTTTCGTTTTCCTCCTCTCTTTCCGTTCTTCCTCTTCACGTTTTTCTTTTTCTTCTTCTTCGAGAAGCTTGATCTGCAGAGAGAAGACCACATCAGAATTAACAAGGACCTAATGTGGAGTCCAAAATCTTCAATGAAGGAAGATTCTAATCGAAAAGCATTACATGGTATCAAAGGTACCTGTTTTTCTAGTGTGATAATCTCCTTGCATGCAACATGGATACGCTCTTCCAGCAATTTTAAAGCAAGACAAACAAATATACTGTGGGCATTTTGGCGAGCAGTTCCTTCTCTGAAAGCTTTTTCAACCTGAAACCCACCTCCCAAAATTTAGAATAATACACTTTTTGAGTCTAGAATTTGTTAATAAGGCAAGAACACAAAATTAATATAAAGATTTTTATCAAATACTGCTCCCCTTCATTTCGCATCGCAACCAGATAAAAGAGAAAGCTAACTATTTAGCTTGAGAAGATGTCCTAATCTCATTGTTCTATACAACCAAATAGGCTCAACTAATAGGGACGACATTCACCAATTGGGCCACCAAAGTCAACTTTTCCTTCACTATCCTGGAACAATCCTTTATTACTGAGGAGCCGAGATTGCCAAGAAAAGAAGACCTGATGACTCTCTTTGCGGATAAGGAAAGGATTGATTTCAACTCTTAGATTACACACTATCACTTTAAAGATAACTTGGGTTATCCACTTGTTAGCAATGGCATAATGAATATAAGAGAAATATATTTATGACATGATGATGAAGTGTTAGATATATGATATCGGGGCTTTTATTTGAAAGAAGCTTCTTCAAAGAACCAGCCATTTATAGATCAGTAGGAAAGTTTCTAGGGGCATAGACCAAAACTCAGGTTAGTCACACTTAGTTGATCAAGATAATTGCTCCTTGAAGTACTTGGCTCCAACAAGGCTCAAGCATCCTGTTGACTTGTACATCTATTTGGAGCTTAACAGCTTAATTTCAACAGTCACAAACATTCAATTTTTCCCAAAAAAAATGTCCTCATACATGTTGATTGCCTGCTTACGACATTCTTTGTTAACCCATAACAGAAAGAAAAAATATGGAAATAATATAAAATAACGTAAAATTGGCTCACTGTTTAAAGGACTATATAAAATCCCTTATCTGAATGCTAAACTTTAATAACAGTATACAAGATATGGTAAAAACCATTGAAGTGGCATTTAATTGACTACCAAACATACCTGCTCTTTGAAAATAACGATTGCTGCATCTAGAAGAAACTCTCGAGCAAGTTCAGGACTCTTCGCATGCTTTTGCAGACGGGAGCCTTCTCCATCTAGCTCATTTCCATCTTTATCCATGGAATCATCATCCTGAAGGTTCATGTGCATATTTAAAACTGGAGAATACTTTTAAATGTTCTTTTTTTTTTTTTTTGAGGAAAGGAAGCATGGTGAACTTCAACCTTCATCGAATTAACTAATAGAAGAAAATAAAAATAGTTAAGAGCTCTGCAAACCCAAGACTACCTCTTCTTCTTCAGCTTCTTCAGCTTGCTCGAAAAACCTCCCCATACATTCTCCTTCTGTTATCGTCACAAATCCATCCCCAACTAAAAGCCTGCGATGGACGCATGGTTGACCTTTCAGTGCATGGGCTTTTACAGAAAGCTCAGTGCAACGACCATCTCGCTTCCAAGCCCTTAATGTAATAAAGCATGCACTCAGCCCGCCAAGATCCAAACCAGTGACTTGAACACTTTTGTTCATGCCAACATCTTCAAATTCGAGAATGTCTGATTTTCCCTCCCCTGTTCCGACTGCCCATTCAAAATATTTGTATGTCCCAACGGAATCCATAAATGAGTGATGCCAATCGGCTTGGATTGCGTTCTCTGACACCTGAGAACAGTAAACTATTAGTTGCTGGATCTGTCTACTTTCTAGGTTTTCTTTTATTAGCTAGTGGAAAATTGTAAAACATTTGGACAAAGGTATCTCAGATTTCAAACAAAGTAAAAGAATATGTTAGTTGGAACTAGTGATATGATAAGAAATTTATACAGTATCGCTGAAGGTTTGCCCCATCTCAGAATGTCTTGGCCAAGCTTTCTCGTTCAGGTATATGTATCATGACACTCTAATTGACAATGATATATTGATAATTTGTTTTTATTGTGTTACGAAAGCTAAATGAATCATACCAATGCAGCATCTAAAGGTCTATGGACGTTTTAGAAAACCAGTATTTTCCTAATATAAGCATGCTGTAACCACTCCCTACAAAACTTCACATACAATATAGAAGAACGCAGATGATAAAGTATGATGCAGAGATGTGGAGAAGTCGACTCACTTCATAATCAAAGGATATATCTGCAGCACAAAACCAAATGGTGCAGCGCGTCTCCCTCCGTATGCGCTTTAACTCTTTCAGCTCCTTAAATTCACGAATAACATTTCTTCTGCAATCTCTGCAAAATCTTTTGCTCTCGAACCTGTAACAGGGGCATCAGTTTTTTAGGACTGCTACAAAGTACTCTCATGATATGATACAGCAGAACAATAATTCTGGCTCAGTGATGACAGAGGTCTACAGCATAATGCATGGGGGTAGACCAGACACCGCTGTATGTATACAGAACTATTCCACCACTCACGCTGAGCAGTTTCAATGTGCCACAAGAACTTGCACACACTGGAATAGCAAGGTTCACCCAATACGGAAACCAATTTTTCTTTGATACTGTGGAGGGCATACATTAAATGTAAGACAACAAAAAGAATGCCAGAAGACAGAAGTATAAATGTTTCTGTCTGTAAATCGTAAAACTTGCCTTGTTAGTCACAGTTGGAGTTGTTTGAGTTGCTAGGGATTTACTGACATATATGGTGTGGTATAACTTCTTGATTAAACTCTTTATAGGATTATATTGTCTAGTTAATTCTCCTCATATTCAGATTGCCAGAATTTTCTGTGCCGTTTTAAACTCTTAGAAAAGAAACAACATATTACCAATCCTAGTCGAAAGTCCAAAGAATGGGCACCAATTACATATCTTTCTCTTCCTCAAGAAGACACCCAATTTCAACTTGATGCATAACGAATAGGTGCATAAGACCTACCAGCTGGATAATGAGAAGCTTTCCAATTCATATTTTAAAATGCTTTCTTCAAGCACCAGCATGTGCACATTTCTAAGGGTTACTCTACAAATTATCCCACTAAGAAATAACTAGATCCAATAATCTTCTAATATCTATAATGACGTATGAAGAGTGAATCCTGGGATGAAAAATCAAAACTCTATTTCAGCATTAGTTTTTGTTTGTTTGTTTGTTTTGGATGGCATTTCAGCATTAGTTTTACAATGTGTAGTTTTCACTTGCAGAAGCAGTTGCAGAACGACTATTATAAGTATTCTCTGACAGTACGTTGCATCGCTCAGTCAACATTAAACAACTACTAATGGAGGCCAACTTTAAGCATGTAATGTAACAAGCCGGAGTACTGCTCTACACCTAACAGATAAGATTTAAGGTACCTAAGAAAAGAGGAAGAAAAACAAAGCAAATCTTCATAGCCAACTGCTTGGAATAATGATCACTAGACCATTTGTTTGAAGTTTTGAAGTATGCACCGAACAGGTTGCCAATTCTTGACAACTGCTAATGTACCTGACACATCAAATCTCAAAGTCCCAGCAACTCATAGCCTTTACCAGTCTATAAGTTAAAACTACTATGTCACAGCATTGTTCTCATACAATGTGCTTTACAGCAGATAAATAAAACGTTGCAAATCTAAAGAAGAAAACTGTCAACCTTTTTTCCATCTATCTACATTTGAATCAGGAAAACATCTTGGGGGAAAGCAAAACATTTTTCTGCTTGTACACACAAAAAATTTATTTTATATGATGGCAATTACAAATTCCTATCCACTGTAAAGTTACTTCTACAGAACAAAAGTGAAGTAAACACCGCATAGAAGCAAATATAGAAATGCACCTGTACATAAGCCTTTCAATAAAATCCTCTTCCTTCATTCGTAGAAGAGACAGCTGAGTTTCATCTCCCAGTGCTGACCAGAAACCAAGCAGGGTATCACAAGAGAGCCTAGCAGTGTGGAGAGCACATGCTTCCCTTGTCCCATGACCTCTGCCATAATTAGTCATCCCCCCTTGGCTTATCCATCCCCGGCCATCCCCACCACAAGCGTCAGGGTAACGCAATTTACGCTGTGATTCCCTCTTCCGTGCCCCATCGAAGACCTGATTACAAAATGGAAGATACTTCATACCAACACAAATGAGACAAGAACACAAGAAATGACAAAAGAAAGGTGATCAAACTCACATTTTGGAGTGCCTTTAATGACTTTGCATCTAAAAAGCAGTCTAAAAGTGTTAGTATCCCATCCCGAGTTGCGGCAAGACCTCCCCAAGGATGGATAATAGGATCTTCAATGTCATCTTGACAGCTCAACTCTGTTGTATTCATACTACAATCATTTTTTAGGGTCCTGGGTCTACCTGTATGAATATGCATACCGGCTCCAGTTTCATGCTGTAAAGACTTTCCATACATGACAATGTGCGAAAAACCTTCAAGCAACAACCCATTACATCTAGAGCAGTAGAGGTTCTTACGAGCAAGCTCGAAAAGGGTTTGTTTATCAATTCTCAGAAGTTCTTTGCGTGCACGTGATGGCAACTCATTCCAAAACTACATAACCAAAAAACATCAGTAAATTTAACTCATTGTATACTACTAACTGGGGGCATCATCATGCTAAATAGACATTTACACAATCAAATACAATAAAAACAAACTGAAATGTACAACACTTCCATTCTGAATTACTTCATGTTTTCATTCTGTTTCACTGACTGATCTAACTAGTTTACAATTAGCCTTTTAAAGCAATATCTAGTCTTCTACTCATACAAATTGGATCTAAAAACAACAACACCTAACCAAGTTTAATCAAGCAAGAAGACTGATTATCTAAGTGTTAAATCAAATTAAAAATTCAACGATTCTATATCTTAACTAAATACTAAACTAACTAGATTATCAAACAATGACCAAATTCAACAATAATCTAAACCCTTACCTTTTGAAGCTGATCAAAGGTTATTTCATTACGATGCTTAGACCAGATTCCATATTCAGAAACATGTCCAGATGAACATGAAGATGAATATTGTAGCGAACAATCTTCGCTTAATTCAGCATTTTTTTGTGGTAATCCAGGCATATCTAATAATACCGACCAAAGGCTTATCTAATTATAAAAGATCCGCTTTTTCAATCCTTTCATTTCTCTTTTATCTTAAATCTCTTCAATCTCTTCGCCACAAATCCAGTATGGATCGAATTAAGAATAAACGAAAACCTACTTGATTATTCAATTAAAAGAATAATAATCGGAATTTTCAACGGAGTGACGATTTTTATTTATTGCTAATAAAAATGAAATCAATCAGAAGATAAATCTGGTAATTATGTGATTGAAATCTGAAGAAGCGTAAATTATCAGATCGAATTTTATAAAAGAAGAAAGAAAGAAAAAAAAAGTGAAAGAAAATCGAAGATATTGGGGTCAGAAAGAGGAGGCGACGAGGAGGGATTTTGTGTAGATTTGATGATTTGTTCGTATTTGTATGTGTGAAAACAAAATAAAACGAGATTAATTTTAGTTTTAACTATGGTAACAAAATTAATCCAGTCAAAAACAAATGACATAACAAGATAACAATTGTGTTTATGTGAACATCGTTACCCATGATAACGCCACAATTTAAAGGACCATATCATATAAAGTCGCAACAGTTTCCCAACCAGGATGTAAATTACGTTTGAAAAACGAAACGGTTACGGACCATGAAAGGCTGTGTTATGCTCATCTAATAAACGGAACTAAACTTGTAATTATTATAAAATTTATGTAGATTTTCACCATATTTACACCATTATTCTTTTATTTTCTCTTTGTCTCTTCGTTTTCCCCATAACTTTGTAATAACCACCACTAGTAGTGATAGGTATATGTCCCTTAATTCTATGGCAAATGGTCATCTTCTTCTCCCTATAAATAGTGAGTATTTCTTTTGTAATGTGATATCCTAATAAGAATTCCCCTTTTCTTCTTCTTTATTTCTATGTTTTTTCTTTTGAGTTTACAACGCGTCATCAGCACACTCTAATCACTGGACAATTTAGAGTTTTTTTAGATCAATCAACTTCTTCTTCTTATTTCAAAATATAATCTATTTTTTTCTTGTTTTTTATTTTTTCACACTCTAATTAGGTTTATTTATTTTTCGTTTTCTCTCATAAATCATATGATGTATATGAAAACATTTTTATTTGATCGTATCTTTATTTACTGATTATCATACTTTGATGAATAGTATTGATAAATGGATTGAGATAACCAGCACGTTCTATATTGAATTGTCTAAAATTACTAAGAGTTTTGGTGTAACATTTGTATTTAGCGTTTTATAGCTCTCATCCATGGCTCTGTTTTTTTGTTGTTGAAGTATCAAAAAAAAATCCAACGGTATATTAATACATTTTTTTATATAAAAGTTGGATCTTATTAAGATGAAAATTGTTAACAAGTTACCTGATGATTTTCTGAAGAAAATATAGTAGTTATCTAGGGACTGAAGCTACTATACTCGACAACATTTTTTTTCATTCCTACAATATTTCGAATGGCATTTGCAATACCATTGTTATCCCTACTAATGTATGAAATTTGATAAAAAAAAAAAAACTAAATTGTTTGATTTCTTTTATAAATATTTTGTTTTCCCATTTAACTTGAGGATTATTTGTAATGATAAAATCAACCACCACTTTTGCATCTGCTTTTACACGAATGTTATTGGGGTTCAATGATCTAGCCCATAAATATGCTTCCTTCACTGCTGCACACTCCGATTCCTTAGGATCTAATGCTCCACTTGCATAGCATCCTTTAACACATTTTCATTGCCCTGTAATATCAAAAAGCACCAAATCAGTTCCCATTTCATTAGTTCCATAATCAAAAGAGGCATCTACCTTGATTCTATGAGGATCAATGTTATCTGGGGCATGTATAGCAATGTTGTTAACTACATTAACAGGAAAGCTATTGCTACAAATATCAACAGCAGAAATATAAAAGTTGTTAAGATGATAATTAATTCTCGAGACTGTATACAAAGGGTTAAGAATTTTCCCTTGAAAGATGCAGTCGCATCTTTCCTTATGTATTATCCAGTAGCCTGTAATTAGAGTGTAAATCAATCTATTATTAGATGACTGTGATCAGTGAGGATTATTCAAATACCAATATATAATCCAATCTTTTATTGAGATACAGTTATTACTAACTGCATCAATATCAATATTGATAGTTCTCCAGACATCTCTCGCATGATTGCAGCTGAAATACAGATGCGATATTGTCTCTTCAAAGTGACCACAGATGTTGCAGTATGTCTCCATAGTTTTGTTGAATCTGAATAACTTCGATTTAGTAGGAACTATCTCCTTAAGGCATTTCCCGATAACAGTTTTATCCTACGAGGAATATGACAAATCCATAGGGATTGAAAGACTTCTTTAAGAACTTGATTAGAAATAGCTTTATGATTTAATTTGTATTCAACAATCTTGTTGTAAACACTTTTAACCGAGAAAATTCTATTTCAAGATGGCATCCAGACCATGATGTCCGGTTGGTATTGAGTGATTGGCATCAACATAATTTTTTCAACAATATTATCATTAAATATAATAGTTAATAAATCATAATTCCATGTGTTAGAGTCTGGAATCATGAGTTCATTAACATACTCGATTTAGGAGTGCTCAGGTTGTCTAGGAGTTAAGATAAAAATAAGACCAAGCACCCATCTGTCGACCCAAACCTTAGTCTCCCTACAATCATTGATTTCCATGAAGTAATTACTTTGCAAAATGCTTAAACCAATCTCTACGCCTTCCCAGATTCAGGAGGTGTTATTTCTTTTAGTATAAATGTGTATGAACTCTTCCCTTTTGAAGTATTTAGCCTTTAAAAATTGAACCAGTAGCTTGTCACATTGCTCACATATTTGGTTGTTGTATATTTGTATGTACTCTTGCCTTGGATCAAAACAAGTTTGATAATGAGCCTTGATACTCATTCACTCGCGGCAATCTTATGGTAAAATGGAACTTTGTATAATGCTTATTTAAAAAAAAAAGTATTGTTAGTTGATTTGCTAATTGTTTCTCTTATACCAAATATTTTTGATGGTATACCATGTATATTGTAACAATTCCATATTATCAACTATTTTTGAATCAATTTAATTCAGTGTATATGTATACATATATATTTGATGTTATTCTTCTGTCTTGAAGACAAGAAGGAGCTATGTTATGTATGCTCCATAAAAATGGTTGTATATGACAGATTCTTCTTCTAAGATGGTTCATATGTCTCTGATGCACCAACCACCATAATATGGTTGTTCTCAAAGTTCTTTTAATTAGTGCACTTGGAATCTCTTAGTTAATCTTAAAAAGACATATTTTATACTTATATGGGATATAGGTGATTAAATTTGTTAATTAAATTTATTTTCCCTTTTCTATAATTTTATTTACTAGAGAGGAAAAAAAAACCGTCAAAAGGGTTTACAGTTACAGTTTCTAATCCTTCAATGAAACTGTAATTACCAAAAATTGATGTTATCTTTGATTTAATCACGTGCATGGTTCATATAATTTATCATATGGTTTCTATTTATTTTCAAGAAACCATCAGTCAATAATAATAATTCCCACAAAATGGATTTTTCCATATGCGATGTTTAAAATGATATTTTATATCTTGTTGATAGAATTTCGATTAATCGTTCTCTCCATCAATTCTATGAGATGAGGTGTAAATAAATTGGCATTCGAAATTATTTTTAAGCCAATATGGTTTTATTCCTTACAAGGAACCATTCATAACAAAAATCGTTTGGTTTTCATTCCCTATAAGAAACCATCCATTAACCACACAATTTAGATTCTCTCAAAAAAGAAAATATCGATAATGATTCCTTTATATTCCTAAAAGAAACATACAAATCAAATAATATTGGTTTATTCCATCATTTTTCTAAGATGAAAAATTAAATTGGTGTTCTTAAGATAACCAATATGGTTTAATATTTTTTTTACCGATTTAAAAAAAATAATATATATATATATAATGGGCACGAATCATAGGTTAACGAAAAACCTTAACCATCAAATATGGTTTTATCTAATAAAAAACCACTAGTTGTTGTTCCTTCAAAGAAAATGTTCATCAACCACTAAGTGGATATTTCTCTACAAAGAATAACGATGATGTTTTTTCCATGTCGATCCTAAAGGGATAAAATATCATTATTATGGTATTCTCAATTGGAGACACCGATTAAACAAGGATTCGATGTATTCTTAAGGGATATTTAGCAAAAAAAAAAACAACTAGTTATAATCTCTAAAATTGAGACCGCTCAACTTTATGTTGGAATACGGTAGGATATAAAAGATCTATGGGTGCACACCCGGTTTTTTTAACCAATATTATTAGTTCTTGTAGTGACTATTATTGATATTTATTTTCTTTTGATAAAGAAAGTGACCATAATTTCATTCTAAATCATTATCTCATCGGCCTTTGAGGTCATGCAGTTGTTGGAGATTTGTTTGCATATTTTCAATGCTTTTAGTTTTAACATAATTTATTTATATTTATTTATTGTTCTAAAAGTATTCCATGGTTGATGGTAAATATGTATGTCCATTAACACTGTATTTTTTTTTATGTCGAAAGACATATTCATAATGATTATGTCTCGAATTTATATGATAATACTTTACAAACTTGAAGTTTCTGTATATGAGATGAAAAATTTCCACCATTATCTGAGGGAAAGTATCAACTACTAAAAGATATTGGGGTTAATAACTTATAAATTATATTAGTCTCTCTTCCAGTATAATCAAATAGAAAGCGGTTGTCACTAATATATGATAGGTATGAAATATCTCATTTTCCATTTATATAAGCATTTTCCTCTTGAAAGGCATATCCAATCACATACAACAAAAAGTAGTGTTTTAGAATAAACTACAAAAAGTGCTTCAATATAGTCTATCAAAAAAAGATTTAAATTCTCATAGTTTATGTCTCCTCACTGAAAGATGGGGAGATTACAATGTCTGAGGGCGCTGATACCAGTAATTGATTGAATTTTTCAATATATGCATACATTTGAGAATTATGTGGTATCATAGTAAACTAATATGATTGTCGATTATTTATAGTAGCTACTGAAATAATAAATGATGGTGGTTATTAACCCCTTTATAGAGGAATATCGACATATGTGATTGGTTGGCATACAATCCAAATTAGGTTGGATTAATCTCTCGACTAACGCAAATTTGGATCCAAGACTTAACACCTTAAAAATGTCAAACCTATTAACTACAGGTTGGTGTAGTCCTAACGTAATATACGAGAAATATATTTGTTGTAAAAACAATTTAAGGGTTTTATTTTAGCTCAGACCCTAAGATTGGTTCAATATTTCGTTCTCCGGCGTGGTAGTCCTTTAAGAACTTGTATTCCATTTAAACAAGAAATATGGTCGAAGAACATATTCAAATTATAATATATGGAAGATTCAAATTATATTCAGACAACCACCTGACTCGCTTATGTCAAGTTCAACAATCCTTTATGTGTTTTCAGAAATTTGGTACAAAGCTAAAAATCCGGATTAGTTGATGATATCAACTTTATAGCACTACATCATTTTTGCATATTTGGAAATTAATTTAGCAACGAAAATATAGCCTTTACTAATTCACAACCAAAATTTGTTGCTAAAATTTAGCAACAGCTCGCTATTACAAAATTTTGTAACAGCCCATGACATGTTACTATTAGCAACAGCGGAGACCTACATATGCTAGTTGAGCGTGTGCATGGTAATACTTATTGCTATGTTTCCACCCAAATATTTGAAATTGCTTTGCTTAAGAAAGATGATTCCACCCTAATTACACTTCTGCAACAAAAGTGTGTGAGGAAACCTAACTTATATTTACATATCTTCTTTCTCTTTCATTTCATTCTTCAGATAGCCTCCATCAACTTCATCGCTCACACATTTCTTCTATTCTCTTATCTTTTCTTCTAAGTTCATCATCCAAAATTCATGATATGTATTAACAAATTCATCAAATTCGATTATTACACATAGATTCATCTTCTCCCCCAAACTTTATCGATTTTCATCTCCAACCATATCGAGTTTCGATTGATTTCATATTCTCCCCCAACTCCAGTTGATACTTCGATGTGATTAATAATTTCAGTTCTCATAAAATTGGAAGGATTTCTTCATTCTCCCTGTGAGATTTTGACAGTTCAAAGTGCCTGCAGGATTTTTAGGTATTCAGCAGTAAAGGTAAGTAAGATCCCCATTTTATTTTAAGTATCTCGTTAGAAATTTTATCTTTTTCCATTTGTTGATATATATTTTAGTTAGGGTTTTTGATGGTTGCAGATAATTCAGTTGGGTAGCTGGTTATGATGAAGTATAAAGAGGAGTTATGAAAAATGATGGAGTAACCCAATTCGAAA
Source organism: Papaver californicum (assembly GCA_023531435.1). Lineage (NCBI taxonomy): Eukaryota > Viridiplantae > Streptophyta > Magnoliopsida > Ranunculales > Papaveraceae > Papaver > Papaver californicum. The sequence continues at coordinate 1,347,241 of JAJJMC010002511.1, read as the reverse complement.
ACAATTTTTAAAGTTTTGTTATAATAAAACAAGGGTTTAATTTGTTTCAAATTGTTATGTTTTTTGTTGTTGCCTATAAATCACTAGGTGGGTTAGGTTTAGAAGAACATGGGTTCCATTCTAAACTTCTTAATGTGTACTTCTATCATGTCATTCTAAACTTTTCATGTATTTTATCAGTTATGTGCCTCTGGGAAGGTACACATGTGTACTTGGTTATAAGCAACATTTTTCTTTTCTTTTTGTATTTACTTAAGCTTTTATTGGATGTTTTCTTAATTTCTAATATATGAGATGATTGGTTCATATTTCTAGGATGTAGAGAAGTTTAAGTTAAGGGATCCAAGTTTCTTTCACTACTTAAATAAAAGTAAAATCTATGAACTAGATGGACTAATTAGTGCAGAGGAATGCGTGGGGACAAAGATAGCGATGGATATTGTTGGTATTAGTGTCGTGAACATGTTTGTCTAACTTTTATATTGTGTTGGATTTTGATTTTATTTTTACAAGATGAATAGTCTATTTGTCGGGATTTCACTGTATTTTTCTTCAGTATTGCAGGAAAAACAAATCTAGAGAAGTCAAACCTGGAACCAGCTTTTAAAGCTCTTAAAGATAGGCTCCTGACCAAGAATGTGTTATGTTTTGTCTTTCCAATTCTGTTGGATTTCACATGCTTATGAAACATGCTTATGACACGTAATTGCTTTGTCAGGCGGAAGAAATAGCTGAGAAGCTTTGTGAATCTGTAGCGGCTAGCTGATAGGAAAAAGCTGGCTTCATTCACTATAGTATCATCAACAATACAGGTATGTGTGGTTTTAATATTTTTTTTGCATCAATATTCTGAATAATGGACACTTGCTTGTGTGTTTCATATTTTAGATGTAACAACCTAAAAACTTAAATATGTAATGGTGTCTGAAGGCAGCAATGGAAGACGCACTTGTTCGCATCTTAACTCCAAAACGCTATATCGATGTATTAATGGATGTAAAGGATGCCAAGGGAAAAGGGAGGCCATATGTGATCACTTTTGTTGGTGTAAATGGAGTAGGGAAGTCTACCAATCTCGCTAAGGTTCTACAAACTTTCATACTGTCAACTAAATTTAGAAGAAGTGCACTCGTACAAGAGACAATTTTGCCATAACTTTCTAGGAAGTATTTGGATACAGGCTTCCCATTTTAATAATCCTCGTTTATCATGTTACAGATATCATAGTGGCTTCAGCAGCATAAAACCAGTATTATGATGGTTGCTTGTGATACATTCATGTCAGGAGCAGTTGAACAGCTCCAGACTCATGCTCGTAAGCTTCAGGTATGGAGATGAAACTGCTCGAGTCTTTTGGTTTTGATCATTTTGTGATTAACAGTGGGTTTCTGATGACTTAGTTGCAAATTCGAATATATTATTTCTTTCTTATTTAGATTCCTATATTTGAGAAAGGCTACGAAAAATATCTTGATGTTGTGGCAAAGGAATCCAATTAAGATGCAACGCGAAACGATTTTGATGTGATGTTTGTTGATACAACTGGACTATGAAGGCAAAGGGTTAGCTTTTAATGTATATATGTTAGTTTTAATAGATGTTGAAGAACTACATTGTGAAAATACTGATGGAATTGTTGGATTATTAACTATCTGATACATGAGAGACATTATATAGTCTTTGTCTCTCAAAACATACATAGCACACCACCTATTCCTCACACATACACCACACATACTTCTCACACACTCACACTCTATTATCTCCTTCAAGTTCAAGGTACATTGCAAATGAACATTGAACTTACAAAGACATACTCTATTAACCTTGCTGTGACACATAAAAGACAGACCAGGAGAGTGGACCAAGTTTGTTGCATATGTAGGCAGAGAATGGTAGGCCGGTGGTGTTGCAGCAGTAGTTATTGTAGAACACAGTGAGCAGGCTTCAGAGGTACCAGCACCCTAGAGGTAGGAGGTGTAGTTGAGAATAAGACTGCACTCCAAGATATCTTCCAAGAATGGAACACAATACCAAAGAATGAAGCAAGCCAGGTTGCTTACTCTAGAGAAGGATTTCAAGGTGTGAATTCCTTTATTCACAATTAAAGAAAGAAAACCAGCAAGTTATTAAGATATTCACCTTGCACTTATTTATATACACAAACAACCATTCAGCCTTCACTTGCGGAGTTTGAGGAGAGAAGAAAACTCTCACTGCAATGAGGCACCTCAGGACTGAAAACATAATTGGTTTCGGCTTAAGAAATTCTTGACCAAAAAAAAATGACTCTTGTAGATGAAAGCTTATAGTTCTTCTTCAACTGCAGTAAAAACTTGCACATGGAGTTGTAGCCAATAAAGATAGACCACGCTTTCCATAACTATATCAACATCAATCAGTGAAGTATCACATTAACCTCACACACTCTCTAGCTTGAAGATTGAGCAAAGTTTAACTAGTGGGTGATCCACTAACTGCAATCAACATAGTAGTAATAGAACCAGGAGAACTTCATGATAAAGAACATTATCACAATCACACACTAACAACAAGAAAGAAGAGATTGAGAAATTCTGAACAGAATAAGAAACTGACCAAAGTAGAAATTGAACCAAAACAATCTCACACACAGCACATACCAAGAAAATTAAGAACCAGGAATTAAGCAAAAATCAGATCAAGAAGCAATCTGAAACTTGAAAGAAATCTGGGAGATGACCAAGGAATTGAGTTAGATGATATGGAAAACAACTCAATTTGAAGAGAGCATTGAAATACCATATCGAAGGAGAATTGAATGAAGCAGAAAACTGGAATTGAGTGTAGATGAAATCTTGGATGAGAACTGAAAAACATGAATTGACCGACGTAGCTGAAAATCGAAACTGATGTAGCATTGAATCAAAAATTGAATTGATTGTGTGAAACATCCTGTTGGTGTGTTTGAAACCAGACTTACGGGAATTGAACAATGCTGGTGATCTTTGCACCAGTCTTACATGTAAAAAGCACAACAATGCTGATGGGACAACATCATACTTACATGGATTAGAAAATCAAAGCTGAAATTATTCATTCTTACATGAATTGGATCTAAAAAGATCTTAAGTGATTGAGTTTGAAACTCAAACAGAAAATAAAAGAGAAACACGAAAACAAGGAGAATATTACCGTAATCCATTGTAGAAAAGCATCAGGACCAGAAATTGAAGTAGAATGTTGTAGATTACAATCCATGAAACAGATGATGAATGACGAAGAAAGAGATCACCTCTTGTTGTTGCTGCTCATTATATAGTAGCTGACTGTTGAATCGATGATAGAAGGAAGTAAAATTGAACGTCTCTGACATTAAAAACTTCCTAGATCAAGAAAGAAATTTATGTTTCCCAAGAAAGTGTAATTAAGACTGTATAGATCGATAAAGAAATCGATTCTTCTCATGAAAAATTGCATTAAAGGCTGAATAGAAATAGGTTGAAGTAATTGATTCATTGATATCACTGTTGATCGAGAATGACTTTGTCTCTTCCCAAGAACATCACATTGAAGACGCTACACCATTGAATGAAGAAATCCATTGATCGAGAAACCCATTGAGTACACGCCATTGATCGAGAATGAATGCAGAAGAAGAATTTGTTGATCGAGATTTATTGAAGGATCCACTGGTCGAGTATGAATTGGTTTGAATCGAAGAATTTTAGGGTTTTCCTAGGTGTAGCTCTGATACCATAATAGATGTTGAAGAACTACATTGTGAAAATACTGATGGAATTGTTGGATTATTAACTATCAGATACATGAGAGACATTATATAGTCTCTGTCTCTCAAAACGTACATAGCACACCACCTATTCCTCACACACTCTCTTCACACATACACCACACATACTTCTCACACACTCACACTTTATTAAGTTTTTTGTTCAGAACTACTATTTTGTCGCATGTGTCATAAACCACCGCAAGTATAGCATATAATACGTATAAATAATGTTGAAATGGGGTTTTGATGCCCATCGATAAATGTGTATGGTGTAGTGTATATTCCTTAGTTTAGTAGTCGTTGTGATCTTCCTGAAGAATTTTAGGATAGATAAATTTATCCCTCATATGGTATAATACTTGCAGCAAGAGACAGGTCTACTAGTTCGAACTTGAAGTTTATTTTAGACTGAGAATCATTTCATTTCTGTTATGTGAGACCGCTTAACTCAGAGGTTAAAGCATCGCATTTATAATGCGATGGTCATCGGTTCGATTCCGATAGCCGGCTTTTCTCTCTTTGTTCTATTTTATACTTTATTACATGATTAATAATGTTGTTATTTCCTCACTGAGATTAGATGATTTTATGGAGTTCTGTGTGTCCAAGTTAAAGAAATGTACTCTTTATGTTATCTCCAGGATAACGAGCCATTGATGAGGGCCCTCTCGAAGCTTGAATCCCTCAACAGTCCGGACCTAGTTCTGTTTGTTGGAGAAGTACTGGTTGGGAACGATGATGTAGATCAACTATCAAAGTTCAATCAGGTTGGTTGATGCTGAAATATGGGTTATTTATGTATTGTGTATTGGTTTTTTTATCCTTCATAGTGAACAAATGAAAAGTTTTTCAAAAATCTCGCCTTTCTATTTTTCTTTATTTTTTGCAGAAATTGGCAGATCTCTCAAACTCACCTACTTCCAAGGTGATTGATGGGATTGTGCTCACAAAGTTTGATTGTATTAATGATAAGGTAAAATAAGATCATGTATTTGTCTGTTTTTATTTTTCCTTTGAAGACAGAATGTTGGACTTCTTTTTTGTTTGAAACATTATGTAAGATTCTCTTGGTGTAGTATTGAGTAATGTTTCTTATTATATGATTCTTGTGATGTGTTTCTAACTTTGTTGTATATGAAGTTTAGAATTTCATTGAATGTGGGTAAATTTAGATTTAAATTATAATTGGAACCCCTGGCTAAGAATGAAGTCGTTGCTTCGTTCTTATCCCTTTTTTTTTGTTGCTAAAAATTTAGTAACGGGCATCTTCTGTTACTAATTTTTTACCAGGAAAACGGAAGTCGGTATTCGCTGACTTGGTCAAGATTTAACAACACCAGTAAAAATTTAGTAACTGCCCAATTTTTGTTACTAATTGAAAATTAGTAACGGCCAGATCGTCGTTACAAAAACTGTTGCGACACCAAATTAGTAACGGCGATATGTACGTTACAAAAATTTGAATCCCCCCTTTTGTAACGGCTGAAAAGTGTTACAACCCTTTTTGCAACATACTATTCATGTTGTTAAACATTAAATTTTGTGTAGTATAGGACTCCTGAAAGTCCTTAAAAATACTAAAATTCACACTTGGCAGCATAAATTTTACAATTTATTGATTTGCGCAATTAAGAATTATGCTAGCATAAAGCTTGTCTATTAACTAGACTATAAATTTTGTTTTGATGTTTATTTTCTAAACTCATACAATTGAGTTAGCATCCACAAAGACGTCAAAAGTTGTACCTTTTTCTTTCGTTTCAGATTTTGTCCCATATGGTTTTCCTGACAAGGTTTTAACGAGGCAACATCTCTATGACGTTGAATTTTCATGCAAAATGTTGATATTGTGCTTTTTTTCCTTCGGATTTTATCCGATCGGGTTTTACTGGCAAAGTTTTAGTGAGGTGATTTAATTAGACATTGTGGTCATCTAAGGGGGAGTTGTATATTTTCGTCTATTTAGTGGATGCCCATATTTGATTAGACCAGATTAACATAACCACCTTTTAGGATTTTGGATTCCTTCTGAACCACATATGGTTTACTCAAAAATACTGTTTTTATTTGTTCATGTATGGTAATGTATTTGTATCTTGGCACTTTGATGAATAAACTACATCAACTACTTCTGCAAATCATTTCCGAGAAGCTAAGAATCCATGACATAAGTCCTCGATGTACTTAAAGAAGCATGAATACTCGAGAACACTACTACTAGAAGACTAACACAAAAAAATACTTCATCTTCTTCTCCTTATAAATATAGAGCATTTCCTTTGTAATGTGATATTCCAATAAGAATTATCCTTTTTCTTCTTTATTTCTATGTTTTCTTTAGTTTACAACAATTGTTAGTTTTCCTAATAATTTTTTATGTTATAAACTAGGTTTGTTTTCTAGGTTTTCCTATTTCCCACCCCCACTTTTTCTATTTCCCATCCCCTTACAATCTCTAACATTAATCTACTTTTAAATTCTGATTTTTCCTATATACCACCTATAAAAATCAAATTAATCTTGACTATGACTATTATCAATTTTATTTGTCTTCTTCTTTATTAATCTCCCATGTTCATTAAACAAGTTAAAAGTTGTACTTCGAATACCTTGATGGATCACACTACGATAAGAACCCATGCCTAGATCTCAATATAATCACCCAACAACCTTATTGTTATCTACTGGTTATAACAATCAAATCGTGAACATTTCCTAAATCCCATGGCTTTTTGTTCCTTAAGCTCTCTTATTTTTTCAGTTCTTCTTTTATTAGTTCTCCATTCCCTCTCTAATGCTCGGTTCAATATACCACTACGTAGACCTTAATATACAAGGCATTTGTTGGTGTTTATATCAAGAGAGATAAAGACATGGATATCTCTAGGATTGCTTTTGTTGCACCTTTCACTGCCTGTTTGAACAATCATTTATTTTGTTGGAGGCATCTTAGTGTTGTAAATCAAGCATGAAAAAAAATAAGAAGAAAGATTGAAGGTTGTAGATGGTGAGTTTTCGACAAGGGGTGTAAATTCGTCCTCTTCCTAGCAGCTGGAACATAGAGGTATATGCGCATATTGAGGCGTATATCTCTAAATCTATATCAAAACATGAAATATTGTATCTATGCATATATTTCGTATGCGAATTAAGAATACAAATACTACGGGCATTCTAAACTGATCATGTAGCTTATCTAATATTCAAAATATTTATGCCATATCGAATCAGTCTCCAGTCGCATAAATTCCACAGTTGAATTTCTTGAACTCGACTAGAATGCACACCGATGTTCCAGTAACATCTATTAAATCTGGGAATATCTAGTACTTAATCCCCAAAGACACATTAGCTTGATGCTTCGTTCGTAAAGAACACATCACAAATTGATATCCCTGAGCTTAAAATATGTCACTTTAGCATTTTTCTCAAAAACAAGGCACAAATTATGCGCCTTCCCTCTTGAACGCGCCACAATCAACAAGCAATACCTCCAAAGACGTATTATGTCTCCATGTTAAGCTATCCATATTCTTTTGTGCTAGCACCAGGCTAGCACTAGCCACGCTTAAAACAAGCCCTAGCCTTGCTAGCAGCGTCCCCAGGGACACGACAATCTCACTAGCCTCTGCTAGCAGCGTCCCCAGGAACACGACAATGTTGCTAGCAAAAATGCTAGCGATATCCTTTGCTAGGAACGTCCCCAGGGATATTTCAACTTCGCTAGGAAAGAATCTAGCGCTATCCTTTGCTACCATTGTCCCAGGGACACGATAATTTTGCTAGCCTTGCCTAGTAGCGTCCCCAGGGACGCGACATTCCCACTAGCATTGAAGCTATCTCTAGCCTCTGCTAGCTGCTTCCCTTAGCGACGCACTATCTTTTCTTAGCACTGGCCTAGTGCCAGCGCTAGACTTATATGGCTATATATTAATCCATCTTACCTGGGATTCTTAAGTACGCCACGATTGGTCCTTGAGAACTCCTACGCAATATCAACTTCAAATAATTTCAAATTTATGCCTTGTCACTTCTAAGCTGACTTATAGCTATTAAAATTACGTAATGTTACTCCAGAGCTAGTACATGTCCACTAAATTTATGAAACCTGACACTAATCAGTTTGATTATCAATTCAGTGAGTTGTGCAACTTGCCTCGCTGACTTAGAAAGTCATTAACTTGACCTGACCTAATCAAAATAGTAGTGGTTCATGACTCTACTATTTTTCTACAATATATGAAATATAACACATGGGGGGATTCTCAATTGGGTATTGGTCTGGCGATCTACGACAACTGTGCGTTATGGAAACACATCCACAAACAAGAAGGTAACAAGTAGTGGGACGGTTACAGGGAAGTTGAGAGAGCGAGGGGTAGTGGTCATGCAATTCCTCCCTATTTTCCAGACATGACCCCATTACAGTCTCCACAATCATTACTCCCCCACTTCTTTTGTAACTTCCACCACTTACGAGAAATCGGGGTGTCTTCTCCAAACTATAAATAGATGGCTTCATCTATTCGAAACAAGAGCAAGAGAGAACTAAGATACAAGATATACAGAATTAGCGATTCATCCCACAAATAATTCATTCTTTATTACACACTGCAATTACTCATCACACTGATATTTCTCAACCTTCTTTGCTTCCCTCCCCTAAGACCTACCCAATCTTCTTCATCTTTGTGATCGAAGCAGGACGTGAATGGTCCTTTACTGGTTTAGGATCGTCCTGTTCGAGCTTGATATCTCGACCCTACTTGAAATTACTCTTTTGCAGTACAATTGTTTTTCACTCTAAAATAATTAGCGACCACAGCGGGAGATCAACCTCTCAATTACAAAAAACAATTCTCAGTTATTCAAAATGGTGGATCTTAGGTTTGGAGTGGTTACAACTCCTAATGTCAATCCTACTAACACCGGTGGTGGCGATTCTGAAGCTATTCCTTCTGCTACCAATCCTCCTCGTGATGCAACCACCACATCTTCACCTGGTGACATGACTACCGAAAATGATAGGGATGCTCAAGCGCCACCCATTATTGTTGATTTGATGTAGAGACATGAGGTTTTTGCCAGAAACAAGAATAAATATGGCTACCACTCAGAAAGAGGTACTCGTTTGTCTCAAGACCCTGTCGGAGCAACTTTCCCAAAAACATCGCCGTCGTCTGACGGAACAAACCAGTACCAACCTCACAATGACCACTAATGTTGAAACATCAAGGACTCAAAAAGTTAACGAAATTCATGTCATCACTCGATTCTTATAATCGATCGGAGAACAAAAATTCAACCGTGTACTACGTATTAAATAATTCTCAAAATCCCTCACTGGGAAATCCTACACATGGTGCAACAACATTTCTGGTTGGGAAGATATGGTTAGCGCTTTCTACAAAAAGTACTTCTTCGTCTGCGAACAAATTGATAAGTGAATAATCTACATGGTTTTAGTGTCAATTCCATATTTGTTTTAATTATACTTTTTTTATTATACATTTTATTACTCTTGTTTTCTATTTTGTTTCTCATGATAGGACGATTCAACCAAAAGAAGTGGAAGTGACTTTAAAAATGCTAAGGAAGTAAAATGCTACAAGTGAAGAAAATTAAAGAAAAGTTGAAACTCCTTTAAATCCAGGAATTCTTCACACCGTCCTGTAGAGAATTGAAAGGCAAAGCCAACACAAAAAGAATGAGGTCATTCCGAGTTCGTATGAAGAAGTTATGAGCAAAACAGTGAAACCAACTTGAATTTGGTATCTGTTGGGCCTTATTGGGCCTGCGCGGGAAGAGAAATAAGGGAAGCGTTTTGGGCTCGCCTTTGACGTGAAAATTAGGGTTTTTGTTGGTTTTTGAGGAGGTTACGTCTCCTAATTGGATAAGGATCAAAAGGAGGTGGAAACGTTTAATCAGATTAGGTTTCCTAGTTGGATAAGGATCAAGAGGAGGTTACCAAAG
>JAJJMC010002511.1:1283244-1337486 GCA_023531435.1 Papaver californicum | reverse complement strand
TACTTCGAAATTCTACCTTCGGTTGAGAACAAGCAATTCTTTTTGAATTTTTTTTTCTACGATTCTTAAATGAAATATTTTCCGTGTATTAGTAGCTAGATTTGTTATTTTGCATGAGTAAAATCGATACCCTTTGTGATGAACGCAAGTAAACCCTAATCTACAACGGATTCCCGAAACCTTAACGTTTTTCTATTTTTGATTTCAATCTTTATTAAATAGTTTAATTCATTCATTAGTTTAATTCTTTACAAAAATCGTAAAAACGTTTTTTGACCTGAAAGTTACTTGAATTAATTAGTATAAGTAATACACACTCCTCGTAGGAATGAACCGTATTTGCTCTTGTTAACATCTTTCGACACTGTGCGATTGCGGTAAAACAAAGTCGGTTTTCCAGTGCATCATAAATCACCCTGTCAGACCTAGGAGCATGTTCCATAAAAATAACAAACATCCCAATGACAACGGAAGAGATATAGGATTTAAGCGCTAGATTGTCACGATCCTAATTCGACGAAACATCAATTGGTAGAGCTCTGCATTGAAGGTATGATTCATGTGTTTTCGTGCTCTTTTAGAAAATTTACGTTTCCAGACTTTCTCTGAGTTGCACGAAGCGGCAAAGCGGTCTGCCACAACTGTTCCTGCCTTACTAGAGATCACCAGTACAGCAAGGGAAGAAAGTCGCAGAGATACCCGTGGGAGTCGACGATTGATCAATGAATACTATATTACTCAATCATCAATAAACGTTGTCAGCAATGAAGGGTTCAAAAGAAAAGCTCCACCTCAACAAGATTCACAAACCAAACGCCTCCCTTCAGCTCTATCTGAAAACTAGGCGCCAACTCAACGAGTAACTCAGTCCCAAAGTATGCCTCAGGTACCGCGACAACAACAACAACTACAACAACCACATGAACAGGATGTAAAGCCGGATATAACCTGTCCTGATTTTCCATATCTCACGGAAGAGGTTCTTGAAGTACTAGAGGCATGGGTGCAAGATGGGATCGTCAAGTTACCACCTGTGTGACGCCAGCCTACTCCCTATGAAATGTCAGACCCGAAATATTATCGCTTCCATTGGTCTGTTAATCACGCTACTAGCGAATGTAACGGTCTGAGGCGCATCTTCAAATAGAAAATAGAGTCAGGGGATTTGCAATTGGGGACTGAAGATGTTCACAAAAATCCCCTTGTTGTTAGGAGCTTCACCATCTCTGGAGAGCCGGTCATCCGAACAGTTCAATCATTAATGGGTCACATGTGCGAGCTCCTCCACTTTTCAAAGGGCCAGCGCAAAGATATTTTTACTACTACTAATCGGGTCGTGTCTGGCAAGTGCCTACCTTTTTTGGCCAAAGACACTTATGCTTAAGACAAACTTCCTTTGGTGAACATAATCAATAAGAATGACGAAGAGCGTAACTAGGGACGTTTTACCACCACCCATCTCAGAAATGTTGAATTTCGAAAAACATTAGTTGATGTTGGCATGGATGCCAATGTTATCACCATCAAAACCCTCAAATCGGCAGGAGTAACTCGATAAGAAGCTACATGCTCGCCAACAACAATCAGAGGTCTTGAAGGGATAACCAGAAATGTCTACAGTTACTCTCGCGGTAGTGGTGGGAGTCATCCAAACATACACCAAATTTCATATCATACAAGGAAAGCTCAATGATGACATGATTCTGCGACGTACATGGCTCTAACAATTAGCATCCATCATAAGATCCAGACAAGAAGTCCCACCTCGAGTCAAGGGCCCTCTTCCTAAATCCTGACGTAATTTTGATAAGAACTTGCCCCTGTACCTTGAAGAATATCAATTAATTAAAGCCATGAGAGGGAATCAAGCATCAAATGAGAGTACATCAGCTTCCGTCAATAGATACCGCACTCAGGTAGCTCTTATTCAATTTGTTTCCTTGTCCTTGAATCATCCTCATTCATCACAAGACTGGGGACTGGATCTTGCTAAAAAGGACGATTGTGCATTAACCCGTAATTACGAATGGATTGCTACTCCATCCCAGTATTTCAACAGATGGGTGAATGCCATCTCTACCCTTTATGAACCGGCGGAGTTTTCAAAGATACTTTCTCTCATATATGATCCAAGAGATACTGAAAAAGAAGTTCTTCCCTATCAACAGAAGATTTATAGAGACAAAACAATCAAACCGAATATCTTCTGGGTAGGAGACTTGGTTCTTGAAGCATCAAGACGTCGTTGCTCCTCCAACCGGGAAGGGTAATACATAGTTTCACAAGTCACTACTGACGGTTATTATAGGCTGATCACTCTAGAATGTGAACTTGTCACAATAATTATTCATGGCAAACGGCTCACGACTTTCGGTTAAACACTTTTCTATTATCCTTATTTCCTTGTTTTCATGTAATATTTAGAATTCCTCCAAAACCCCTACAAGTACATCACAGACATCCTTAGCATTTTAATTTTATTAATCGAGTAGAAATCTCATTATTTTATTTATTTATTTTAAAAAATCTTTATGAATTATCCATTAAAACCTACTCACAAAAATCTTTTTAAATACATGAATATTCAAATTCAAATAAACCTCTGAAAGAAGGAAACATCCTCGTATAAGCATGTTTCTGCCACCTTAAACCCAAACCCACTTCCAACCTTACCTCTGAAGTTTATAATTCTGCTCGATTCAAGATTGCACACATATGAAGGAAACTTATCAGAAAGCAGAGTCAACATTTATGTCGAAAGTAATCAACAATTACGGTTCTATGGCGCCGCTAAATTGCATCTTCACAAGAGACCTCAGGATGGGAGAATACATCAAGTAAGGCTTGCCCTATGATTCTAATTTGGTAAAGGAGTGGCACCAACCATTACGATTCCCTGTAACCCCCTTCCTCTCACCAATTATTTTATCTCTTTTTCTTAAACCGTTCTCCTTATAAAAGTAGAGGGGTTGCAGACGTATTGAGTCAGAACAATTTCAAACGTAAAATTTTGAGCATGAACCACAAAAATAATTGTACATACTCATAAACATCATAAAAATTCATTACAAAATAGTATTTCAAGAATTGTATGAGTCGGTGCCATTACAAGATGTTTTACAAAAGACACATCAAAGACAAATTATATCGCCTCCTGGAATTTCTGAATCTGACGACAATTGGTGAGGAATCTTCGCATGAGTTTTATGTCAAAATTTTTGTATGGATATCTACTACAACTTGTTGAAAGGGAACATAAATAGGGTAAACGAGCTAAGATTTATGGAAAAAACGGGCTAGCGGTGTTAGGTCAGAAAACTGTCAGAATTTTCCTGGATACTTTCTGAATTCTACTGTTGGGTCATTTTGACGCCCCAAACAAGCACAAAACTGGATTTTTCTTTACGCGATGTAAGAATTTTTTTCTAACAAAGATAGAGGGGTCAATCATCGAAAAAGGAGATCATATGAAGATTCTACAACGTTTTTCCCAGGCATTATACTTCCGAAATTTTATGACGAAAATTGATGAAATCTTCTATTAAGTCATTCATTCATTAGTCTTAATACACGAAGACATTAATGCAAATTCAAGAAAAACACTAAAGAAAATATATGGTTCCATCATAATGGCCATACATGAAATGTCTAAATATATATATATCCGTCTACGAAACATATAAGCATAAAAGCAAAACTACGACAAAGTAACTAAGAAAACTCAATCAGAAAACTGGGAATCTGAATCAAAGTCGTATCCGTCATAACCCTCCTCGTTGGAATCACGTTCTTCTTCTTCTCTATCTTTTTCAAGGCCTTTACTTTAGGATCTTCCCCTGGGATCTTATCGGGGTCTTCCTCCGAATCTTTGTCGGGGTCCTTATCATCAACAAGGTCAATAGAAGACACCTTCTTGTCATCCCAAGCATCAGTACTCTCATCTACACGATTAGCCTCAGTTTCATACTCTGAAAACGACTTAGACTCGTATTTTGCATGAGCCTCATGATCCTCCTCAGAAGGACATTCATCCGGATCAGAATTTGGGGCTACGCCATAAGGACGAAAACCTCGCTCTACCCCTTCTTCTTCTTATTCCCTTTTTACAATCGCCCGGAAACGTCTCTTCTGCATATAAGCTGTGAGTTTCTCATCCCCAACCTTCTTCTTTTCTGACTCCTCTCGATATCTTGATTCTTCTTCAGCGTTAATTAAAAATATAATATTCAGAGCACACTCGCAAGCCGCCTTCAAACGATCAAGAGGCATGCCTCGCACAAGTTTTGTGACCTTACTCAAGGAATGACTAATCTTGGATTATACTTCTTGAGGAGAAGTCATCTCATCCTTTTACTTCTGCAACCAAGTTTCTTACTTGAAGAAACAGAGTTATGATCTCGATCAGGAACTGCATGATTTGTTTAAGAAATAAATAAATAACAAGATAAAAACTCCGGTAAAAAAAAAGAGAGGAACTACCAAAGATGTTAACTTATCATGACTGAACTTAGTGGTATTATCGATGTTGTTGTTGAAGATCACTTTGTTTAAGGAGAATGACGATAAAACTAGGGTTTGTAAAAAATAATAATAATAATAACATTTCTCAGTATTATCAATATATATATACACATGATATGTGAGAAGAATTTGGAAACCCCAGTTTTACCGGATAATGGAATTATATCCAAACAACCAAGAAACGAGTTCAAACAATACCTACCTTGTAATGAATAGACAACATACTCGAAGATAAGCATAGAGTCTAACTAAAGCGTACCTGATAAAGCATAGTCGAGCAAGCAGTTTCGTTGGAGCGTACTCGTGGGAAGTAGCTTCAGTTGATGGCACTTGCCCGATGAAGCAGCCTCGTTACCTGACGCGTACTCAAGGAACGACCACGCTACTAGATGCATAATTGAAAGGTCAACTCTATAACTAGACGCGTTCCTGAGGAATTCGTCTAACTGTCTTGTTCCTCCCTCTTGGAGTGAAGTAAATCTTCTCAAAAAAAGAATGAAAAGTAATAACGCTGTAAAAGGAAGATCACATATATAAGTGTTATTCTTGGAGTCCTTGTTGGATCGGGAAACCAAAAGAAAGAAAGGGAGAAGTAATGCCCAAGTACCGGCCTAGGATAATTGGGGATGGGAAATAGGAAAAGTGGGGGTGGGAAATAGTGAAAACCATTTTCTAATATGCCCTTTGTGTCTAAGATTAGAGTTTACATATCTTGGGCACCAAGTCTTCTATCTATATAAATAGAAACTTAAACTCTTGTATTTTACACACATTTAATGAGAACTATTTCTATTTTTCTCCCTCTTCTTTGTGTCTTCTTATATTTCTTTATTTCACAACATGTTATCGGCATGCTCTACACCGAGCTTTTAAAATTATAGAAGTAAAGCACCAAAGGAGAGTTGGTGTTATAATAAGTTTTCAGTGTTTGTTATTTATGTCTTTCAAACGATTTATCTTAGTATTTGTTTTAAAAATCTTTGGATATAAGTCTAATTATACAATACATTATTTCAAAAATACACCTAACTTTTGGATTTTGTTTGTCTTGGGTACTCGCTTCTTGATTGGACTACTACAACGTAGTTTCTAATGACACATCAATATGCTCACGCTACTGATTGGTAAAAATAAGGAAGTCTTTTTGATGATTTTACAATTTCATCTTCTTAATTAATTATATATAACGAGCATTAAAAACTGCAATAAAGAGTATTATATCGGTCATAGAATATACCTACCATATAGTCATCCATTTAGAGAACAAAAGGGGTTCAATGGAAAAGAAGAACACGGTGGAGCTCCGGAACCTAGGACCGGGGAACAAATATACGAGGAGGTAAGATCTATAGAGAATTTACGGGGAAAGGGATCGGGGAACATTGAAGTGAAATTGGTGCAGGTTAAGCCCGCAAGAGGTGGAAAGATAAAAATAAAGAGAGTCCAAAGGACAATCCAACCGAAAAGGTCAACAGGGGGCGACGATAATTATTGGAAAAAGCTCAACATATGGTTCCGGCTCCTCCCATATTGGCGGCATCATCTTGTCCACCATTGTAAAGATTTCATGCACGTCGAAAAGAATGTCTGCGAGAGCCTCGTTGGAACATTGTTGAACATAGAATTTAAGACGAAAGATGGAGTGAATGCTCGATTGGATTTGCAGGATCAAGTGTTCAAATTAAAGCTGCATTCTGTGCCAGATGACAAAAGAGGATTTGTACTATCCGCAGCAAGTTACACATTAACCACTGAAGAAAAGGACAAGTTTTGTCAAACATTATTAGAGTTAAACGTTCCACAAGGGTATTGTTCAAACTTTTCAACCCTGGTGAATTGAAAAGATCGAAAGCTTATCAGACTAAAATCGTATGACTATCACATGCTAATGTAGAAGCTTTTTCCCATTACGATTAAATCAATTATGCCGCAGCTAGTAAGATACGCTATTATCAGGTTTTGTTACCTTTTCAGAGCAATATCAAGCAAAGAAATCAAGGTGGCAGAGCTAGATAAATTGCAAGATGATCTCTGCATGACACTGTGCTTACTAGAGAAATACTTTTCTCCATCATTTTTCGATATCATGGTTCATTTAATTGTACATATTACCAGGGAAATTAAATTATGTGGTCATGTATGCTTTCGATGGATGTATCCTGGAGGAGGCATTGCTAAAGGGAATGTTGCAGAAGAGACAATAGAGATATTCAGTGAGTACCAAAGAAAGATGAAGACAATTGGAATTCTACCTGACAAGCATAACTCATCTAACACCGGTGAAGATTCAATTCCTTTAGAGGGAAAAAGAATATCATCTGGTAAATTGACGGTTATCAGTGCTGAACTGCGGGAGAAAGCGCATTTCTGTATACTGCAGAATTCGCCTGAAGTTGTTCCTTATATCAGGTTAGTATTAGTTTTAAACTTTTTTTATTTTGTTTTATTTTTTTATTTTTTGGCATGTGAATTTTTTTGAAAAGATAACAACATTTATCATTGTACTGCCCAGCCGACACATTGATTTTTTGCACGAACAATATCCTAATGAACGGGAAGCACAACGAAAAAACCGACATAGTGAAACGTTCGGGGAATGGCTAAAAAAGGAGGTAAGAGTTTGCAGAAAATGTTATTTTCCATGTAATTTTTATGTCGAGATGAAAGCTAATCTGTCTAATGTATTTCAGGTTAGGAGAAAGAGGGCAACCTCTAAAGAAAGTGTCAGTGAGAGATTAATGTGGCTCTCATAGAAACTGAACCTTGATGTAATAAAATTCAAAGCATACCAGATCAATGGATACATGTTTCGTACACAATCTCATGAAGGTTCAGTAAACCAGAATAGCGGGTTTACTTACAGGCAACTAACACGAACATTGGAAAAGAGGAAGTAGCCCTTGATTAGGCGGATTATTTTGGTGTCTTACAACAGATATGGGTGCTGACTTATCATGAAGATAAAAATCCCCTTTTCAAGTGTAATCGGGTTGATAACAAAAAGGGGTCTCAATAGACAAACTTGGTTACATTTTGGTTGAGCTTGATATGTTAGGACACAAGGAGGATCCATTCATTATAGCCTCACAAGATAAGCAGGTATTATATGTGAGAGAACATGAAAATAAGAAGAAGTCAATTATGTTAGTATCACCACCCAAAAACTACAGATATGTCTATCATGATTCGACAAGGAATTCAGTACGACAATTCATTGTCAGAATGAATTTAACTTGCCTCCTGTAGATCCACTTGACCTACGCAAGGAATTCAGGGATGATTATTATCGGACCGACGTTAAGAGGAAAGCTGTACGGAAACTTGAACAGAAAGCCACAGGGAAAACCAAAGCATGACATGCTCAATCTCTTCCAATTTACTGTTGTTGTTGCCAATTTGTTGGTCCTTTATGAGTATTGTTCATGGTTTTTGCCTTGGGTCGAGACTCGAGTTTGCTCTATTATCAGGTTTCTATTAATTGTATGTTATTTTTTTCTTTTTGTTTCATTTATGGATTAACCTTTTTTTCTTGGCTTTCAAACTGAATTCCCTTTGTTTGTTCTCCGCCAGTCTGCAATAATACAAGTTTTCAGTCTTTGGTTTTTGTTAGTGAAGTTATAAATAATCATACTAGTATGAACCTCTTTTATGTAAAGCGTATCAAGAACTTCATAGCTTATAGACATGCTTTTCATGCGAGAAAGCATTGTACTAAAGGCTACTTGGGATTCCTCTCCTTATTTTTTGTTGCACTATGTCCGCAAGAAGTCTTTTGTACATGTTTGTAACTCTATTCTAGTTTAATATAATTAGTGTGTTGCTTAGCAAAAAAAAGAAATAGGATTAAACTTTTTCCTAAAAAAAAACAACAACCTAAGCGACAAACACATGAGCACCGCATAGACATTACACACATGTGAATCTGACAAAACAGAAACAAATAAGTTTTTTTTTATTATTCTTATTTTTTGTATGAAAATAATAAGATAAGGTGTGTTAGAAAAACCTTGCGGAAGTTTATAAATTCTTTGCCGGGCATAAATTCTTAAATTTTAAACAAGCCCATATTTACCAATAAGCTATACCCCGAGCTTCAACGATGTTTAGATTCTTCGAATTATAACAAGCCCATCAACAATCCTGGGCTAAGTTATAAAAGTAGCATATGGACTAGCCCAAAATTAATATCTAAGTTGTAAAATTAGCTTCTGGACTTGGGGGATCGATCCCACTATTTTGTGACCGCACTTTATTTAACTCACTAGCCATAGAACCAACTTGCATTTATAGGTATTTAATTGCATTATCGGTCCTTTGCATAAATGTTTTCAACGTTTCTTCCAAGATTAAATTATGAATTTGAGGTTGTTGCCTTGGCTGAAATTGTTGTTGTTGGAACCTTGTTTGGTTGTTGAAAGAAGGTGGTTGAACGCAACTTTCTTGTTCGCATAACTAAAGTTGGGGTGATCTCTCCATCCCGGATTGTAAGTGTTGGAATAAGGATCATACCTTCTTTATTGATTTGGGAAGATGGCGTTAGCTTGTTAATTACCGTCTTCAATAGTTGAAGAAGATGGTACCACCGCGGCTGCAATTTGTTGCATCATTACTGCCATATTTCCCATTTGTTGGCAGAGTTCGGTAACATCATTAACTTCATTAACTCTCATTATGAGTGGTTCCGACCCACGGTGTGAGAATTATTGAGAATTTGTTGTCATGTTCTCAATCAACTCTCTCTCCTGTGTTACCATTTTGTTCACTAATGCACCACCACCTGCAGCGTCAAGGAGGTTTTTATCACTCGGTTGAAGACCTTCATATAAATATTGAATTATCATTAAGTCGTTGAATTGGTGATGTGGACAGTTGGCCACCAATCTCTTGTAACGTTCCCAGCACTCATACAATGTCTCTCTTGTCATTTGTTTGATGTTACAAATCTCTTTGCGAATCTGTGTTGCTTTTGATGTAGAAAATATCTCTCCACGAAAAGTTTCTTCACACCGATCAATGTTGTGACACTACTAGGAGGCAAATGGTATAACCATTCCTTGTCAGTGTATACTAACGATAAAGGAAAAGCTCGTAGCATGACTCCATCTGAGTCATTTTTAGCAGGTAGCATGGCCGTGACTATGGTAAGAAAGTCTATAAGATGCTTATTTGGATCCTCATTAGTCATACCATGAAATTTGGGCAGCTCACGCATCAACCCTGGTTTGATCTCGAAGGTTAGTGTAGTTTCAATACACCATTGCTGCGTATCTATCTTGTGAGAAGCTAAATCCTTGAGTGTACGGTCACCCATTGCTTCTCGTTCCTCCTTTATGTCTGATTCACTTGCTGATGAACAAGGAAACGGAGTGTTCACCGCTCGAATGAAGTCCTTTAGTTGAGTGTCTGATCGAAGACGTATACCAATGGGACTTGGTCTACCCTCTTTAAACATTCACCAAAGAAATAGTACCTGAGAACAGATTCTATAAAAACTGAAATAAGAAATCAAAAGCAAAATAACAATTCACTGCCTCCCCGACATCGACGCTAAAATTTGATGTGCGTCCTAGCACGTCAAAATTATATTCACTTTATCACTTTAACAAAATATGGATTAAGTACAATAGTAAGAAGGATTCGTTCCACGGGAGGCAATTGTTATTCAATTTCAATTTCTTAAGTAACAAGGGGGGATTTTTCAGAATTTATGAAAGTAACAAAAGCTAAAACGAAAGTAAAGTAAATAGTTGAAAGTAATCAAGATGATGAAAATATTGGTTAAGGGATTGTATCATTCACAAATATGTACTTTTCTCAATAATTAGAATTGGTATTTAATCTCTCATTGTCAAAAACCCTAAAATACCTTGAACGCAAGAATACCTCGTTTATTTCTGAAAATCATCACAAACACATTAAAAAGATGCGAGTATGAATTCTACCTAGAGAACAACCCAACGTGTAAAAAACACTAATCAAGTTTAATTCCCCATGAGCATTATATTTTGAAGAAATAAGGCTAATCAATGTAATTGAACGTGGAAAACACACTTATTCAATTTAACAAAGGCTATGATTCATATGTGAATGTTAGGATGTAACACTACAAGCAACAACCACACTTATACTACTCGAAATCAGAATTCGTCAATTTTTTCCTATTGAAAACCCTAATTTAGCTTTAGAGATGAAAACAAGTTAAATTGATTCCGGACTCAACCAACGAAGTGTTCAAATCATGCAAAATTTATACACAATGAATCATAAACGACAAATATTGAGACAAAACTAATGTATTAATCAAATACCATGTTTGAGAAATCAACTTTAATCCTTAACCAATAATATGTATTTAGCTACTAATAACTATGAAGTTCACAAAATTTAATTGAGTTAAAGAAGATGAGAAACAAAGCAAACCCTAGATGCGTGGAAAAGAATAATATCCTTTGCTCTTTGCTCCCAAAAATCAGTTGTTAAGTGTCTAGAAGTTGTAGAGGACTCTCCCTTTTATAACTCTTCTTGTTTCCAACACTAGGTCAAACTCTTCAATTTCCAAATGTAAACCCAAGTCCAATAAGTCCAACTACTAACCCATATGTGAGAAATAACCCACTAAAGTTTCTGTCCAAAATTGGTCGCCGGAGGTCCAGAAAAATACCAGCAATTTGGCCGGAAGATAGTTCAGGTGACCGGAAAATCAACCAGTCACGGGTCAAAGTTGGTCAACTAAGTCAAGTGAGTTAACTCAGTGATCTAGTCAACTCAATCAGGTCATGAGTCAGATGGGTGAGTCAGAGTCAGCTAAGCTGACTCGTCTAATTGGCCAAGGCCTAAGCCATTTGCACAGGCATAAGATTGTGTTGCACCATCCAAGTGTCCGTATGTCTCTGGAGTGTGCCGCTAGACGTGCGTCTATCATCAGACGTTCTTTTGGGTAACGCCTCTCATCGAGCGTTCATTAAGTGTCTGCCCCACCCAAGCGTTTTTATAGGCGTACACCCGTAAAAATAAATTTTAACAGACGTATACCTATCCGTGTCAATATCAGATGCTAGCTTAGACAACTGCCCGATTAATGGGGACATACCCGCCGGATCGCCTGCTATACTCATAGTATGAACAGTTTTTACTCCCTTTCCATTGAGTTTCAGACGAAATAAAAAGTAAAATTTTTACTTTTAATTATTTAGTCTAGTCGTCTTACTTGGATGTTGTTACTGCCATACCACACCCAACTAATTTGAAGAAAGAAAAAAAAAAGGAATAAAGTTGAGTTCAGATTGAACCCCTCTATCTCATCACACGTTTTACAATAGGAGTGTCATTTCATTTTCAATCTCTTCAACCACATCGAGCATTCAAAATTTCTCTCGTCCATAGGTACGACTCTCTCTCTCTCATCACAAACTCTATTCTAGGTTTTTTTTTTGGTGGTGTTGTTGTTGTTGTTGCAGAGAAAAGAATCGATTAATTTTTATTGTTTTTTCAGTAATGGTGGGAATTTTCGCGCGAAGGTGAAAAAAGAAATGATTAGATTACTGGAAGGAAAAATTTCACTTTGTATGGATGAAATATGCCTGAACTCGGTAGCGGAGTACGTAAACGCCGTGCTCCAATTGTAGATCATCAACGGCGTAAAAACACTGTTATAGATAACCTAGATAATCCTCAACCTCTGGTTAACAACAACAAAAACGCACGAACCAGAGCTGGTGTAGCAGCAGCAGCAGCAGAGGCTGCAAAAGTTGTTGGTGGTAAGAAAACAAACCTGAAACCAGTTTCAGGACCCAGGACTAGAAATCAAGCTAAAGCTGCTGTGATTTTGATTCCCGAGAAAAATAAACAACAACCAGAAGAAGAAGAAAAAGAGCTTGGTTTAGAAAGTATTAAGAAGAAAGAAATCATGGGTGATGATAGTGATGGTTTGAGTGCTAATAAGGTTGTTGCTCAAGAAGAAGAAGGAAGTACTGCTCCTTTTCCTGAAAGGGTATATAACCTAATTTTTTGATTTTTAATTTTGGGGTTTGATTTGGTTTTGCTTCTGCTGTTTCAGTAGCTATCTTGTTTTGTTCATTCTACCGTTTTTGGTACTTTTTGAGGTTTATTTCTGCAATAGATTTTTGTATCATTCATCTGTATTATCCTTGAAGAATGTTTAGAGCTTCGAAAATTGTTTGCGCTAGTGGTTGCTTCAAATGTCATAAATGATATAGGTTGCATAGGTAACATACCTAAGGTAATTGGTGCTAATTGTTATTGTAGAGCACTATCTGTTGAGTGGCTGGCGTTTTTATCCATCACTCAGATTCTTGTTTGTTGGGTTGTTTGTCTGTTGAGATATATGGCTGTCATTTTTGAACTACTGCTATCCTTATTATATACAGCTTCATTTGGTTTCATGTTTTTGCTGTTGTCCCTGACCTCAGTCATATCCTTAACTTAATCCTTATCATCTTTGTTGGTGCAGGTTCAGGTTGGAGGATCACCAATTTATAAAGTTGATAGGAAGCTAGGTAAAGGTGGCTTTGGGCAAGTTTTTGTTGGCCGTCGTGTGTCAGGAGGTAGTGAAAGAGCAACAGGTCCTGGGGCCCTGGAGGTAATGTGCCTTAATTTATCTTGGAATACCATTTAGATAGGTGATTGGTTTATACACTAATTATTAAGGTTTAATTTAGTATGATGTTTGTTTCACTTTGTTTTGTCATCAGCAGGTGGCTTTAAAATTTGAGCATAGAAGCAGTAAAGGTTGCAATTATGGTCCTCCATACGAGTGGCAAGTTTATAAGTATGGCTGGAAGTTATTAGTATACAGATTATATTTTTCATGTTTTTATGAGTTTTTTTTCCCTTCATAATCCTCATTTGCTAAGTATATAATTTTTGTTTGGCTAGCACTCTTGGTGGCAGTCATGGAGTGCCGAGAGTACACTATAAAGGGAGGCAAGGTGACTACTATGTAATGGTAAGCCTTAAAATCTGTATGGCTTTGTTCTAGTCTTACTTCCTTGCTAGTAATTTTTTTTTCTACACTGGCTTTTGTGGGGTAATTTGTAGTTGCCAAATTATTTTTTCTTTCTATTCTATTGATTTTAACTGCACTTTGACTAGGT
Organism: Papaver californicum; assembly: GCA_023531435.1. NCBI lineage: Eukaryota > Viridiplantae > Streptophyta > Magnoliopsida > Ranunculales > Papaveraceae > Papaver > Papaver californicum. Next base: position 1,323,852 of record JAJJMC010002511.1, on the reverse strand, counting down.
TATGGACATGTTAGGGCCTAGCTTGTGGGATGCATGGAATTCTTCAGGGCAAGCGTGAGTTTTCATTTCCTCTATGTTGGGCTGTTTTACATTTTCACCTATTTCGAGTTATTGTGTTTGAATTTTTTACTTGTTTAACGTAATCCTTCTAATGAGCATCTAGCATGCTCCTGACTGCTGCCGGCATTACTTAGGAAGCCTGTCAAGGGTTGTTTATCTTCTGCGTTTGGAGTTATTGTCTAAAAATGAAATTGTTATGCATTTTCATTCTTAAGTCTTAGTGGTTACTTTTGTGCTGGAGGAGGTCAACAATAAGATGGTCAGGCTAAATGTTTATCTGATGCTTTAAATGGAGACTGTATTTAGGGGATTGATTTTACTTGTTTGATTATTGACTTGTTATACATTGGCCTTGTCTGGCTATTAAATCTGCAGGATGTCTTCAGAAATGGTAGCTTGTATTGCTGTTGAGTCTATTTCAATCCTGGAGAAGATGCACTTAAGAGGGTAATTGCTACATGTCCATTTTGTTTTACTTTTTCTATTCCCTTATAATTTTTGAAGGAAGTAGCATTGATGTGATCCGGCATTTTCTTATTCGGATAACTTTTAGTTTCTCTATTTTCTGTTGTGCTTCATTTCTCATTATGCCTCTTCCTGATATTAGTTATGTTCACGGAGATGTGAAGCCTGAAAACTTTCTTCTTGGTCAGCCCAATACAGCACAAGAGAAAAAGTTGTTTCTTGTTGATCTCGGATTAGGTTAGAACATGCACTACCTTTGCTGGAAATTCCTGCTTGATATTTTTTCGTTTTTTTTAACTGGCATATGTGACCCTGCAGCAACTAAATGGAGAGATAGTGCTAGTGGTCAACATGTTGAATATGATCAACGTCCTGATGTCTTCAGGTAAGTGACATACTTTTCTTTGTTAGTGATTTGCGAGTAGCACTCTTTAACCCTTTTATCTCTTCTTTTTATGATGTATCCTATCTCGTTCAATTGATGTAGGGGAACGGTTCGATACGCAAGTGTTCATGCTCACCTGGGAAGAACTGCTAGCAGAAGAGACGACCTTGAATCCCTTGCGTATACACTCATCTTCCTTCATCGGGGAAGATTACCATGGCAAGGGTATCAGGGTGACAACAAATCCTTCTTAGTTTGCAAAAAAAAGATGGCAACATCTCCTGAAATGCTGTGTTGCTTTTGCCCTCCACCTTTTAAGCAATTTCTTGAAATAGTTGTGAATATGAAGTTTGATGAGGAACCCAACTACTCTAAATTAGTTTCTTTGTTTGAGGGTTTGCTTGGACCAAATCCTGCTGTCAGGCCATTAAATACAGATGGTGCTCAAAAGGTTAGTTGTAACTATTTGTCGTAACGGTCAACTTATTTCACCTTTCAGTGTCATACTTAAGATGATTATTCTTTTTAAGGTTGGTTTTTTATATTGTGTGATTATGGAATCATTTGCTAGATCATTATCCAAGTTGGTCAAAAACGGGGTAGGTTGACAATAGAGGAAGAGGATGATGGGCAACCAAAGAAGAAGGTCAGGTTAGGAGTTCCTGCAACACAATGGATCTCTGTTTACAATGCCAGGATGCCTATGAAACAGAGGTAATTTGCTTTCTTCTTAAGATTATTTTATTCTTCACTTAAATGGAAAATGTAAACGTGTTATTAATTCTACCTCCGTATCAATTTAAGTAATACTCTGGAGTTTTGCTTACAGATTAAGAAATAGTTAGAGAAACCTTTTTCCCCCTTTATATCAATGTTTGCAATACCCTAGGAATGCTTGTCGATTCCCCAGGAGTACAATATTCAGAATAAACAAGAACTTCGTTGAAAAACTGTGAAACTATGACTTTTTGTGTACATAAAAAGGCCCCTAAATTATTTCTTAGATTGATCTGAAGGGATTACTATTATGGTAACTGTTTACTAAAAAGTATCTTCAAATTCATCTATGGGTTGGTAATTGAACAAGATATCTTTGACTTTCCCCTTCATCATTTCCCATTTAGGGTTAATCATCTTTACAGATATTGAGGTGTTAGGCCAAATCAGCCACCTCATTTAGCCTTATGCTTGCTGAATGTTGGTATGGCTGTTTTCTCTGTACTAGGTACCACTATAATGTTGCAGATGCGCGATTAGCAGCACATGTAGAGAGAGGAAATGAAGATGGTCTTCTTATAAGTTGTGTGGCATCTTGCTCCAACTTATGGGCACTGATTATGGATGCAGGAACTGGTTTCACAGCTCAAGTTTATGAATTATCACCACACTTCCTACACAAGGTATGGTTTGTTGATTTATTCAGTTTCACGTTGTCATCTCCAACTTCAAAGCCATATATTGAGTAACACTTAGATTCATCCTGTTGCCGTGATCAAGGTGTAGACGTTAAATTTTTCTATTATGTAAGTTGCGGGATGCTTTCACTATTACAGGAGTGGATCATGGAGCAATGGGAGAAGAACTATTACATCAGTTCTATAGCTGGCGCTAACAATGGGAGCTCTCTTGTTGTGATGTCTAAAGGTTCGTCTTGTCTGATTTCCTATATCGGTTATTAGTTTAGACACAAATGAAGTTAGTATTCCTGCTCTCAGATTCAATGGTTATGTCTTAATACAGTGCAGTTTACATATCTGTAGATTTTTTTTCTTCCTTATGTGCGGGTCTTCAACTTTAGTTACTAAATTCTTTATGATCTAACTTTAACAGGAACTCAATACACACAGCAATCTTACAAAGTTAGTGATGCTTTTCCCTTTAAGTGGATAAACAAGAAATGGAGAGAAGGATTCCATGTGACATCAATGGCAACTGCCGGAAGCCGATGGGGTGTAGTCATGTCTCGCAATGCAGGCTTCAGTGACCAAGTAGAGTTTAAACTTCATATCTCATTCATTAGTTTATATGCATTATCATTCTTCTAACTCCTGCGTGTTCCATTGCAAATCTTAAGTTATTTGAGATTATTGCCAATTGCTACTAGGGCTAAATCAAATTTTGTTTGACTGCGAGAGTCCCTGACTGTCTTCCAAACTGTCCCCACCTTTTGATTTTTACTCATCACCTTGTTTTGATTTCATTTTATTCATTGGTATTGCGGAAACTGCTCTTTTTATGTTTCTGATATTTCATTCTTTTGTGTTTTTCTTAGGTTGTGGAGCTTGATTTTCTTTATCCTAGTGATGGTATCCATAGACGGTGGGATAACGGTTACCGGATAACTTCCACAGCTGCTACTTGGGATCAAACTGCTCTCATCTTGAGTGTGCCCAAGCGTAAACCTGGAGATGAAACCCAAGAGACCTTAAGGACATCTGCATTTCCAAGTACCCATGTTAAGGTGATTGACATATATCTCACTAATTCTGACATGCTCATAATTTGTGTATTAGCGTACTAGATATATTGCCTTATCTAAATTCTCTCGATCATCTGTTTTGAATTGGTTCAAAGCACCAACTTGCTGTACTCAATACCACTAAAAATACTCTTGGCTGTCATTTATGTACCTCTGAGTTAGGGTAAAGTTGGCATAAACCATTAGGATAGAACATTTATATTTGTAGAACTTGGCTGTCATGGATGTACCTCCGAGGTAGAGTGGTGATATTGTTCGTTGTTGATACCTGATACCTATCACGCAAGGTTGAAACTCGCAGATTCCCTGATTTTCCTATAAAGAAAGCAAAGTCAATATTTTAGTTGACTGAACCAAGTGTTCGAATGACTAATGGGTTGGGATGTGCAGGAGAAATGGGCCAAGAATCTCTATCTTGCGTCTGTCTGCTACGGGCGGACTGTTTCTTGATTTTTGAGGAGCCTAGAGGGCAAGGCCATGAAGATGTATGGTCATCATTGTGACTGGCAGTAGGGGAGGAAAAGGTACCAACCTTTACTGGTGGAAGGTGCTGGTTGGATTTGCCACCTTTTGTCTTGAATTTATGTTTTTTCTCCTGTTGTTAAATACTTCCCTTTTGCTGCAAAAGGCTGGGTAGCACAGAAGCTTAATTGTAGTTATAGAGAAATATCTCTCCGTATGTTGTATCCTTATATATATTACAAAACACATCATTGCCACCTTTGCCTTTGTTAGTAGTGGCTGAGATTTCTTATTGGAATTCAATCCGGAGTCTCTAGCTAACTTTGCTGAAACACTGTACTGCCGCAGCTACCAAATGTGTTGGATACATCGAAAATAAGGAAAACCCTATGCGCATCCAAATATCACTAATATATCAACATCCAAGCATTCATTCCAAAGAAAACCGATCATCCAATCAATGCAATGCAATGCAATGAAGTTAACCTTCATTTTAGGTTGCACCTGGCTAACTCGAGGCCTGCTCTATTTTAAAATCCTCATTGTCCAACCATTTATTTTTTGTTTAGTTGGAATCTGATTTGTTCCTTATGAATTAGTGTTAATTAATTATGTTAGTTATTGATTGATTAATGTTAATGAATATTTAAAACCTGGATTTTTTTTTTAAAAAAATGTTTTCTTTTAAACATTAAACTTGAATTGGTAGATATCATGGCACATGTATGCCGATTCTAGTTAACTGTTCTTCATCTATAATGATCACACAGAAATCGATGAGTATTGGTTGATATATAGGCCGATTGTATACTAAAAACCATGTAGAAAAAATTATTAATAAGAATAGGTCGATATAAACATTCATATCGACCGATTATAGCCTAAAAGTAATGAAATAAATTGACATATGCTTAACCAGAAATCAGTCAATTTGAATGTCCATAATCGACGATTGTATTATAAAAATTCAACTTTTTTTTTGTTCTGTTTAACCAGGATCAATCGATATAAATTTTTTACATCAACCGATTATGTGTTGATATTTTTCAACCACGAAAAACATCAAATAAAAATCGACCGCTATATATATGCATATCAGTCGATTATTAAGAATCGGCTAATGTGAACATTCATATCATCCGATTCTAGTTAAATCCAGAAAACCAAAATTTCTGAAACATTTCAATTTTAAATGTATGAATCAGATAAAAACCTAATTAAGATGAATGAGTTGATAGAAAACGTACGCGAGAGAGCGGAATTGAAATAGATTTAGTTTAAGTTTTAATAATAAGAGTAATTTAGTAATTTCACCCCTTTAGACACCCCTTATCCTATTCATCTAGGTGGGCATTTTATCTAGGTGGACACAAAATCTAATAGGCTTCAAATAAAAGAAGGGTGATTTAGGGGCTCCCACATTTGTAGAGGGGCTCCCATAATAAGACGAAATAGAGACATTTGAAGTAAAATTCAAAAACCCTTATCCATCATATTTTCATAATGGCTAAAATACCCATGATTAGTTAGTAAAACTAATTAGCTAATAGATTAAGCTAATCATGATTAATCGAAAATAATTAATCAAATCAATTCAAATTTTTTTCTTTTTGGTTTTGTGGGAAGAAAATTTAGAAGAAATGTAAGATAATTTTGTAGGTTTTTTTTTTAAAAACCCTAGATTTTGATTCAATCAAGCAGAGTATAACTGGGATACATCTAACTTAAACTCTTGGTCTTTTAATGGCTCAAATTGGATGAAATTACGGACAAAAAGATGATTTTTTTTGATTCAGAGGATTTTACGCTTGGGTTTTCATGTCGAAACCAACCGTAAAGGCTATTTATGGTTGGGTGTTCTTCCCAACCCAACCGTAAACAAAAGAACAATGGATGAACACCAAATCGTAACAGTTTTACGGTTGGGTTTTAGCATCGGACCCAACCGTAAATAATGTAATTTTTTTTTCTTATCCGAGATAATTTACGGTTGGTATTTTCCAAAAAACCCAACCGTAAAAACCAATTTTAATTTACAATTTCATCCAAAATTTACGGTTGGGTTTACTCTTCCCAACCAACCGTAAAACATCTTTTGAAGCATTGAGTTTAAAGTAAAATTTGGGATTAAAAATCAAAATTTCAAACTTATTCAATCATTTTAACTAGATTGAAGGTAAATTGGGTCATTCAAACAAAGAAAAATTGAAAACAATACAAGTACTAGAATCCATTTTTAAATGATTCAGGAGAATTTACGGTTGGGTTTTGGCTGAAAACCCAACCGTAAGTATGGCATGAAAAAAATGTCAGTTTTACGGTTGGGTTTTGACTCAATAACCCAACCGTAAAACTGTCATTTTTTCCTATTTACAGTTTTAAGGTTGGGTTTTCAGCCAAAACCCAACCGTAAATATGATTTTTTTTGTTTTTTGACTTGATTTTTCCTTTGTTTGGTTTCCAATTTGAAATTTTTGTAAATAAAACATGAGCTAGAAAAATTAAAGATAAAAACTTTCTCATACATTCTAACTAAAGTTATATAATGTATATAATACACCCACAAAAAAACCCCCTTAGTTTAACGCAATTGTTATAATAAACATAGAGTTAGGGAGAAGGAGGAGGGGATTGTCGATGAGTTTGAAGAGATTTTTTTTTTTGCTCTTAGGACAACGAGTACGAGGAGCAGCACCACCGCCACGAGTACGAGCACTAGCACGACCGCCACGAGTACGAGCACCACGTTGCACATCCTTGGCTTCATCATGTGTCTCTTCATCACTAGGTTGCGGCTCTCTGCGGCTAGTAATCGCATCTCTTGTACCGGCTCTACTCCTCTTTAAATTTCTTGCCGTCTCATCTTCGTCTGCTTCATGAAGCTTCCCAATTTTGGCTTGCAGGTTCTTCAATTGGTCAGACGTCGTCACATCAACTCTACTTAGGCATGGAGTGATAGACTCTACCAATGCAAGTGCTTTCTTTTTCACCTTATTTTTCTATTCACATATGAAAATAAAAGTTGGTTGAGTCTTTAGTAATAAATCTTAAAAACATCAATAACAAAAGTAATTTACGTACCAAATTGAAATATGCTTTCTTCCAAAAACCATCTTCTGTGTTGTTTCCTTCACCCCTTTGAAGTATTTTCATAGTTTTTGGATCAATGTTAATGACATTTGGATGACCAAAATGACGATACCAATCCAAGTAATCTTCTGCAGCCTCTTTTGTGCCTGGAGATGAAATTACCTCCTGCATTTGGATTTGGTAATCCGGTTGATAGCGGTTGTTCCAAACCGTGACCGAAGGCGTTGGGTTGTAGTTGAGCAGGATGCTTGGGCCTTCGATCATCGAGCCATTCACACACAATTTAAAGGCTTCGTGTATTACCTTGGTTTGGACATAGCCACATTGGCGGAGAGTTCGACGGGGGTTGCATATCACAAACCCAAACTGATGGTACAAAGGCCCGTTGTAGCCTGCCACGTCCGAGAATTGATGTAAATCTTCAACATCTCCATCATCATCTATGTTAATCTTCACATAAGGATCAAAAACAACATCTTCAACGGTGAAAGAATCAATTTCACTTCTCATCTTTGCTGTCTGCACTTCTTTATGCCTTGCTTGAGTACCGGTGAAGATGAATTTCTTTCTTGTAGGTCCAGTACCATCACCGCTCGACTTCGTTTTAGGAGCCAGGCTCGGAAAGTGATCATAACCCATGCCTATGAAGATAACAAATATTAATATAAGATAATGCGTAAAAAAAATCTGAATATAAACATTTAAATTCCAACAATAAATTACCTGAAGAAGACTAGTATTCCCGGCAATCTCAGTTCCCCTAACCCTCGAAGCTTTTCTAAGGTTGGCAAGTAGGTAAGCCAGGCTGGCAGTTCCCCATGAGTACTCATTCGTCTTCTGGATATCATCCGTCAACCACTGTAGAAAGTGAGCGTTGACCCTGTTTCCTGAGTTGTCAACAAAGAAGATGGTGCCGAGCATATATAGGAGATACGCTCTGGCTGTTCGCATAGCTCTGCTTTCATCTATGAAGACCCCATCCTTTTCCAATTGCAGGGTTCCTCCAAACTTCTCCCTGAGACTACGCAACAAGATCTTCTTGGTCATACCTAGACCTTTCTTCGTTGCTGCCCCCGGTTTATCTCCACAAGCTGATTTAAACTCTGATTTGGCTTATCTCTTCTCCCATCCAAGTGTATCTTTGACAAGGATACAAAGATCATTCCATGACATGTTGTTGTCAAAATCTTCATACACAGATTTACCTTCAACTTTTAAGCCAAGAATTGACTGGACATCATCCGACGTTATTGTCATCTCGCGAATTGAAGATGAAACGTATCAGTTTCAGGCCAATAACGTTCCCTGAATGTTGTGCAGGTGACACTGTCATACTCCAACATCGAATTGGTAATTCCGGGAGCTAACGCGGTACCATTTACAATAACTTGGACGGCCATACATTCTTCAGATAAGGGCCATTGATCGCCTGTGTATGATCCTACAAAGAATAAAAACAGTTTTTTTTAACTTGAAGTTAAACAAACGGAAAATTAACAAAACAAGAGAAGTTTTTAGATTAATACCCTCGTCTCAGCAACTTTGGCAGCCCATGAATGGGGATAACCAAATAATATAGCAGACCTGTCTGGGGCCTCACCCCAAGGTCTTCCATTCCTCTTCTTAGGCCACGACACTTCTTTGCCTTTGGGAATATGCTTCCTTTCGGTTCTGGCTGCTTCTTTGGCTTTTTTTCCTTCATTCTTGGTTCAGTAGAACCAATAACAATTTCTTTACCTTTGCCTTGAGGGACAAATTGTTCTCTGTCCGTCTCTTTTTCCTTATATTGTTGCTCTTGTGGTGGTTCTGTAATCACAATAGATCCTCCACTGAACACAGGTAGATCTTCCAAGTCTTGGAAAACGTTATATTCCTCTTGTGCAAGTTGAGGAGAACTACCACCCCCTACCTCAAAAGTCGTCTTATGGCTCTTTCTCAAGCCTCTATTAGCTACCCCTAAATGAACTCCGTGGCGAGGGTTTGGAGTGTGAGAAATAGGTGTTAAATTATTACCCCTATTCTTCTTATGTTTCCTACAACATACAAGCAATACAAGTTAGATAATTTCCAAGCAATTCAACTCAAACAACTTCAATTTGAAAATTCAGAACTTTTTTACGGTTGGGTTTCACGTATAGAACCCAACCGTAAATAATAAACATCACTTACATAGGAGAATTTACGGTTGGGAATTGACACTCCAACCCAACCGTAAATAATCCTCACCAAAAATTTTAACTAAGCAGAAGCATTTCCGGTTGTGTTTTCCAATCGAACCTAACCGTAAATAATCCACAACATTTTTTTTTTACATACACAGAAATATTTACGGTTGGAAAAATGAAACAAACCCAACCGTAAAATTCAAAAACAAATTGCGCAATTTTTTTTACGGTTGGGTTCAAAATCGAACCCAACCGTAAAATTTTCTCTTCATCTCCTACCCACTGTTTTACGGTTGTGTTTTGAAGAAAACCCAACCGTAAAATGAAGAACAAACCAGTTACGGTTGGGTTTTCCAATCAAACATGCCAATCAATCACTTTTGGGTTCTAAAAATAACATGGGTTTTGTTCAATAACTTAGATACACCATTGTTTGTTTCGGAGTTTGATTTTGATTGTCACCACCGATTTGTTCTTCAATCTCTTGATTAGGTTGAAAAGTTTGATTTTGGTTGGCATCACTACTACCTTCTACACCTTTAGTATGATTCTTCATCACGATTTTTGGAGTTTAATCGACGAAGAATTTTTCGAATCGACGATGAATTTCGATGGAGAAATTGGGTTTACGGTTGAGAAACTGATGGAGAAGTTAAGATATGAGAGTTTGGAAAGGTTTTGTTCAAGTTTAGGTTTTAATTAATTGAAGGGAAATTTAGACTTTTTAATTGATAGAAGGGTAATATGGACATTTAACATATTAGATTGGAGCCCCTAGGACACCCCTTAACGCATTTTTGGGTCACCCTACCTCACATTGGAGCCCTTCTACAAATCAAGGAGCCCCAAAATCACCCTTCAAATAAAATAGCTAGGCCTCCAAGAGAATAACTAGGTTGGAAATCAATAGCTTAATTTCTGTATTAATACCACGATTCACCATTTATATTGTGTAAAAATTAAAATTTTAATGGGTGTTGGGGTTTTAAGAAGAAAAGCATATCAACAAGTTCATGTTATGAGAACACACTATTATTTGCCTCAATGCTATCAATTTGCATAAGCTATTATGACATAACTAAATGATTTTGCAAGGCGGTTATTTTCTTGGAAAATTTTTAGGGGTTGGTTATTGTAAGTGTCGGGAATTGTTATTAGTGTTTTAAAGAAGAAACCATAGTGCATCGAAATCCTCAGTAAGCTAACCACACTATTTCGGTTGGTAATGGAGTACAATCAAGCATATGACAGTTGAAGATACCATATTGTTTGTTGAAGATACCTTATTGTTGAAGATCCCATGTGATTGTATGAATTGGTGATGTCCTTAACACGATTTCGTTGCAGATTGTTGATGATACCATATTGTTTCATGTTACATACTTTCACAAATATCTTAGTTAGATTTTTTCAAGTTAACTCAATCGGCCTAAGCATTCATTTATGTCGGTTAATTTGCTTACAAATTAGTTAAGGTTTGCTGATGAATACTAAGACATAATAAGGATAACAGATAGTAGAGAATATATAAGAACTGTAAATTCTTATTATCATGTATCCTGTTTATAAAATAATTATTTATGCCTATTAATACAAATGTAATTCTCTCGTTAAATATGTGATCAATGTGGACCTATCATGTTCACGTGATGACTGGGACCCACAAGATCATACTTTACCCGCTGGAAATGACTTCTTTCACCTATATCGGTATCCACTCCAGGTTTATTACATGAAAACTTTGAGCTCCTTCTCACATCCTAGCTCTAGAACTCGGGTCTCTAATCACCTGGATTTCAGGTCCCATCTTAGCTCTCAGCTCTGAGAGTCTCTGTCTGTCAGTCGTTGGTAGATGTAATATTTTATCATTTACATATTTTTTCCAAATATAATTAAAATTAGTATGTCTTGCTTTATTTATACTAAGTTACTCAGCTCTTGAAACATCATGTACTTCGATTTTGCTTAGATATACCAAGTTTCGTTTGCTAGGTTTGGTAGTTTTGATACCTCAAGTGTACCAGGTGAGGTATTAGTAGCTCCCCCCTCACCACCCCACCCCCGAAAAAAGAGGTATCTTTGATTTCTAAAGATATTTTGATCTGACAAGTTAGTTTTTTTTCACATGTCAGATCTTTTGTAACAAAAATATCCCACTGCAAAACTTTTGTATCGACTCATTTTAGCTGCAAATTCGTAATGACATTTAAGTCGTTGCGATTTTTTTTCTAAAACCTAATTTTGGTGTGGTACTCTTTAGTATCAAAATAAAAAACGAAGTTGGAACTATCAAATTGTGAAAGGTTGTATCAATTCATGAAACCCTTTCGATTTGAATTTGAGACAACTATTCCGAAGCATGTGAAATTTCCATGAAGAGACTCCTCCAAAGGATGTGTTCTTCTACGAAGAGACTATTTGTTTTCTTTTAAGTCACCAATCACATCCATGATTCGTTCCAGAAACAAGAAAAACATACAAGACACAATACAATCTGATTTCACTAGCACTCACTGTAGTCATACTATTGAGATAGAGAAACACTAACTTTGGTTCCCCGTTTTCTTGAGTTTGGAGTACCTTTTACTCACGAAAAATATATCGTTATATCATGTGGGACGTATCGCAAGCAAGACCATTAACACCACAGTAGGGAGAATTTTGATGTATTGGAAATACTTTGTAATATAGTTTGTTGTTTTACTGAGTATGAGTATATCAATGTCCAAATTGTTTAAGTTGGATTTCTTTAGCTTTCTTGATTTTAATCAATATCAGTTGTAGTATAATGAAATTTAGAATAATCGGCAAAATGTATACCCTATTGTTTATGGGGAAAAACGAATTGAAGGCTAATTTAGGAAAAGTGAGGTGAGCAGGTGATAATTCGTCAATCCTTAAATATTTGTACTGTTGAAGTATTTTGTTTAGATTCGAGAGATCAATCTGTACAGTCCTGTCCTAAACCGAGCAATTGATGTTCCAGTCTTGCTTCAGTACAAAATGAGAAGGATAAGGGTTGGTCTTACGGAGGGAAGCGAGAGAAAGTTGAAGTTAGAGTATCAGACTCTGTAGGATGTAATGGATGGGAATAACTATGAACAATGCTCTCGATAAGAAAGTTGAGTGATCGAATTTGACTTGTCTCAGAGTTCGACTTAGAGTTCTCGTTTAGTTCAGACTTGTTATTTTTTTGTTCCATAGATTGATAATCTATTTATATCATAGCTATTGTAACCACATAACCTCTTATATGGAAAAAAATGTCGATGGTTGAGTAGTGGAGAAGTGGAGAAGTGTTGACAACTTGTCTCCACTTCAATTGAGGTTGAATGGACGGTTTCTCAACTTACTACTCCTCTACTCAACTGATGATAGAACTTTCCAGAATTTCTCTTTTAGTGGATGCACTGCTGCACCACATGCCATAGACCACCAGACTAAAACCCTATGAGTATTCCCCCATTTTTGAAATTTGATGTCTCGTGTAAATTCTGTAGTATTAAATACTACTAATATTATTAAGTCGTATGGGACTTACTTAGTCTTTTGAATGAAGATCTGTCTTGCTTGACTAGGATGATGAGTCTAGAAGACTAACACTAAAATAAATATGTATTTATTTATTTATAAGGAACAGTGCGTCCAACTTAGTCAATTTTGCATTGACACGCTTGTTTTGTAAAAACAAATGTATGCTGCTGAGCATGAAAAATTGTATGTGAGGCCTCATACGAAAATATATGTGTGAGACGCCTAGTATAACTTAGGATTTTGAAGCTTGTCAAAATCCTAATTTGACAAGTTGAGATATTCACGTGAAGGAATAGGGAAGAGCACCAAGCTTTGATCCAGAAGCAAGATGTCTCACGTTTTTCTCTTTGCATTCAACCTCACACATTGAGGGTAAAAGAGTAAAAAACTAATTTTTTGACAAGAAGCAAGATACTCACATTTTACTCTTTTTACTCAGCCTCACACGTTGAGGGTAAAAGAGATAATGCTAATTTTTGACAAGAAGCAAGACGCACAAGCAAGAGCAAGGCGTACATGTTGAAGAATTAGGGTTAGGATAGCCTCCCTTTTTAAAATTAGGGTTTGAAAGTACTTTTTGACACGCTTATAAGTGATACAAATCTATTTTCCCAATTAGGGTTTTGAAGCTTATATGCTAAGAAACAATAGTCAAAATACCTAATTGGAGCAAGAGCTAAGACATCCATATTTTTTACTCTTTTGCTCAGCCTCACATATTGAGGGTAAAAGAGTAAAATGTCGAATTTGTCGAGAAGCAAGAGTCCATGTTTTACTCTTGTGCTCAGCCTCACATACTGAGGGCAAAAGAGTAAAAATACCGAATTTGGGAAGAAGCAGGACGTCCACGCTTGGCCTTTGAGTAGAGGCGTGCAAGCTTTGTTTTAGAAGCAAAACGCACAAACAAGGTGGACAAGTTGAGAAATTCGGGTTAAGAATATTTCCCTATTCCAAATTAGGGTTTGAAAGTACCTTTTGACACACTTATAAGTGTTACGAACTTATTTTCAAGCGTTTTAAAAACCCTAACCTGAATTATTTTTACTCATTCACATTAGTTGTCTCTTTAAGCAAGGACTAATGTGACTGAGGTTGGATTTTTAGCTAGTAAAAGCTATGAAATTGTGTCTGTCACAATTTTAACTTTGAATTTAAGCACAACTGTGGTACTTTAATCAAATAGATTCATATATGAAGCTATATAGGTGTTTTATAGCAGGTTAATATTGCTCAGTTGAGCATGAATATCGACATGGATAATTTTTGGGAATTCAGTTGTGGAATATAACACCAAAATAATACTCAAATTGCTCTATACTAATGGCAATCCATCTAGAAGCTTGAAATTTTATGTAAAAAAATCATAAAACATCTGGGAATGTTGCATTAATCACCAATGTTGTTCTGATGATTTTGTAGAGTAATGAATATTGATTAAATTCATCAATTTGATCGTATATGTTGTTGGCCATACATACAGAGAGTGGATATGGATAAGCAGCTGAGAAAGAGTAAGGATGAACACCTACTTAAGAATTCTTTTGCAAAACTTTAAAGTTTAGTATTTCTCAGACCTGAGTCTTGAGATGTAATTTACTATTTTACCCTTATCCAAAACCCACCATCAACACCTATATTTAACAAAAGAAAAAAATAATTGACAAGTTTCTACAACAATCCAATTAAGATCAACTAATGCACCTTTATGGATAAGTCATTTCTTGTATTATATGGGTAATATTTCTGCCACCATTTCATTACGGGATATTTTCCTACTTAACAAAGCAAGCAATTAGGATATCCTTAACGCGGAAAGAAATTGGAGTTTTTACTCAACAATCCAGATTCTTCACCATCCCGTCTTGCAACTTCTTTACCACGAGATTATTGTAGAAACCTATTATTGGGGCTGCAGCCCTTGGTTTTTGAGGGCTGCAATAGATTAAAATGTCTAAAATATGGATAGAGGGGACCTAGTCTATACCAAGAGTTAAAAATACCCTTTAATTATTATTATTACCTCACTACCCTTTCTCCATAATAACCTAAATCTAATTCAAATCTAAAACCTAAATCAAACCCCTCTCTTTCTATTATCTTCTTCCTAAAAACAAAAACAAAAACAAAACCTAAACTTAAACCTCTTTTCTTCATCTTCATCGGGTATCAAAAAATTCACGCTAGTTCTCAAGATTTGAAGGTCATGAGTGAAAAGATCAGGCCGACTTGGTTTGAATCCACCATCAATTGATTCTGAAACATGTATAATTGTTTATCCATAAAATAAAAATTTGGTGAATGAAGAAGTTCAAACACCAGTGAATCCTCCAAAAATGGTTGTTATTAGGTAACAATTGAAAAAACCACCATTTATTTTAGCTTTTGATTGAATAAATAGGTTAAATCGATAAAGTAAGGGTTTCAAAATAGATTTTATGAACTGCCTATGGCTAGGTTGACAACATTACCCAACCGTAAGTTCTTCATTACGTCTAGGAAACTATGAACTCCCAACCGTAAACTAAACTTTCGGTTGGGTTTTCCTACCCGTATATTGATCTTGATTGTAAGAAAACTTCTTACTTTTGCCATTCTTACGGTCTGGAAACCGTAACATTCCCAACCATAAACCTAGTTACGATTGGGTCATGTTTTGTGTCCTAGCCGTAAATATAATTGTGAAACTAATTTTTTTCTTCCAATGTTTGCTTGTTTGTAACATTTTTAGGAGTCGAGCTAAGTGGTTGGTCAAGGACTTGATCCGTTCCATTGACGTTGAGGAGTTGTTGAGTGTTGAACAAGAGATAGCTAATCCTGCAAAAAAAAACAACTTTATACTGACGAACCAAGGTGTTCTAAGATGCTTGGGTGTTCTTCATCATCTAGCAAGGATGTTCAAGAGAATGTTGGTCGTAGTGGATGAATGATTTATGGACTTGTTTAACTTTAATGTTTTCATATTTTGCTATCTAAGACTTTGTCATAGTGTGTTTGGTTATGGATTTGGGCGGATAATTTTTTTTTGTTTTGATTCTGAATATTAATTTTTTTAATTTAGTTTGAATGAATGACTGTTAGTTTTTTATTGTAATATTTTTCATGAAATATCACATAACTTAGTTAAAAATAAAAATTCAGGGCCACTCACGACTAGGTCAACATGAAGAAAACCTAACCGTAAAACACCAATATTAAAAATTCATGGTCACCTATGGCTATTTCTAGTACATTACCCAACCGTAAGTGACCCTGATTTAAGGCTACTGTCAGGAATCCTAGCCGTAACCGTAACATTCATTAATTTGGGTCAGGTATACTGCTGGGTTACTGACAGAACCTAACCGTAGTTTTTCCTTTGTTGTGTCTAAGGCTAGGTCGATACACCCACTTCCCAGCCGTAAGTGAAATAAAAATACTCAAAAAATATTTATTGCTTTTGGTGAAGAATACATTTTCTCCTCAACGACCCGATTTTTCAAAATAACTAGATGTTGGGTCTTTCATCTATATATAGAGGTGTAGATGGTGAGTTTTTGACAAGGGTTAGAATTTTAAAATTTCCATCTACTAAGCAACAAAAAGATATGTGCATATTTACGCGCATATGCTTAACTCTATACCAAAATATGGAATATTGTGTCTCTGTTTATATTCCGCAAGCGAATTAAGAGTACAAATTCTCTCTAAACATTCTAAACTGACCTTGTAGTCTCCTAAAAACTCATAATATTCATGCCATATCAAACTAGTCTCAGGTCGCATAAATTTCACGGCTGAATTCCTTGAAGTTGTCTCGAATGCGCATCGATGTTCTATCAACATCTATCAAACTCGGGAATAACTAATGGTTAAACCCCAAAATACATTCTAGCTTAAGAGCTTAATTTGCAACGAATGTTCCTCATCTAGCTCTCCTGAGCTCAAATATGCTACTTTAGCACTTTGCTTAAGTATAAGCCACAAATTATGCGCCACTCCCCTCGGATGCGCCACAATCAAGAAGTAATACCATAAAAGATACATTGAACCTCTAGGCCAGGCTAACCCTATCCTTATCTTTTATCAGCGCCAAGTTAGCACTATTTACCACATTAGCACTAGGTAGCCACTTTAGTGCTAAAAGAGATAATTTTCCTGGTGTTAGCCATGGAACTTGAGAAGCGCCAACTAACCTAACATGGTCTTATCTAGCATATATTGGCCTAATGAGGCCTTAAATAGCGTACCATCACCTTAGCACCTTAGTCTTAGCCCTGAAAGTGCTAACCCTAACCCTAGTGCCAAAAACGCCAGCTCTTTGCGGATAAGTGCCTTAGCCTAATGCTTCCCCAAGTACTGGCCTCATTTGGTTGAGGCGTCCCTAAGCAACAACGCCAACATCCTGGTGCGTTCCCACGATCGAACACATCCCTAACGCAGACGCGCCTTAGCTCGAGCACATCCTAGCTCCACCTGACGCGTCACTAGGCTTGAGCACGTCCCTACTAGCGCTGATGCACTTTAGCTCAAGCACATCCCTAGTGGATGATATGTCCCCTAGCTCTCTCCACAAATAACTTGTCAAAACCTACCTACTCAAAATCCCAAAAGAAGACCATAAATGTGCCTCATAAATTCATAAAACTAGAAAAAAATCCTAGAAAGCTGGCCCATACCCTACAGAATACTCATTCTCCATCCTTCTAAGAGTTTCGAACGCAAGATCCAATTCTAGGGAAAGCCTTTCGACCTCTTTTCTATCCTTGGTCACTGCCTCCAGATTAGCAAGTTCTCTTACCTCAGCAAAATGCTCTCGCATGGATCCCAGACGATGTGAACCCATATGACATTCAAACCATAGTTCTTGGCATTACTCAAAACTTCCTCCCACTCCTCAAAGACTGCATCAGAAAATTTATTCTGAGGAAGTTTAATCATCTCCTGTATGATGTGCAACAAACTTGACACTTCTCGTTTTAAAGCTCTATAGCTTCTGGAAGTGTCAACAGAGAAGTGGCCGAAATTCTTCCATATCCTTGTATATAAATCAGCATAAGCGGATAGAACAACAAAACCTCCAACACGCAAGTACCCGGGAAGAGTCCTGCTCGGGCCAAAGTCAATATCAATATCTGCACTAGGATACTCAACGAAAGCACTACCCTCAACAAGCATGCAAGCAGAAGTATTCTCATGATTCTCAGTAGGAGAGAGGATATTATCTATGTCAGGATCAACGATAATTCTTTTTCCTTCACTAGCAAGCTCAACTTTCTGATTTTGATCATTCTCCCCCTAAAAGTAGAGATGATATGAGCAAATTGAGTCAGAACGTCTCAAACATAAAATTCTTAAAAATGAACTATAAAACTTGTCATACATACTCATAAAAATCATATACAATCATTACAAAGTGTTATTCAATGGATTATATGAGTTGGAAGAATCACAAGACGTTCTACAAAAAAAGGCCTCAGAAGCAATTTTCACTGCCTCTCAGAAACTATGAATCTGAAAACAGTTGGTGATAAATCTGGGCATGTTTCTTATATAAAAAGTTTTATATTGAAGCCTACTACAACATGTTAAAAGAGCGTATCAATCAAACAAATGAGCTAAGAGTTATGGTAAAAACGGCTAGCGGAGTTAAGTCTGGAAACTGTCAGCATTTTCCTGGATACTTCCTGATTTCTACTGTTCGGTTGTTTTGACGCCTAAAACAAGCTCAAAACCTGGATTTCTTTTTGTTGGTTATAGGAAATTGTTTTCTAATAAGAAAAGAGGGGTCAATCATCCAAAACGGAGGTCTTATGGATTTTTTTCCAAGCACTATACTTCTGAAATTTTCTGACGACGAAAATTTGTAACTACTTTGCAAATTTAAAGCATAGTTATACTTATATGAGAAATTAAAAGGGCATATATGACTTATTAATATTATAAGGAATATAGAACTTACTTGAGTATGACCCAAGTTAGCGAAAGATTCCACCACTATTTCACCTTCAATGCTTACTTCATCATCGATAATATCAGATTCAGGTTTTTCGCAGATTTCTTCTGTACGAGATGTTTGTTCAAGCTCCTCATTCCCAGAATCATGTCCTTCTTTCATGCTTATGGTATCTCCCGAGGCCTCAGGAGCGTCACTAGAGTCGATTTAAACACTTGTGGCCACATGCTACACCAATACAAGAATGTATATATATATATATATAAACAAGAATTGAGAATAACAAGTGGAACACTTATATTCTTTCGAGGACCGGTCTTACTTACAGGAAGAATCATCCTTGGTCCTTATCTTACAGGGTGGGGATTGTTGGCAGCAACATAAGAAACATTCATCCAAGGACGAACAACACGAGTCTAGCGGAAAGAATGAAAGACAAGAATCATAATAGTCACGTTTTCAGAATTAAGAAGACAGTGAAAAGACCAATACCTCCTGAGCTGCGTCAATAATTAGCTTCTTTTTGGCCTTCGATGAGCTCTGCAAATTGGGACCCTGAGCCTTGTCTTCCTTAGAGGGGGCACCATTCATCGCTGGAGATCTCGAGAGAAATTCCTTGAAGCGTCTCCTCTCATCATTCCAGAAGCGTGCATACACGGCTGATATCCGAGGTTTCCTACCCCCAAATGAAGAAAGGAATGCTTATTCCCTCAGTAAGACAAACATACAAATTCTTCTTCAACTCTATAATGGATGGAGCTACACTGTGACTACGAGGTACTTCTTGGTCAAAACTCATCTGACAAGCTGCATGTTCGATGTTGTACGCTTGCACCGAATAAACTTTTGAACGAAGATCAAGGATATAACCTGGAGTGGAGTTGTTCATGAATGCATTCTGTCCAGGAGAAAAGGCATTAGCTTTCCTCTCTGGAACTTGATGGCATTTTAATTTGCCGTAAGTATACGACTATCGATGAAATAGTTTATAAAAGGGATCGTTCCACTGGGACTAATTAAATCGCTACTTTTAGTTTACAATTGAATTATTGATCTAAAAATATAAAAATAAATGAATTTAGAAAATATTAAACTAATAATTATTTAAACTAAAGAATGTTGGGGTTTTTAGAATCCACCAATTGAATTATATAAAATGCTCAAACACTCTTTTCCAAATATTCATTTTTATAACTCAAAACTATCAAGACCAAACTGATACATCTCGGAAAATATAACCGTTAAAACAAAAATAAAACTTTTCTTATAAATCAAAATGGTATAATCTCCTTCGCTTATAAATTATTAATAGCCGAAGATTATTCCATACGATTAAAGAACGAAGAAAATATGAAGAGAAATTAATTAAACATTTAAGCTCAAAAGAATATTTTATTAAAGAGAGTACATGAGTCTTTTATATATTAGAGTTGGTTTCTTCAACCCCAGTGAAGAGAGTTAGCTCTCCATTATTACAAAGAATGAAAACTAAAAAGAATGAAGAAAAGAATAAAATCCTAAGCCGATTGCTCTTAGTGCTGGCTCCTCCTTGTCTCTCTGCTTCCACCACTATTTTTCATTTTTCAATATCTTCATGTCATTAATGTAGCATATCATATCCATGCATATATGTAAGAAAATATTCCTCACATCGCAAGTATATGGATTTTTTAGCTAATATTCTTATTTCCTTCATTAAACAAAATATCTTCAAATATATTTTTATTAAAATTAATATCTTGCAAATGATGTTGTAAATAAATGGGCCTCCATATTTTCTACATACGCCTTGGTATGTTTACCACACGCCTTAACATGTTTACCATACTCCCATATCCAAATAATTGGACCAAATAAATAATTCTTCATGTTCTTCATGTGGGATTAGCCCATAAATCACTTCATTTCCTCCATTTTACCAACAAAATTCCTCATTTTAGTTCACCGAGTTTTATTTTCTAAAAACTGCAAAAATAACCAAACTTATCAAATATGTACAAAATAGAGAACTAATAAATATAAATTTGATTAGTAAATATGTAAGAATTAAGCACTTATCAGACCTGACCAGAGAACCCCCTCGACCTC
This sequence comes from Papaver californicum, assembly GCA_023531435.1. Lineage (NCBI taxonomy): Eukaryota > Viridiplantae > Streptophyta > Magnoliopsida > Ranunculales > Papaveraceae > Papaver > Papaver californicum. The sequence goes on along the minus strand of JAJJMC010002511.1, from coordinate 1,303,192 downwards.
TCCAAAAAACTAGTTGATAAAAGTATTTGCCCATGCTCAGAATCCCAAGGCCTGAAGTTCACCCACTCTGGATATCTATCAAATCAATCAAATCTACAAAGATAATATTTGTTTTATACTAACGACATATCCTTGCATATTCAGCGCCCTCCTTGCAATTTCAGAGGCCTTGACAAAGGTGCATATTTTGGGAAGTGTTCCCATAACCATGCTTGGAGAAACGCGGTATGAATGCAAGAATAAATCTTCATGAACCCGTTAGAAGTTTTCATGTCACGAGCCAATGAATCTAAATGAGAATACAAAGAACCGAGGAACAATTTACCAAGAGGGAGACATTCATCACCAGTAAGTGCTACCGCCAGAGGGACAACTGGGAGCTTCAAATTTCCAACGGGGAAGTCTTCAAATACATCTCTAGACAACTAGAGTGTCAGAAACGCCGCAATGGTCAAAGGGTCACTAAGAGTGGGATCATCCGCATCGGCTTTACCATTCCACCAATGATCGATCCACTTCACATAATATGCACTATTCCTCCCTCTACCCTGTTGGATTTCTTCTATCTTCCTCTCCAGAGCCATGATTATTTGCTTCTCTTTAGCAGAATTTTCGACAGGGAGATTCCCTGAAACCGGAAGCTGCAACAAGATAACTATGTCCTCCATAGTAACTATTAGTTCGCCCCATGAACATAGAGTGATATGATTTGGTACACACCAACGTGAAACAAAGGTTAAAATACCTTCAACATCCTTGTAGACATGTAGATGATTAGATATTCTTACATCGTGAAATATTCCAGCCTCTTTCAAAACCTTAACCACTGAAGGGTACTCAACATCACTTTACACCATCTCACCCACTTTTTCATGGGTAATTGGTGTATCTTGAACCCAACAAAACAAGATACATAATATTCTTTCTGCAAATAAAGTCTTGGGACAGCCTCAGGAACAACACTCTGAGGGGCAACAAACTTCTCAGATTTGGGGATAAAGATACCAATAAAACCAGAAGGTATGACAAGCTCTTCAGAAATATACTCTTGAAACCTATCACGAATATGAGGTACGCTCTCAAGAAATATAGTATCAGATATTTCTACTTTATTATGACCGTAAGATGTGCCAACATCATTATTATGCTCATTAGTCATTTGAAATGCATTCAAGTTCGCTCTATATCAAAAGGGTATTGAAACCTTAGTCTGATAAAAGTTCATGGCTTTCAAAAAATATATAATTCTAGTTAAATAAATAAAAGGGTTTGCAAAGAAAAAGCCATAATGACGTTGAAGAAATAGGGAAATGAGAAGACACTTACCTTCTTGGTTTGGTCGGCCATGGCGCTTGCTCAATTAAGTTATTTGAAAAGTTATATGTCTCCATCTAGAGCGTCTTTAGCTAGAACGTATCTAGTCTAGAACATCTCATGGCCAATACACCCTTGGCCTAGTTCATCCATACTTAGCGACTTAGCACAAGAAGTGCTAAGAACAATATTTTACCTAATTGAGGTGCTAACTTTGAACCTTCTTGACACTAGGTTTCTGACCCTAGCATAATTAATATTTGTTAAACACTATATCTGCTGGCTTTACTCCTGAGAGGTTAGCACCTTATCCTTTTAAATTAAGAGAATTAGCATAATAATATTTGCGCTAAGTAGCTAGTACTAGCTTTGCTAGCTACGTCCCTTAAAATATGCCCTTCTTGTCAACATTGGTCCATTATCAAATCGTATATGAATTCTAGTCTGTCTCCTTGCTTAAGAATCCCTCTACAACATTTGTCTTCAAATGCCTCTCAAATGTATGCTAAGTCACTTCTAAGCCAATATTTAACTGTTGAATGTGCCATGTTACTCCTAAGCAAGCACATGGCCGATGATCTTACCAGACCCAACACTAATCAGTCTAATTATTAATTTAGTGAATTAAGCAACTTGCCTCACTGACTTAGCAAGTCATTTGACTTGACTTGACTTAATAAAAAAAAATGGTGGCTTATGACTCCACTATTTCCACGAGATATCAAATACAACACATGGGGGGATTCTCATTGGGGTATTGGTCTGGCGGTCTACTGGAATCGTGCATGGTGGCACTACCTCCACGAACAAGAAGGTAACAAGTAGAGGATGGTTACAGAGTATTTGAGAGGATGAGGAGTAGTGGTCTGACATGTCTTCTTTACTTTCTGGATACCACCCCACTACAATCTCCACAATCATCACTTCTCCACCTCTCCCAAACAATTAGTGGACGGTTACAATCTCACTATATTATACTTTAAAATGGATTAACCCATTTTTACTTTAGATGGAGACTTATCTATTTGCAAAAAAGTATGTACCGTGCTATCCAAAGAGTGGAGAAGAACAAAGGCCGGGTGGTTTGGTGACTCTCATTTGTTGGAAAAATATTCATGACAATTTCTGTAGTGACATCGGCAACACCAATAACCGTAATGTACCTTATTTGTTTTGTCAATTTGGAGAAATACGCAGAGAAGTGAAAAAATATATGACTTTAATTCGTATTTGTAATCAACTTCAACTTTGAAGGTGAAACTGATGATGAAGTCGTATCTCAATCTAGAAAGGAGTTGAGAAAATGGAAAGTAATTCTTCCTAACTCATAGGGGAAATTAGAATTTTAAGCGATGTAACGCGTGTAAATTATGGAATGGGCTTTGATAGTGTTTAATGACTCAAAATATAATCAATTCAAGTTAAAATCTATTTCTAAACTCTGAAATTTCAAAATCCAGGGTCACTTACACCTGGGAATTTCCCGATTTACACACCATGAACCTAGCTGTAAGACCGTGTAATTTGAATATCAACGACTTACTCCTGTATATGGCCAGCTTGCAATAGAAATTCATCTCCGAAGAAGAGAAGATCTCATTGGAAGAAAGAAACTTTCAAAATTAACAGAAGGACAAACTTTCATCGTATAGAGAAGAAATCTTCTTTTGTACGCCCGGTTCTACCAGATTATACCGAAGTCCAGTCAAGAATCAAAGTAAAAAGCATAGTTTGATCCTGGCTCAAGCAGTATGCAAGCAATATGTTAATGTTAACCAACCATTAGAGGAGACGAAATTAGTACTATTATCCGTGAACGTATTGAACAATATAATAGAGAAGTAAAGGTTGTGATACCGGCACCGTAATTCAAGTAGGCTTTTGGCCAAAAACCAAGCCGTAGAACTTCAAAATCATAGTTTTACGGTTAGGTTTCCTAGTTAACCTAGCCATAGATATGGAAGCTAATCAACTTGAACTGATCCAGTGACACTTACTGCTCGGTCCATACTCAAAATAACCTAGCCGTATGTCACTCTGAATTTTCAAATTTCACTGTTTTTTTTACTGAAAAAATGGGGAAACCATGACACAATTGACCAAAATATATTCTCATTCATAATGAGTGATTCAAAATACATATCTTATCATATAATCACCTTCATTCATCATATATAATCAATTAAACATGGTGTTTTGGATGGTTTAGACATTTTAATCGTCTTTTAAAGCTCAAATTGGTGCTCGAACCTATGACGCCAATCCTTGGAGATTTCGGTGTCGCATTGGGTCTTAACGGAGAAAATGGGATTCCTTATTTTAATTGGAAACCGATAAATATGACATCTTTGTACGTACCCCATCAAAAGTCTTCTTTTAGAAATTGTTCTACGTAAGTTGTTTTGGTTGGTGCGATTGTAACCATCATTGTAAGTGATAAATAATACACGACGAAAGAGACTGCTTCGGCGAATAAGTGTCCAAAAATCGGCATGTTCATCCAATGATCACTTGTGATGTTTATGTTAACGTCGTTCAAATACAACGAAACTCCCCTCTACCTCCGTCTCTTGTTCTCCAACTTCTCCCGTTCTCATCATTGTCTTGTAGCAATCTTTCTGTTGTTATATTTCACGCAACATCTTTTGCCTTATGTAGGTGCATTCGTCAACATTATTAATTTCGGGCCCTTTATAAATACCAAGTTATTACGCGGCAACACGGAAACTACAATTCCCATCACAATCAACATCGTCGATCGTATACTTATCAAATAATTCTTTGTGCGCCTTGGTTTCGCAAAACACTTCACCTAGACCTTCATTTGGTAAAGGATCATTGTTTCCGAAAGGATTTATATCTTCGATTAGGATCATATTTTTTTCGTACCTAGCTATCACATGACGATATTGGAGTCCCAAAGCCGACATGTTTGGACAAATACGCTCTTCACCCGGGATCTGCGTTTTAACCTCCTCCACTTCAACCATTATCTTCCCAATTTTCCAATGAGAGATATAGTATGTTATTCCTCGTAGCCAAGGGTTATCTTAATAAACGACATGATTTCTAGATCGGTTAAATTCAAAGAGTCATTTGATTCGCTGGAGATCACGCTTGAAGTACTCTTTTATAGCATCAAATACCGCAACAAATCCAGCATGTTTCAAAATCCTAATGAGCTATCTAAATATATAACACTTCCCTATTATCATCTTTCTCATACACTACCGTGTAGTTCGTATTTTCCCTCAAATACAATGATTGTTGCATAAGTTCTCTATTTTGCCATTACACACTTCTCAATTTTTCTCTTGCATTATAGATGGTAGCCAAAGAAGATGAGTTATTTTTTTTCTTAATGTCTTCACACTACTAAGGATATCAATAGATCTTGTGTGTTGTTTACTCAACATATCTACTAACTCCATTTCTTCGGGGTTGAGCCTTGCCGCATAAGGATGTTTTATCAAACTCTCTGGAATAGGGTGGTTATGAAATCTCGAAACCACTTCACTCATAACAACACTTTCTTGACCTTGTTGTACTTAAATTGAAGCTTAAGAGGGAAACCGCTCTTCTTTGTATGATGATCTCCCTTCTTCCTCGCGGTATTTGGTTTATACTCAAAACCCTTTCTTTGATGACTCTTGTACGTCTCACTAGTACACTCGCAAACCATTTGAAAGAAGTTGTGTTTTACTTAATTGATTTGGACTATAATGCACATTTTTTTCAACCCTTGTTCTCGAGCCCACTTCTTCACATCTTCTTTATCTCCCCCTTCAAAGTTGTTTGTGTAGTGATCACTTGTATCCTCACTCAATACGCTAACAATTGTGGGTTGATCTTCCATTGGTTCAGGTATGGGTTCGATCTAAGAAAAATAAAATATATTCGTAAGAAAAACATGAAAAACCCTACCTACAGCTGGGTCGACTACTAAAAAGCTTACCGCAAAAAGCCTTTTTATGGCCAGCGTTAGTACTAAAACTAACTGTAATTACGGTTCTCATTACTAGACGTAGACTAATCTGATTCCTTTATAATTTCTAACCGTAGGTGGCCATGAGCTGAGTATACATCCAGCTAATCCAGACATAGTGGACATCATTAAATAATATTTAATATGGTCATGCACCTACAATTGGATTATCGTGAAAACGACAAGGCCGTAGAAACATTTTACGACTATGGGATAGTATTTTTCCAGTCGTATTTCTAATTTCACGGTTGGGAGTTCCTGATTTAATAAGCCGTGTATCATTTATAGGGCTAGGAAACAATGATTTGCCAGCCGTAAATAACATACATCTGGAATTTGGGGGTTTTCTGCCAGCACAAAAATCAAACTTTCTACGTATTTTAAGCAATTATATGCAACAAAATTCGTATTTGAATTAAGTTAGAGGTATACCTGACTATTACGAACATTATTTTCTTCAAATTCTTGGCTTGGACCTTCAAAATCATAATAAGGTTCATTCTTGAGTTTGAGTTAAAAAACTCTTGATATTTAGAAGATCAACCATGACATGATCATTATTTTGTTATATGAATTCCTTGTTTTATTTAGAAGAAGACGATTCACCTACCTCATAACTCTTATTAGAATCCCTCATTTGGATCGAGAAAATCAAAATGTTTAAGTTTTCAAAAAATACTTCTTCTTCTTATTCTTCTCCCTCTAAAACAAAAATGTTAATGTTCTGATTTTCAAAACACGAAATAGATACTAATTCGTTAATCTAATCGACCAACTAACTGTTAATTATTTTAGCTAATTAACTTCATTAACACTAATTAATCTAGGGCGCTCTAGATATTATCAAAAACAGTAGGATAAGGGGTTTTGAGTTGGATACTTGATGACCCTATTTTATCATTTTGTAAGCCCTCAAAAACCAAGAACCCTATTATGGGGGGCTGCAGATTTTTTTTATGGGGACTTACAAGATGACAAAATAGGGTCATCAGGAAGTAAACCCAAAAACCTCTTATCCCACTAATTGTGATAATGGCCAGACTGTCCTCACTTAATTAATTAATAAAATTAATCAGATATACTAATAAAGATTAGTGATTGATTAGATTACGAATATGATTTAAATTTACGATTTTAAAATAAAAATCAAAATCAAGATCAAGTTATATTTATGACTGAAAAAAGATGAACTCCCGGTCATAAAATAAGGATACGGCTAGGTAATATATATAAAATAGCCGTAAAAATTTATACGGTTATAGGCATCGACCTAGCCGTAAAAATAATTCACGGTTAATTTTTGTAATAAACCCAAACTATAAAACAAAATAGCTATTTCGTCTACCGTAGGCATTGAAACCAATCGTAGAAGTCAGCTACGCTTGGAAAATTCTAATTACGGATAGCGTATCAGATTAATGTTTACGACTGTGATCTCTACCAAACGGTGTAATCCTTACTCTCTGATCTCTTTAACTCCTTATTTTAAGTTTGTTTAGTACATTAGCGGTGTACGTGGGAGATTATCCCATCCCAACACAGTGAACTTCAAGAATAATCTTGTCAGCACCGCCCACACAGATCCTATGAAAACAGCAACCATGATGAACTAGGTGGATTGAAAAAATATGCTTACGGCTGGGAATGTAAGTCTTCGGCTGGGAATTATACATTGAAAAAAATGCTTACTACTGGGAATTCTATATTACCGTGTGTCGAAAAAAAAAAACACTACCATTATTTATGGTTGGAAATTCATAACTTCCCAACTATAGAAGAAAATAATTCTCATCTATGGTTGGGAGTTCATCATTTTACGACCGTAAATATGTATATACGGTTAGAAAATCAATTTTTTCTGAACGTAGGCAGTTTTGAAAATGAAATTTTAAATACTAATTTTAACATATGTACACTAATTATATAATAAAATTGATAGAATAAAGGTGAATTTTTTGATTCCTACCTTAAACAAGCCATGGTTGATGAATATTTTTTAGAATCGATGATTAATCATCGTGTGAAAAGCAAAAATAGAGAAGATGAAAAAGTTACGGTTTGAGAGGAGATGAGAAGAGTAGGAGGAAAAAAAGTAAATTAGATTTAGATTTTTTTTTTATTTTTATATTAGATTTAGGATAATTATTGAGGGGGATAATTTAGACACTTGACGAACTATTAAATCATCATATATCCCATTTAAGACACAATAATCTACTATAGTCCCTATAAAAAAATGTCTGCGGTCCCAATAATAGGGTTCAAAATTAAGGGCTGCAGCCCACCAATAGGTTTACGGGCGTAACTAATGCTTTTCTTCCTGTTTTAATCGGTGCACCCTACACCATCCTTCTGACCAGAATTATCTTTGGCAATGATAATATAAACATGTACGTACGAAAATGAACGAGAGTAGAAGGTAGAGAGGTTTCGACTGAGAAATGGCTTCTCAGCATCTCTCTTCTTTTACGGCTTCAACCATTCCCTCTCTTTCTGGAACTTCCACTTCTAAGATCTGTGAGTGTTCTCTCTCTCTCTCTCTCTCTCTCTCTCTCTCTCTCTCTCTACTAATTGCCTAACATCAAATTCATATGTTCATCTGTTACAGATATTTGTCCGAGGGGAGACAAGATTTTTTTGCTTTACTTGGTTTCAATTGAAAAACCCAAGCTTTATAATTTCAAACTATGGCCGTGAACTTTTTTTTGTCAGATAATAATGCAAAGTCAGTTGGGTTTCATACACGAGCTAGTCTGGAAGAGAGGAGCTGCAATCATGGAGATGGTGAGGAAGAACCTTCAGTAGGACAACTTAAGGTGAAAAGTTAGAATATCCCACACTCCCTTTACTAAATTCCATTACTTGCCCCATCTGAGTTTACTGAATGAGATAGAGGGTCTTCAAGTTTTTCCTCAAAGATAAGGATGCACCACAGACCGAGTCCGAAGAAGGCAATCCTTTGATAATTATAATATATTTACAGATGAATCTCAAAGGGTTGATCTTTTAAAATATAGAATCCTGGAGAGAGTCCTGTTTCCTTGGTTCTTAAATTTCATATTCACTTTGAAACCTAATCTGACACCGTGGCTAGTTATAATACTTTTGATGAAGGACACCTTCAGTTTTACCTTAAGTTTTTACTACCTTATTTCTACTGCAGAAAGAGCAACAAGCATCAGCTTCTCGGCGTAATTTTATCGCGTTCGCATGCTGTAATCTAGCTTTGATAAGCACTGCCCGCAGTTTCGTGATCATACCCAAGGCTAGTGCTGTTGAAGGACTAGACAGACCTGGATGTCGCAATTGTGGCGGTGGTGGTGCCATTATCTGTAAGTATATATGGTTTTTGGTTTTCAGTGCTGTCCATTTTCTGTCTTTCTGATTTGCATTTCGTAATGTACAACTACGCTTTGCTTTCCACACTATAAAATCATTGAAAACCTAGCAAACCTTTCATTTGCGTTCTGAAAATTTATGTAACTACGCATGAAATTGCACCCCATCTTCTATAGTGCCTTCAGTTGATCATTCCCATTTGTAGCTAAATGCTAATTTACTGAAGCTATAAGCACTACAGGCAGAAAATTTTCTCTGTTTTTTATCCTTTTAAACTGTGTTTATGCTCAACTACACCTGATACTGTCAGAGAAACCCTTACACATAATGCATAGAACCCAATCATAATTTTATGTTGGATTTTCATCAAGCTTCTTAAGCCACATTAGTACATTACAATTAGCTTCGAAAAGACTTGTAATCCTCTACTGTTATGTGATTTTAGGTGACATGTGTGGTGGTACAGGAAAATGGAAAGCTCTCCATAGAAAACGGGCTAAAGATGTTTATGAATTTACTGAATGTCCAAATTGTTATGGTATGTCCTCTTTCCAGAATTAAAATGACTATTCAGACAACTTGGAGTACTCATTCTTCATTTCTTCACCTTTGCTCTGGAATCTGTTTGTCGAATCATTCAAGTGCTGTCCGAAGGTTTATCTGGTTGTCTTATGTCTACTGCAGGTAGGGGAAAACTTGTATGTCCAGTTTGTCTAGGAACAGGTGTACCTGATAATAGGGGGTTACTGCGCAGGCCCAATGCCAAGGAATTGCTCGATAAAATGCACAATGGACGGTTATTGCCAGGTTCCTAATAGTTGAACCAGAGTTATTTACCAGTATTACCTTGTAAACATACTTGAGAACTGGATGGTAAAGAAAGTAAATTTTGGCACATTACATATCATCCATGTACTACTAACAGTTTCCACTTTTGTCATGATTGGTAATTATATACTTTGTTCTGGTGGAAAACATCTTGACTGAGTTTATGGATAAGAAAACCAAGGGATTTATTATCAAGAAGCCTCACCACATACAACTTCACAGTAGAGATAAAAAATAAAAATTCAATGAATCCAGGTTCATATAGCCATGTTATGGAGCTGTCAATATTTCTAGGTTACATAGAGAGTTTACTTGTAAGTTATTGCACTCCCTATATAACAAGATACTTTTAACAAAAATTACAGTTGCTCAAATGGGTGTGTCGATCTATCCAAAAAACAAAAAATGGTTTGTTTTACCACAAGTAGATAGACCACTTAAGCTTTTCCATGACCACCTTGTATCACCTACAATTTGTATGTGCAGGAGCTGGATTTTAGTCTTGGCCCATGATACAGACTTTAGTGCTGCAGTTGAGTTGGCTGGTCATCTAATAGTTCTGCAACCCCTGATACTACCTGCATTATCTCAATAGTTTAGTTCAATTCAACACCAATTTGAAGATTTTATGAAAGAAGCACTTGAATAGGAAAGGTGAGTTTTGCAAGTTGTAACCAACAGTGAGCTGATGGTTTTAGACTTCTCAAACACAAATGAATGCCGATCTTTTTCTCTGCAGTACACTTTAGATCTAGAGCTTTACCACACAAAACCAAGTCGCACCTTTAATTCCACAAGAACCACGATGATGCAGGACAAATTCCCCCCTCCCCCCCGGCACAATTTTAAGGTGAAAACCAGGTTTTGAATAATTTAATATAAGTATGAGGAGTAAATTGCCACTCAAACAACCCCATGGTAAAGGTAAAGCAAACAAGACAGCTTTAAAGTTTCTGCTTAGTCTTAGCAGATTTTGCACCTTACATCCAAATCTTGAATGATAGAGTTGAGTTCACCAGCTGTTGAGAGACTTTCATAACAATATTTCCAAGTGAAGATTTTGATTCTGCATAGTACAAGAATGACTAGGTTGGTGGAAATAAAGACAGTTACTCTTCCAAGAGTAACATCGCAGTGACAACCAAGAGTAAGATTTGTTGGAAATTAGAAGTTCTTATATACAAGAGTCCTTGTGGTTTTAAATTAAACAGACTACATGGGTTATTCAAATTCAGATTATTCGATATTCAAACAGATGACAGGATTTATTCATTTTCAAGTTTATCAACAAAAGTTAAAAACAAAAGTAGCTCAGTTTCATATCTTAAATTCATCCCTAATTATCAACTTTAATGAGGATTAAACCCTACAATGAAATCTCAAATTATGCTGCCAATGCTAAAATCTCATCTAAGAATCAATATACATGTGTCCATAGTAAATTTTTCATATCAAGTTAATGATAAACAAAAACACTGTCAAAGCCCAAAAATTCAGAAGGATTTGAATGGAAAACCTTTTTATTCCATGATGACTCTAGCACCAAGAGCTTTCATTTTCTCGATAATCTGCTCGCCTTCTTCTTTGGTAACACCAGCTTTTATCACTGCTGGAGTCTTCTCTACTAAATCTTTAGCTTCCTTTAAACCTAAATTAGTAAAACTTCTAACCTCTTTAATAACCTTAATCTTTGAAGCAGCCTCAAATGCTTCTAATTTCAATTGAAAAACAGTCTTTTCAGGTTTGTTCTTCTCTTTAGCAGATGCTGCTGCTGAAGATTTCATATTAATTACTCCGACAGTCCCAGGTTTCATAACCCCAACTACAGGTGCTTCTTTCATACCTAATTTCTTCATTATGATCGAAGAAAGTTGTGAAATTTCTAGTAATGTGAGTCCAGAAACTTCATCAACAAGATTAAATACACGGTCAGAAGGTGGACTACGATGTTCAGTTGGATCAAAATTTGATGGATCATAATCAGCTGGAAGTCTTCTTTGATCGATCATTTCTAACTCTTCTTCTTCTTCTTGTCTAGCTGGGAGACTGAACTGTCTAGTAAGCAAACTCATCGTGGAGGGTTTTGATGTGATTGGAATCGAGAATTTGTTGAATCCATTTGAGCAACGAAGAAGAGATAATCTTGAAATCATATTTTTATTTATTTGACAGTGATCTAGGATGACAGTAGAAGGATGGGAGCAAATGTTTTAACGAGGGACGATGAAGATGAGACGGAACCCTAGCTCTTTTAGATGGTTGCTATCACAGGGGATCAAATCTTGCTATCCATGGGACCAAGTCGGTCAATTACTGTTGACCAAAATCAGTCGGAGCTCAACCTTTTTTGTAGTTTTAGGGTTATTTTTTTTTCTTAGGATTAGCGAGGGCTGCAGCCCATGCGTGAGTTAAGGCTACTTCCTTGGATGTCTTGTACGATATGTAAAGATGGATGAAAGTAATATATCAAACATAACTTGGTATAAAAAATCAAGGTGAATAAACTTTTCATACAAAAAAATCCTTCATATTATTTTTTATAAATAAAAATCATTTAAAAAATAAAAAATTCAACAACCCCATTTCCCTTAATAATGATTAAATTTAGTTTTTAGTCTTTTTTAAATTTCCAAAACTGCACTTCCTTATATATTATATCCGTTTTAAAAGGAATTTTTTTTTGGAAATCACTCTCTTCTTCTCTTCGTGTGTTCTTCAGGCATATTCATTAGCTGATTATTTTTTTTGGAAATCTTCTCTTCTTCTCTTCGTGTTTCTTCATTCTCTTCTGCAAGATACGATTCCTGTAATCAAATCTTCTCTTCTTCTCTTCGTGATTCCTGAAATTAAATCTTCTCTTCTTCTCAATCTTCTCCAAAAACGCAGCTCTCGTTTTCACTTGAAGAACATAAGACAAAAACCTAATTCTCGTTTTGGTTTCAGTTTAATCGAAGTACAGAAGACAAAAACTCAGCTTCGGATTTCGTTTCTGTTTTAGTTTAATCGAAGATCAGAAGACAAAAACTCATCAAATCTCGTTTTAATCGAAGAACAGAACACAAGTTACTTGTAGTCCAATCAACAATCAGGTAATTTTGATTTTATGATTTTGTTTCTGTTTTAATTTTCGAGTTTATATTGGTAATTTGATCATATTCTTATTCGGATCAAGCTTTTGTTTTAGTTGTATCATTCATCTGATACCAATTTTAATTTTAGATTTTATGTTGATTATGAAACTCTGATCTATTTGTTTTTATGATTTCTTTTTGTTGATCTTCTTATTCAAGTCTATTGAAAATTCTTATGATGTTGATGTTGTTGATATTCGTACTACTAAAACCTTTTTTGGTTTCATGCTTTTGTCCTGTAGATTAACAAACCTGTTCTTGTTGTTTATGTTCTTATTCAAAAATTTATTGTTGTTGTTGTTTATATTCATACTAGTGAAACTTTTTCTGGTTTCATACTTTGTCTTGTAGATTATGGAATCTGTTCTTGTGGTTATATCTCACAAAGAGGATACGTTATCGTTTCGTATTGGTCTACAAACATCTGTTTTTGATTTGAAGGGTAGTATATCTTAAAGGTGGTGTCAAAACTCTGTTCTTTCTATAGAAATTTTCCATATAGTTGGTGATCAGCAAAAGGTTATCAATTGTGATTTTGATCTCCAATCGGTTGCTGTATTACTCTTTTTAATAAGCTTCCATCTCTTGAGTAACAAATTGACTGAAACCAATCCTGGATCTCTTGTTGTTTTGGAAGTTGAAAATGAGACTCAAAAATTTCAGAGATTGTTTATCTCTTTCGGTGCATGTATTCGTGGATTCAATTACTGTCGTCCTTTATTATTTCTTGATGCATCACATTTGAAGAGCAAATACCTTGGTCATATCATGGCAGCAACAGGTTTAACTGGTAATGACGGTAAGTTTTCTTAAACATTCTTTTTGCTTCAGTATTTTTTTCATCTCTGATATGATGGAACCTTTTTTGGTTCCATCGTTTTTTTTCATCTGGAATATTTATTGAACCAAAAAAATAATGGAACCTTTTATGGTTTGTGTTATTGGCATATGAAGAACAATATCAATACATACTTGCCTAAGGCTAATAAGGTTTATAATAATTATGTGCTGGGACTGTTTGAAAAATGTGCATATGCTAATACACATACAAAATTTTCAGAGAAATGGGAGAAGTTGTTGCAGGTTAAAAATCAGAAGTTACAAGATTATTTGATTAGAGCTCCTGTTGATAAATGGGCAAGTGTTTATTTCCCGGGTCGTCGTTATGGTAGGTTGTGTTCGAATATAGCTGAGAGTTTTAATAGTTGGATCCTTGAAGAGAGAGAGAAGCCTATAGACATCATGGTTGATGAAATCAGACTGAAGCTTATGAATCAAATATGTGTACATCGCGAGGAATGTGCAACCTTATTGAAGTGGCGAGAAACTTTATGTCCATAATTTAAAATTGAGCTCTACAACAACAAGATGCACGGTCGTGAATACAATGTCACCAAGTCGTCGTAATATGTGTTTGAATTTCATTCGACATTAACACAAAAGGTTGATTTGCAAAGAAGAACATGTTCTTGCAATCGCTGGCGAATGAATGGTTTCCCTTGTGGCCACGCTATCCGTTGTATCATGATAGATGAAGAAGATCCGTATAAGTATGTCGAATTCTACTTTACAGTAAAGTTCTACCGTGAATCGTATGCAAGAGCAATTAATCATGTCCCTACAGTTGAAAAGCCTGCGATCGTCTCTCCAAAATCTGTTGTTCTTGGTCCTGATGCTCTACCACAACCAGGTCGTCCAAGAAAGAAGAAGAGAATTCCTAATACAGGTTCTGATCCCAATAAGAAGATGAGAACTTGTGGTAGCTGCCATGTTTTGACTACCCATAACCGAAGGACATGCCCTGCATATCAGATTTGAAATCATTTCGACTACAATTCATTTTCAATATTCGTTTAGACTAATATATGTTTCGATTTATTTTTTTTATATATTTTTTTCAGTAAAACATGTTAATTTGCTGCAGGAGTTTCATGTATTTTTTTATTTTTAGATTAAGTTTGTCAGAGTTAAAGGCTTTTATTAATTTTTTGAACCAAAATAGTTTTTATAGTTTATCACATGCTTCAGTTTTTTTTTCATCTCTGATATGATCGAACCTTTTTTGGTTCCATCGTTTTTTTTCATCTGTAATTTTATTGAACGAAGAAAATGATGGAACCTTTTTTGGTTCCATCGTTTTTTTTCATCTGTAATTTTATTGAACGAAGAAAATGATGGAACCTTTTTTGGTTCCATCGTTTTTTTTTATCTGTAATTTTTATTGAACCAAGAAAATGATGGAACCTTTTTTGGTTCCATCATTTATTTTCATCTAGAATTTTTATTGAACCAAGAAAATGATGGAACTTTTTTATCAAATGAGATATTTTAAACATACAAACTGAGATGTTTTAAAAACATACAAATTGAAGTCCAATTTGAACTCTAACTCAAACCCATGGAAGCAACAAATCATTCTTCCCTGTACTTGTTTCCTTCTTGCTCAACTCAACAACCTCTTTCCATTGAAACAACACCAGTCCTGCTACCAAGTATACATCCAACGCAAACCCAAGTCTCCAATCCATTCAAAATGGACAAGCAACAAGGGCCTTCATGTGTTGTTCCTTGTTTTGTATTAAAGCCTTTATGGCAGGTGCCTCTGCACAAAAATGATGCAACGAGCACCTATATGGTTCTATTTTTTTCCCTGTTAAAGCAGAAGTAAACCATAAGCACCAACAGTGGAAATGATGAAACCAATTTCGGTTTTATTAATATAGACATTAAGTGAAAAACACCAACAGAGTTGGTTTTCAAGCACCAACAATGAAAATGATGAAACCAATTTCGGTTTCATTAAAATAGACATTAAGTGAAAAACACCAACAGAGTTGGTTTCAAACATACAGTAAAAATTTATGAAACCAATTTTGGTTTTATTAAAACAGACATTAAGTGAAAAACACCAACAGAGTTGGTTTCAAGCATACAGTGAAAATGATGAAACCAATTTCGGTTTCATTAGAACAAACATTAAGTGAAAAACACCAATAGAGTTGGTTTCAAACATACAGTGAAAATTTATGAAACCAAAACTGAACATAATTGTATCGTGAATAAATAAGGGTGAAAACAAATGGAATTGAACCTTTCTATCTTTCAACATAAGTATGAAACCATTAATTTCGAAACAGATGAAACCTAAACCTAACAGATGATAGGAAATAAAACTGCAATTCATTTAATGAAACCAAAATTGCGAAACCAAAAATCATTGATGCATGTTGATTTTGAAACATAAATAATCACTGAAGAACAATGAAACTTTGATTTTACCTTTTGTAGGGTCTTGTTTCTTCACTATTTTATTAAGTTTTTTTCGATCTTTCGATCTTTATTTTTGTCTTGTTTTTTCACCATTTTGATTTTGTTTAGATTTTAGGTTAAAATTGTTACTGATGATGATGAACAACAGTTTCGTCAATATGTTGAAATTGTTCTGATTCTGATTCTAGTTGTGAAAGCTGGTTATGTGGATGATGCAGATGAAGCTACTGATGAAAACAGTGGGTTTACGGATTTACTGATGATGAAGATGTGATGCAGATGATGAACATCATTTGAATAATCGACAGTTTCGTAACGTAGAAAGTGGTTGAAGTGGGTGAAGGGTAGTTTAGAGAGTTGTTAACAAATTGGGTTTTTGTTAACTGTTTGTTTTGTTGGGTTTTTTGTTATATGATAGTGACACACTTGGGCTTATAACCCACGACATGTATATCAAATGGAACTTATCCAAGTTAAGGAATTTGTAGCTCTATCTTGTAGAGAACGAAAATACGAGCTCAACGTAAAAGGAATGAGGTCATTCCGACGTCGGACGAAGAAATTTTGAGCAAAACAGTCGAAGAAAATGTCAAGTTTAGAATCGGTGGATAAGTGCATTAACATCCACCGATTCTTGACAAAAAATTTTACAGAAAAACTTTTGAATTTTAGAATTTTAGAATCAGCACACGTGGGGAACCTTATCCACCGATTCTGGGCAAAAAATTATAAAAAAAAACTATCGTTTTTGAGTTTTTTTTAACAATCGGCCGATATGAATGTCATATCGACCGATTCTAAAGTGTGATTTTTTTAACCGGTTAATATGAGCACTCGTATATACCGATTTCTCATGTTCTTCGTCCATGAAGAACCTCAACCTAGAATCGGCTTACGAGGGTATGAGCATTCACCGATTCTTGGTTGATGTTCTTACAATTTTTTATTTATTTTTCAAAATTTTCATGTTTTGACTATTCATTAACAACAATTAATTTCACACCTCAAACAGTTAATTTACGACTAACATGATTAATAACACTAATTAAGTATATTAGTCATTAACAAAAAATAGTTGGATAAGGATGTTTTGATTTTATTTGGTGATGACCCTATGTTAACTTTTAATGGTAGGCCTAAAATAATTTAGGTAGGCATGAACATTTAATTGGGGGATACCTCCACAAACTGGGGAATATATAATAAAAAAAAATAGGGATATTTTGAAGTAAAATTAATAACCCTTTATCCATATATCTTTTGTAATGACCAAACTATTCTTGTACTTTTAATTATTTTATTTTAAAAAAAAGTTATTTATTAAAAAAACAAATAATTGTTTTTAATTTGTTTACATTTTTTGCAAAACATATTCTTTTTTCTTTTTTTTTTTCAAAAAAATTTTAAGTTTAAAAGAAAATCTATAATTAAAAAAAATAATTTTTTTTTTAAAACTTTAAAAATTAAAAAAATTAAAAAATTTAAAAATAAAAATAAAATAAAATAAAAAGGAATTAAATGAATAAAATATGGAAGGGATAACTTAGTCATTTATAGTTTTAGGACATTCCTTATCAATATACCTAAGTTAGTATAATCCTAAGCATGCCCTAATTTGTAAGGGTATTCGTATTCCCAATTAACAGTTCTTTTTAAGGCTTGTTAATTTAGTGTTTTTATTGATTTTTACATGATTTAAAGGTTTAGTTTCTCAAACTTTAGGATATTGTCAAATTCAATCAAATTCTAATTAAAATGGGTAATTTGTTGGGTGGTCCAAAAACCCATCTACTAGTTATTATATAGTCCAGCAGGAAATAACATTTAACCATATGTCCAAAAAAGTTTGAGAAACTGAAATTACTAAGATACCCATCATCCACTCAAAAGTGTTTGAAGGGGAAGAAAAAGCATTCGGTCTAACTTTCTCTTCTTAAAATCAAAACAAAAACATAATCATTTATCAGATCTGATTCTCTCTTAAAATCATCGAACGAAAAAACAAAAACAAAATCGTCAAACAAAAACGAAATCAAAATCATCAAAAAACAGATCTGAATACCAAAAATTCATCGACAAAAACGAAATCGAATACCAAAAATTCATCATAAAAAAACAGATCTGAATACCGAAAATTCATCGACAAAAACGAAATCGAATACCAAAAATTCATCAACGAAAAAAGAAATCAAAATCAAAATCAAAATCATCAACAAAAACGTATATGTTTTCATATCATGCTCCTTCACCAAAATTGAAGAAATCATATTAATCAACGATCATCAACAAAAACAGATCAAGAACCATGTTATAGATCAGTGAAGAAGAAAAAGAAAAAGAAAATCATACGTACTGAAGGAAAAAGTGTATGATCCTACAGTACATATTGATCCAACAGTATATATTGATATGTACCGAAGGAAAATATGTACTGGAGGAAAAAGTGCATGATCCCACAGAACATATTTTCCTTCAGTACATATTGATAGAAAATATATACTGATACATAGAAAAAGTTTATGATCCCACAGTACATATTGGTATTACTCAAGGAAAATAGATATTGAAGGAAAAAAATGTATGACCCCATAATACATATTGATCCAACAGTACATATTGATATGTATTGAAGAAAAATATGTACGGAAGGAAATAGAGTAGATGATTCAACAGTACATATTGATATGTACTTAAGAAAAATATGTACTGAAGGAAAAAGTGTATTATCCCACAATACATATTGATATGTATTATAGGATCGTACAAAATCAACAAAAAAGAATATGACGATTTAATTAACCAAATATCTTATATCTTTAATACAAATAAAAATAACATCAGATCGACTAACCTATATTGTTTGAAGAGATACCCCTTCTTTTTCAACATTGAGCATCAAATCCATATAAAAAAGAAGATTAAAAAGTCTAAATAAAAACCCAAAATTGATGAATATGTATCTTCTTGTTGTTCTTCACGGATCCATTCTCAAAAGTCTTCTTCTTCTCTTTCTTCGCCATCATTTGTTTCTCTTATTCTTTTAGATATATAAACAAAGCATACTAGATGAATTTCAAAATGAATTAGAAGAAAGCCAAAATTAGGTCAAAAATTAAAAATTGTTTGATTTCAAAATTTTATCTATTAATTTGTAGATTTCATTGCGCTGATCACAAATCTAAAATCAATTACAAAAGACTTTAGCTTGAATTCGCGTTAAATCATCTCTTCATTTAAGAAGATCTCGGTAATAGATTCATTTGCAATTGTAAAACTAAAAAGATCTAAGAAGATAACTCTCTCTCTGTTTAGAACGAAGATTATAGACAAAAGGATAATTTTGGTATTTAGAGAAACTTATTATTGAGTCGCACGGGTGTGTGGTGTTGAGAATAAGTGTTTTGGTCCAAAAACATGTTTTTAGACCATTGAACTAATCATTAAACGGATCACCATATATAAATTAATCAGTAATTCCTAGAATTAAAATAGATCTGATATTGCCAAATATAATCAAGTTCCAACTAGGAAGGATCTTTTAGGATCCGATTAGAAAAGGGATTTTTGCTGGCTAGTCCAAAAAACCCGGACCGCTTTAACCTATAGTCCACCCGGGAAACCCCATTTAACCATAAGTCCAAAAACCATTTGAAAACTCCCAATAACTATTATACCCATCACGTGTAACCAGCCCACGTCCTCCACCTCCTACACTACTCGCATTCTAAATGGAATTTTAGTTTCATCTACTCCACCCACATTACTCGACTTCATTACTTCAGTAAAACTTTAAAATCTAGGGCAAAATAAAAATCAGGAAACACCTGAAACAAAATCCAAAAACAGAGACAAAAAAACCAAAATCGAAATCTGTAATAGCAGGCTTTGATTTCTTTGAGCATTATACAACTCAAACCTAAGCTACTTTCAGCATTATACTACTGCATATTATCCATCTAAAATGGGTACAAAGAGAAAAATCAACAGAAGTATAAAAGAAACAGTGATTGAAGAACACGATACTCCTCAAACTCTACCACCGAAGAAGAACAAGAAAGCTTGTACATTAGATTCTATACCA
>JAJJMC010002511.1:1220543-1274974 GCA_023531435.1 Papaver californicum | reverse complement strand
ATGAACATAAATGTGAAGTTTGTGTAGAATCAAAATATGCAAAGAAGTCTTTTAAGAAAATGTCCACATAAATTCTAATCCCTTAGAGTTAGTTCACTCAGACTTAGTTGATATGAAATCAATCCAAACCAGAGGTGGTAAAAAATGGTTTGTCACTTTCATAGATGACTGTACTAGATACTGTCATATATACTTGCTTAAAGGAAAAGATGATGCTTTAGAAGCATTTAAATTATATAAATTAGAAATAGAAAACCAATTGAACACCACAATTAAAACCATTAGATATGACCGTGGGGGTGAATATGTAATCCTTATAGGAGACTTTTGTGCACAACATGGCATTATTCATGAGGTAACTCCTCCTTATTCACCACAATCTAATGAAGTGGCTTGAACGGAAAAATCGAACCCTTAAGGAGATGATGAATGCCATGTTAATCAGTTCAGGACTATCGGCGAACTTGTGGGGGGATGCCGTCCTCTCAGCTTGCTATATCCTGAACAGAGTGCCCCTTAAAGGATCAGTCAAATCACCGTATGAATTATGGAAAGGCAAACAACCCTCTTATGGATACCTCAAACTGTGGAGGTGTTTAGCCAAGGTCTCTATTCCTCCACCTAAGAGGACTAAAATAGGACCTAAAACAGTTGATTGTGTCTTCATAGGATATCCCGAACACACCACTGATGTGGTTTTTGATTAACCTATTTAAATAAACCGCAATCGCACGACATCTAACAAGTAGACAACGACAAGTACATGTCGAACCCACAGAGAGCGGGAAAATATTGCAATCAATATCTCAATTAACTAATCAAGAATGATATTTTTGGATTTTTAGTTTTATGAATAAAATAATATAATAAACTAAACAAATAAAATAACTCAAATAGGAGAGTCGGTAACTAGGGTTTTTAGTATCCACAACTATTTCTAATTAATTGTTGAAGTGAAACATAACTCATGAATATTTAGAGTCGCAAATATCACTGGGACGCCCTAAACATGGTGCATCAAAAAGCCTTAGTCTCAAGCATACACCATAAAATTGCGTTAGCGAGAAAATTGTACGAAAATAATTATAGGTCCACAAATAATACCTGACTATTCTAAGCATACCAGGATTTAACCCAAGCATGAAATATCAAATAAGTTGGCAAATATATTTGCAACAAGTAGATTTTCAGAATAACAACTGTATACCAGAAGCATGGAACATCAAAAACCTAGGTCAAGCATGTACCATCAAAAGACGTCACAATTGTTTAATGAAATTCAATAAATCAAAATCATGGAATTAATCTATTCAAATCATAATGGTCTGTATCAAATATTTTATTTTATTGATCTAAAACTGTAAGTGGTTTCAACATTAAACCCTAGTTACAAATTAATTAGAACATGGAGATGGGTTTCTCAAAACCCATTAAAATAACTAAGAAAAGTAGAGGAAAAAGATTAAACCAATGTTCCGTAAAGATATCAGTCGTCCTCTTCTTTCTCTGCGTCCAAAAACCCTTCCTCCACAGAACGCCCCCTCCTCGTCCAGAAAAACTCCGCACAGTCTAAAAGAAAACAAAAACCTTCCCAGAAAAACTGCGTAAACTCTCCTGTACTCTATTCTTTTACAGTCTATTTCTTAACCCTAGGTCCTGTCCCAGCCGTACTTCATGCAACATAGACCTTCCTAGCTTCTCGGTTTGCTATGTGTCCCTATCAATCACTTTCCCAAACAGCCTTGACCGAATAACCTACTTGTTGTTCACCTGCTCTAGTCTTCTTTCTTTAGCCTAGCAGCACCTTGACGCACTCATCATTACCCAGCATTCCAACTTTTCTTCACGTGAGAGACTCACAGCCTAGTCCTTCCTACTCCATCACCGTCAGGCTCATACAACAACCATCTCCTAACCTTACTACCTAGCCAAACAAGCTACGACCAACAACTCCACCTGACTGTATACTTTGGACCTTAGCCAATACAGAAAACCTCCCATCCAGACTTTCACGTAAAAGGCTCATAGCCTTGCTCTCTCTCCCATGTGCTCCTACCGTACCATCCTAAGCTTCTCTCCATAATTAGCCTACTCCTAGCAAACTAAATTTCATTCTCTTCTTGCCTACTCCCACTGTCTTCACGTAAACCTGTATCCAACACCTACTAACCAAATTTCATTTTATACGCTGCTTTCCTGTCACCTGTACTTCGTCCAAGTCTTCACTTCAAAAGAAACAAGAGACAAAGTTTCTTTTCCCTCAACTGGACTCCTGCTCCATCAACAGACCCGCATCTCTTCTTTGATCAACCCAACTAAACAAAATTAGTCTACCACCACATGTACGCCTCCATCTCTTTGTCACTCAACCAATCAACCCAACACTCTCTTTACCGTGAGCATCATTCGGTTGCATTTCATCGCAAACGCCAATTAACACCTGTGTTTAACCATGTTTAATTTATAGTTTTAGATTTTATGTGAACCACCTAGTAAAATAATAGAATGGTAAATTAATATAATCATTAGTACTAACAAAATATAAATTAGGCGATAAAAATGTATAAATAAAACGCCTATCAAATACCCCCAAACTTATATTTTGCTAGTCCTCGAGCAAAAATAATCTAAAAATAAAACCTTAACTCACTTTCGCAGGAATCGTGACTACATTTAGCATATGTAATAATCCTTTAAACCCCTAAGTGGCCTTAGCGGACGAGTGATAGTCTCGTGAGGGTTTACTAGAGGTTTACCCACAAAACCTTACTCCAAATTTTAGCTACCTGTGAACGATTAAGGATAGACACTAAACAAGCTATTTAGTTGGCATACTAAATTCTGCGACTATAAGAATCATTACCCTGTATGAATCCAATTACTGTACACGAGTTTGCACTCAGCGTACTAAAATTCATATAAGAATGCAAACTCTACTCAAATAATCATTTTACATCCAAAACTGTATAAAAATTCACATTGCTCGGAATCAATCAAATTCAAACACATGGATTGATTTGAAAATGAAAATAGAAGTAATGAATGGTGCATATGTTGACTAAAGTGAACGGTGTTTCCCATATCTGTCTGAAGGTCGGTACCAGGATGAATCCTATTTTTATTATTATTATTATTATTATTTATATACATAATATTTTTTTCTTTTTCTTTTCGTTTTTTTTTCATTTTTTTTATTACTGCATGATTAGATCTTTTGAATCTAAGCGCATGCTCCTTTTCAGCAGATTACATGATAGTTCCCATGGATCCTGCATTCCACGCTTGCTTAGGCGACGGAGACAAGGGAAACACACACATATTGCTATCACAGTATCATTTTTTTTTGAATAAGAATTAAAAATGAGCTTGAACTCAACAATCTATTTCATCCTGACGGTGATAACAATTTGATACTGGGCCCCACCAAATCACTTAGAGAAACATAAAATTACAAAAATAAAAAAAGAAAGTGATATGATTATGATGATTCCGAGATATGCTTGTTCAATGATTATCATGTTATTTCTAACACCTGAGTGCATTCAGATATGAATAGACCATCTAGCTGGGCACACCAATTCCTATAAATAAGAGCTATGTTTCCATCTACCTAGAATGGTTAGTGTCATCCTGAATAATTCACAAGTTTCTAAATTTCGGAGTTTCTTTATTGGCATCAATTTTCGAAAACTCTACCCCCCAAACCTAAATTTAACATTGTCCTCAATGTTTCAAACCCTGCAACCTAAAATGGTATGCAATAAATATAAATAAGAGAAACAAATGTAAATTAAAGAGAAGGGATTGGAACGTCTCACCGGATTGACGCAAGAAAAGCAGTATTCTCGGTCACACACATCAAACGATAGTAATAACAAAGAACACTAAAAATAAAAATAAACGAAAAACCTAAAAGAAAATAAAAACAAGAAACTAAAAATCTACCTACTGGATATGTACAGAAAGAATCCCCATACACTAATATCCTGAAAATTTTTGGGATCAACCCAAAATACAATATTTGCAAATGATAGTTTCACAATTATATCATGGCAACACGGAGACACTGAAACTATCAAAAATAAGGGATTACCCCCAAACCAAGTTTTTACTACACTGGGAAGTGCGTAAAGAACAAAATATGGGGATAATATTGGGGAAGCATTGATTGGTTCAGCATAGTATCAGGGATAGGCAAGTCCTCTGGGTATTTAGATGCAAAGTGATCCAAAAAAACTTGAGAAACACACAATTCTAACCCTATATTTGGTAACTTTTGAAAATCTAGGGGTTTAGAAACAAATTCTAAGTCGTTAAACTTAACTAAAGTTTCATCGGAATTAACACATACATCATTACCAGGTTTACGTTGCCATTTTCCATAATCCAAAACGGGTACAGAATCTAACAACGCATTAATTTCTTCTAAATGCGTATCCTCATCGTAGTAGGCTCCAAAATGGGCCAAGCAGGCCTCTAACGGATCACTAATACTATTGGTGCTAGAATCAATTATGCAAACAGACTCCATATAGACAAAATAAAATAAAATAAAAATAAATAATTGCTCCTACCCTTATAATTGGAACGGAAGAGTTCAAAGAACTCAACTAAGTATTTTTCCACTTCGAAAAGCAGTACTAGTACCTCGTATCAACATTCACAATTTAGAGTAATGAGCGTCCAACCTGTCAAAATCGTTCAATATATAACTCACAAGCCAGAAACCCGTGAATATTTTACAGCAAAAGAATTTTGTTGAGCTAGACGACCAGGAGAAACCCAAAATGTACATGAAATAAAATTCTAAAACACCAAACTAGTAAAAAAGAACTAAAATCCTAAAAATAAAATAAAATATATACAAAATAAAAATAAAACCTAAACTACGATTAGAAAATTAAAAATACTAATTACAATATTCCACAACCGCTCCCCGGCAGCGGCGCAAAAAATTGATGTGGTTTTTGATTACCCTATTTAAATAAACCGCAATCGCACGGCATCTAACAAGTATACAACGGCAAGAACAGGTCGAACCCACAGAGAGCGGGAAAATATTGCAATCAATATCTCAATTAACTAATCAAGAATGATATTTTTGGATTTTTAGTTTTATGAATAAAATAATATAATAAACTAAACAAATAAAATAACTCAAATGGGAGAGTCGGTAACTAGGGTTTTTAGTATCCACCATTATTTCTAATTAATTACTGAAGTGAAACATAACTCATGAATATTTAGAGTCACAAATATCACTGGGACGCCCTAAACATGGTGCATCAAAAAGCCCTAGTCTCAAGCATACACCATAAAATTGTGTTAGCGAGAAAATTATACGAAACTAATTATAGGTCCATAAATAATACATGACTATTCTAAGCATACCCCATCAAAGGATTTAACCCAAGCATGAAATATCAAATAAGTAGGCAAATATATTCGCAACAAGTAGATTTTCAGAATAACAATTGTATACCAGAAGCATGGAACATCAAAAACCTAGGCCAAGCATGTACCATCAAAAGACGTCACAATTGCTTAATGAAATTCAATAAATCAAAATCATGGAATTAATCTATTCAAATCATAATGTCTGTATCAAATATTTTATTTTATTGATCTAAAACTGTAAGTGGTTTCAACATTAAACCCTAGTTACAAATTAATTAGAACATGGAGATGGGTTTCTCAAAACCCATTAAAATATCTAAGAAAAGTAGAGGAAAAAGATTAAACCAATGTTCCGCAAAGATATCAGTCGTCCTCTTCTTTCTCTGCGTCCAAAAACCCTTCCTCCACAGAACGCCCCCTCCTCGTCCAGAAAAACTCCGCACAGTCTAAAAGAAAACAAAAACCTTCCCAGAAAAACTGCGTAAACTCTCCTGTACTCTCTTCTTTTATAGTCTATTTCTTAACCCTAGGTCCTGTCCCAGCCGTACTTCATGCAACATAGACCTTCCTAGCTTCTCGGTTTGCTATGTGTCCCTATCAATCACTTTCCCAAACAGCCTTGACCGAATAACCTACTTGTTGTTCACCTGCTCTAGTCTTCTTTCTTTAGCCCAGCAGCACCTTGACGCACTCATCATTACCCAGCAGTCCAACTTTTCTTCACGTGAGAGACTCACAGCCTAGTCCTTCCTACTCCATCACCGTCAGGCTCATACAACAACCATCTCCTAACCGTACTACCTAGCCAAACAAGCTACGACCAACAACTC
Source organism: Papaver californicum (assembly GCA_023531435.1). Classification (NCBI taxonomy): domain Eukaryota; kingdom Viridiplantae; phylum Streptophyta; class Magnoliopsida; order Ranunculales; family Papaveraceae; genus Papaver; species Papaver californicum. Next base: position 1,268,747 of record JAJJMC010002511.1, on the reverse strand, counting down.
CACCTGACTGTATACTTTGGACCCTAGCCAATACAGAAAACCTCCCATCCAGACTTTCACGTAAAACGCTTATAGCCTTGCTCTTTGTGCAGCAGAGCTTCCTTCGGGGGATTCCGCCGCTCTCTCCCATGTGCTCCTATCGTACCATCCTAAGCTTCTCTCCATAATTAGCCTACTCCTAGCAAACTAACTTTCATTCTCTTATTGCCTACTCCCACTGTCTTCACGTGAACCTGTAGCCAACACCTACTAACCAACTTTCATTTTATACGCTACTTTCCTGTCACCTGTACTTCGTCCAAGTCTTCACTTCAAAAGCAACAAGAGACAAAGTTTCTTTTCCCTCAACTGCACTCATGCTCCATCAACAGACCCGCATCTCTTCTTTGATCAACCCAACTAAACAAAATTAGTCTACCACCACATGTACGCCTCCATCTCTTTGTCACTCAACCAATCAACCCAACACTCTCTTTACCGTGAGCATCATTCAGTTGCATTTCATCGCAAACGCCAATTAACACCTGTGTTTAACCATGTTTAATTTATAGTTTCGATTTTATGTGAACTACCTAATAAAATATTAAAATGTTAAATTAATATAATCATTAGTACTAACAAAATATAAATTAGGCGACAAAAATGTATAAATAAAGCGCCTATCAACCACTACTTATAGGTTTATGGTTGTGAGTTCTGAAAACTCAGAAATTGGTGTGAACACCATTATGGAATCTAGGGATGCTACATTTTTTGAAAATTTGTTTCCGTTGAAATCTGAATCTCGCATGATATGTGATGATCCCCTAGATGTCCCTTCTTCTAGCCATATTTTACCGATAAAAGAAGATGAACCTGTTTATGAACCTAGAAGAGGCAAAAGACTTAGAATAGAAAAATATTTTGGGCCAGATTTCATAACCTGTTTACTTGAAACTGATCCACGTACCTATAAAGAAGCCATGACTTCGTCTGAAGCTCCATGGTGGAAAGAATCCACTATTAGTGAGATGGATTCTATTATTCAGAATGAAACCTGGGAGATAGTAGATTTACCTCCAGGGTGCAAACCCATAGGTTGTAAATGGATCTTCAAGAGAAAACGTAAGGTAGATAGAACTGTGGAAAAGTATAAAGCTAGACTAGTAGCTAAGGGCTATAAGCAATTAAAAGGTGTAGATTTCTTTGACACTTATTCACCGGTCACTAGAATTACTTCCATTAGGATGCTAATTGCAATTGCTGCAATTCATAACCTAGAAATACATCAAATGGATGTAAAAACTGCGTTCCTAAATGGTGAATTAGATGAAGAAATTTATATGGACCAACCCGAAGGCTTTTGTAGTGAAGGGTTATGAAAACAAAGTGTGTAGACTTAAAAAGTCTTTATATGGCTTGAAACAAGCTCCGAAACAATGGCATGAAAAATTTGATCATGTAATGTTCTCTAGTGGATTTAAAATAAATGAAGCTGACAAATGTGTGTACAATAAATCTATCAATGATGCATGTGTGATTGTATGCTTGTATGTTGATGATATGCTTATACTAGGTACAACCTTAGAAATCATTAATTCCACTAAGAACATGTTGAGTGAGAACTTTGACATGAAAGACTTAGGTCCTGCTGATGTAATCCTAGGGATGAAAATTAGAAAGGAGTCTAATGGATTCAGTCTTAGTCAATCTCATTATTTTGAATCAGTTCTTAAGAAATTTAACCAGTTTGATAATAAGCCAGCAAGTACTCCATTTGACCCTTCTTGCAAACTCAAGAAAAACAAAGACAATGGAGTCTCGCAACTTGAATATTCACGTGTCATAGGAAGTCTGATGTATTTAATGAACTGCACAAGACCAGACATTGCCTATGCTGTGAGTAGACTAAGTAGGTATACCTGTAATCTGGGACATGAGCATTGGGATGCACTTTTCAGAGTGTTGAGGTATCTTAAATACACTTTAAACTACCGTTTGAGTTATGAAAGACACCCAGCTGTTCTTGAAGGATACTGTGATGCAAAATGGATAGCAGACTCAGAGGAGTCCAAGTATATGAGTGGATACATATTCACTCTAGGCTGTGGATCAGTGTCTTGGAAGAGTTCCAAACAGACCTGTATCGCTCGATCCACTATGGAATCCGACTTTATTGTGTTAGATAAAGCAGGATAGGAAGCCGCTTGGCTAAGATGTTTTTTAGAAGACATTCCTCTCTAGCATAGGCCTGTGCCAGCTATATCTATACATTGTGACAGTCAATCTACAATAGCTAATGCTAAAAACAACAACTATAACGGAAAATCTATTCATATTAGGAGAAGACACAATTCTCTAAAACAACTAATCTCAACTGGCGTTATTTCTGTTGACATTGTGAGGTCTAAGGAGAATATCGCGGACCCTTTGACGAAAGGCTTGTCCAAGGAGATAGTTAGTAATGCATCGAGGGGGATGAGACTTAAGCTCATAAATTAAAACTTGCCATGAAGGATACTCAACCTTGCTGACTAGAGATCCCAAGATGAAGGTTTTGAATGAGACAACTAATTTATGGCGGGTAAAAATTAAACACTATCAGAGAATTATTTTCTCTGTCCCTTCCCTATGGTGTAGACGTGATAGTGTGACTGCATGTGAGGATTTATAGTAAAGTCTTAATGAGTTCTATAGTTTCAATTTAAGATTGAAATGGGGTGTAGCAGTTAACACTCTTGATAGAACTCACCTATCTGAATGAGGAAGTGGGTCGCTTCCTATGAGATTTGAGATGATTCTCTAGAGCATTCTGAGAAACGGGATATGTCCAGGGCCAAAACGGACACAATGGCGTGAACTTAACAACACTCTTGAGAGATATCTCGCGTAAGGAGCTATTGATGAATTACACCAAACTATGGCAGTTCAAGACATCGCGTTCACTGTCCATCAAGTAGTTCTGGTACTTCTCACTAAGCAGAGGTTCAATTCCTTATGGACACCTATTGCTTAAGAGGTATTTCTCGTTTTCCGGTTTTTTGATTTATCGCTTTCTTCATTCATGTGGGGGATTGTTAGAATTAAAAATGGATTTGTTACTTAAAATTAATTTTGTTACTTACTATATCTTAGAGGGACCTAGGGTCACTAGTCCAAACTTGGGGTGGAAATAACAAAGCCATCCATTTTCACTTCTTAGTGAATGAGAAACCTTTGGTTTGTCCTATATTGGGCAAACCAAGGAGGAAGTTTATCCTTATTACCACAAACGTTCTATATAAGAAAAAAAAAACTAGTGGATTGGATATGGACTTAGGAAATGGACTAGTGGGTAAATGCACACATGTGCGGTGCTTCGCACCGAAGCACCACGGGCCGCGGGCTTGCGGAGCTTGCGTGTGCCTTGGCGTGAGCATTGGTGCGAGCCTTGGCGCGAGCTCGGCGTGTGCTCCGGCGTGCGCCTGGCGTGTGCATACGTGTACCCATCAAAGATCCAATGGTTTTATATTTTAATTCTATACATTAAATATTTGACCGTTTTGTATTTATAAAATTAAATCAGGTTTAATAAACAAGATCTTTTAATTAAAAATCTCGAATTAAATATGTTGAATTAAATGAATTTTGACCGTTTGAAAAATCAACAGTCTTCTTCTCCTATAAAAGAAAAACAAAAATCAGATTTTCACTTACCCCAGACGCAGCTACTATCCTGTCGTCTTTTCCCATCTTCCTGCTTTGTTTTTAGCACGTAGATAAAAAAAAATTTCTTTCTTATTCTGCTGTTAAGTTCGCAACGGGCCAACGAGTTTTTTCTAGCTGGGTTGGTATCAGGTGGTTTTATCGTGGATTCGATTTGTCCTCACTAGTGGTATCGCAACACTCTTTCTAGAGGTGTACCCGACAAATATCGAGGTAAGGGCAGTCTGTTGAACAGGCGACTCCATCTTCTGTGTGTGTGTGTGATTGTCTGAAGTGTGCTGTTTTGTTCTAACGATTAATCTCTTTCGAGTTTCTGTTTGGTTTGCTTACTGTTACAGGAATATTCTCCAACAGGAGATCCCCTCATATACCTACACAGAGAATACTTGAACGCTGAAGGCTGGACGTACAAACACTTTGAATAACGGACAGACGCTGGGAAATTGAAGAAGCCGTGCGAAGTCAAGGGTTAGTTTGTATTATTTTCTTAATTAAGTTTCACTGTTTTTAAGAAAGCCATGTTGGGCTAATTCTCTTGTTAGGGCGAAATGATGAACTTGTAGAGATGGTTTTCTTTGTGTTTCAGAACTAGGGTTTTCAACTATATGAACTTAATATTAATGTTTTCTCTCTCTCTCAACGTTTTACCTTCTCGATGATTTTTCATGTTCTATGCCACGTATAGTTCATAGTTTAGTTAGTAGAAGGACTTGTTGAAACCTTGTATAAAATCGTTTTATGCATAATCTTTGACTCTTTATGCCACGTATACTTAGTACTTTCGAAATTCTATCTTAGGTTGAGAATAAACAATTCTTTTTGAAATCGAGACCCTGTGTGACGAATGCAATTAAACCCTAATCTACAACGGATTCCCAGAACCTTAACGTTTTCCTATTACTGTTTTCAAACTTATTTAAATAATCTTAATTCATTAGTTAATTTAATTCTTTATAAAAAAAACCTAAAAAATATTTTAATCCAAACTCCTCGTGGGAACGAACCGTATTTGCTCTTGTCTACATCTTTCGACACTGTGCGCTTGCGGTAAAACGAAGTTGGTTTTCCGACGCATCAGGTATACTCATCAGGCCCGTGGTATATTGAAAAACATAAATAAGAAAAAACTATTATACTTGTGCAGTTTTTGGTGATGTGTGTTACACTAAATATCAATATATATTATGCTAGTTCTAGTTTATGGTTTATATGTACTGCTTAAAAACATTCTCATGTATGATACTACCATTAAAAAAATCAATATGTACTGCTTAAAAAACTTATCTGTCGTGATTAGGAACATGTATGATAGCGATTGAATATAGCTGGCTATAACAGGTAACTTTGAAGTATTCATCGATATAATCAAGGAACTTTCCCCTAGATGCAGCAATAGCTGCAGTAGCATGCGAGCATGGAAAACCATACACACGCCATCTTTGGCAAGTACAACTCTTTTGTTGTAGATCTACCATATGAGACCTGCAAACAAGAACCATGCATATTATTTACGTAGTATATATTGATATTTGCAATACACAAACAAAAAAGAATATAATCTGCACAATACATATTTGACATTTTCCCTAAAAACTAGTTTAGTGGATATCTAAGTTCAAAAGAGCATGTTACCTAAAAAAACTAACCTTGGGGAATGAACTTCAAAGACGTGAGCATATGACTGACAACTTTCCAAGGACGACCAATTTGAATGTGTAGTTCAAGCAAGGCTTGATACACAGGTGTTAAGAGTTCCGGACACATCAAAAGACTTTCTTCACGACGTTCAGAAATCAACTCCATTACCCGTAACCTACACGACAAATAAAATTAAAAAACAACAAACATATTATACGTATAGTACATATATACTTGTAGTGTTACAAGAAACTTATAAAAACCTGATTGTGTCAGCGAGAGCACAAGGAGGTAACTTCTTCTCGAGTTGGAGTTGTTTTTGAATCCTTATCGGTTCACAAGGGTTTTTAGGGTTTACTAATACTATATATAACAAAGAGAAGCAAAGAAAAATCATGTTGGAGCCGCCGGAAAAAATCAGGAGAAAAAAAACTTACGCTGCTGGGAAGAAGAAGAAGAGTAACAGACTACACCTCTGAACCGTCATTTTCTTTGTCGCTGTTTCATTCGTATCTTCAGTTGTTTAGGCAGTCTTATTTCTACTGCGGTATCGGTCTGTTCTTCTTTCCTGTTTCCTTTTATTTCTTCTGTAACACTGAGATCTCTTTACTGTAACGTTTATATACGTCTCAAAACTTCTGTGTTACTCCTTTTTCACCATTGTAAGCACCTTTTGAGCAATGAAAGTCTATTGTGAGTGTGTTTCTATTACAATGAGCTAATCACCACCACTGGGGCGACAGAGGAAGCCGTTCATCCAATAATTGTGGTAACTTCTATTTTAATTATATTTATTCTACAATTCTTTTATTATTAATTGCTTGAATTAAAATTGAAAAAATGGTTTTTTCTCAAATAATTGTGTTTTCTTCTGATGGGTCATACTTGGTTTTTAAACTCTTGATGTCTCATGCTCTTGATTAACAATTATTCTTTCAAAAACATATTTAGATTAAATTGAATATAAGAATGGTTAGATGTTATCACTGAAGTATTGGTTAATGGTGGAATCTTAAGCCCTAGTTTTTCTTCATCCATTTTAAAATCAAATTGTTTTAATTCTCTTTATTTTCTGTTATTAAAAATTAAGTCTAGAAATTAAATCTTTACAAGTCCGAGAATCGAACCCTTTTTACCACTATATTAAAATCATATCAATTTTGGCGCCGCCGACGCGGACTTGTTTTTAGATTTGTTTTTAGTTTTTTTTAGGTTAGTTAGTTTAATTAGATTTTTATTTTTACTTTGTTCTATTTTACTTTTTTTTGGGTATTTCTCTTTTTGCTACAGGTTTTGGATTTTGGATTGAAAGGAAATAGAGCCAAAGACTTTGGTGATTAAAGACTTGGAATTAAAGTTAAAGCTTAAAGAACGGAAAACAAGACAAAGAATTTTATTTTTAATTAGATTTTATTTTTGTAGATTTTATTTGTTTAAAAAATTGTATTAGGAAATTTTTATTATTTCTGTAATTTTTCTTTTATTTTTGGACACTTTTTGGACTTTATTTTGGGACTTTGGACATTATTATTTTTTTTAAACCCTACGGATGGGTAATTTAAATATAAACTGCAACAGGGAAGGACGTCAATTACGATATTGTCTCGTCCCCTTGAGTTCGTACACTGACACAGGAGTCGGTGGCCCGAGTCGACTACAACCGATTCATCCCCCGTCTGGTACGGGAGGTAAGACTCGTTCAACCCACAAATCCCCTGCAAGTGGGTTTACTGTATTCCTTCGTATGCATATATGTTGAGGAATTGAATACGGTTTTACTTTTCTAGTAAAGGGCAAGAACTGGCCATACAAGATAAGGACTCGGATTTCATCACCGTTTCCTTCTTGCCCGCTTTAGGAACACGTTACCAAACGCGAACCTAAACCTTAAAAATTTGATTAGAAAGAGACCGATAGGGTAACGAGCTTATAGGAAACTCGTTCAAAGAACAATACTGGTTACTTTATTATCCTAACTTGAAGTTCAGGAAGATTATTTTAAGTTGATTAGAGCCGCATTGGAGGGTTATCAAAGCTCCTTAGATCTTATCCTGTTTCTCTTCGACTTAATCTAATTCAGATCGTTCTAAGAGGTTTGCTAAAACTCTAACTAGTTGCCTTTCGAAAGAATAAAAGCTGGTCTAGAAACAATCTAAGTGGAGCCATCATGCTTTTTGTTTGCTAGATTCAATAGGTTTGATTTGATTGATTCGGCCTTTTTTGTGAATGTTTAGAACCCCCTTCATGTTAGGATTTATTTTCTTAGATTTTTTAATATATTTAGGAATTTTTTAGAAAATGTCGAATTGGTATTATGAGGACCAATACAATGAATATCCAACTGAATTTCAAAATAGACATTATCCATACTATCAACATTGTGTGGATAGTAGTCGGGATCACCACCAACCTTTTGGAGGCTATTACTCATACCAGGGTGATCCCAATTACTATTCGTACATACACCCGTCTTATGAACATGAAAGTGAGCAAAATTCTAGTTCTTTGTCTTGGAGGGATGCCCTAAAACAAATGCAATCTAGTACTCCCCATGATGATTTGAGTTCTTTGTCTTGGAGGGATGCCCTAAAGCAGATGCAATCTAGTACTCCCCATGAACCTAGTATGCCTCTAGAAGAATCACATGAGCAGTTGCAAACCAATACCCCTTATGATCCATTTGATTTTCTAAAAGAATCCCTCATGGAGTTGACTGAGAGTACAAAAAGGTTTGGATTAAGTGTGAATGAAATTTCTGCAAAGAATAATATTGCTCAAAATGATCTTAATTGCCAATATACTGCTACCCTTGATAATTATTCACCTAGTCAAGAGGACGAGGACAGAATTAGTAACACTACTTATTTAGACGAGGTTCAAACATCTTCATGTTTTTATAATGATGGGGATAGTATTGGTGAAGAACTTGAAATATACAGACAAAGTGATCAGGAAATTGTCACTCCAATTGTAATTCATGATGATCGTGTTATTTCTGGTTCAAATCCAAATAATTTTAATGATTATTCACCTATTCAAAAGGAAGAAGATTTTACTTGAGATACCACTGTTTTAGACGATGTAGAAATTTCTTATTTTAAAGCCGATAATGGTTTAGAGGAACGGGTTTATCCTAAGAATACTGTTTTAGAGTCCAACGATTTAGAAATAATAGTCTTAGATAACCAAGATAGACCCGTAAACATTTTAAATATGAGTGGGGATGCACCACTTGATTATAGCTTAGAAGAAGCAATTGACCATTTTCAGGAATCTGATGATCAAGAAATTAGGGAAATTGTGCCTAGTCTATATAGAGACACCCAAAATTCTAAGTTTGGGGGTGATTATCATTCTCCTTGTGCTTTACCTTTGACTCTTTTAGAAGTCCCTCACTTGGGACTTGATGTTTGTGCCTCTACCATATTAAGAAACTATCTTCAAGAAATGTTTCCCGAGCCTAATCATGTCCAGAAAGAAGCTCAGTTGTTAGAAACCCATCCTATGGTCGATGTGGTTTACCTAGGCGATAATACCAAGATTGACTTTGTTTTCCCAAAAAAATATTTTTTTCCATACGTGGGAACGTTAGAATTTCAAATGTGTCAGTTATTAAGTTTTAAGACTAAACCTAATTACTTTAGGGATCGACACATTTGCTTAAGAATGACCACCTTCATAGTAGTCAATTGTGTGGGTCAAATCTGATTGACTTTGAGGATCCACAATTATTCAGGTTATTATTATGTGCTTCTAAGTTCTTAGTTGCGTTTTTACAGACTTTACAACCTGATCCTGTTGATCATGTCTATGAGGAAATCCAACCCAAGAAAATATTTTATCTAGACCCTTTTATAGACCCTGAACCTGAACCACAGCTAGAAGTAGTTGTCTTAAACAGAAAAATAGATAAGGGTGTGCTCGGTTTGTTCATTTTCTTGGCCTGTTGTAGTTTTCTCTTTGTGATAGCATTAGTTGATTCAGATGACCCACAGTTGTTCCGACTATTGCTATATGATTTCATGAGGTGATTAATTCTTCCTTAGTCTGGCTGAAGACTTTAAACTTAGCACTTCTTGGGAGGTAACCCATGCTCATGCGACACGGTAATATCTTTCCTTAACTCATTTCCCTCGATTGGTAACAATTTCTCCTTGTTCATGCTTTTAATGATTCATCTTTAGAAACATTGAGGATACTGTTTGATTTAAGTTCGGGGGTAAGGGAGAAACTTTTTAGTGCAATAATAAAAACTCCAAAGTTTAGAAGCTTGTGAACAATTCAGGATGACACTAACCATTCTAGGTAGATGGAAACTTAGCTCTTTTTCTATAGGAATTGGTGTGCCCAGTGAAATGGTCTATTCATAAAAGGACAGAGTTTAGGTGTTAGAAATAACATGATAGTTGTCACCATATCTTGGAGTCTATCTCAACCATATCACTTTTTGTTTTTATTTTTGCAATTTGTGTTTCTCTAAGTGATTTGGTAGGGCCCAGTATTGAATTGTTATCGCCGCCAGGATGAAATAGAGTGTTGAGATGAAGCCCCATTTTCAGTTATATTCCTATAAAAAAAATCAAAAAAAATCAAGTATTGACACTTTCATAGCAATATGTGTGTGTTCTCCCTGTCTCCGTCGCCTAAGCAAGTGTGGAACGCAGGATCCATGGGAACTATCATGTAAGATGTTGATAAGGACCATGCGCTTGGATTCAATTCGATCCAATCATGTTGTCAGTACATTTATAGGAGTTTTTATTTTCAATAAATCGATCGTTGGAACCCTTGTATATACCAGTTGAATCGATATTAGTATAATGATTAAGACCAGTGGGAGCGTATCTCAATCCATTAGGATTCATCCTGGCACTGACCTTCAGACAGATATGGGAAACACCGTTCACCTTAGTCAACACGCGCAAACTTCATTTTTTCCACATCCATCTTCTAAATCTTTTCATGTGATTGAACTTTGATAGATTCTGAGTATTGTGGTTGAACGACTATCTGAGTAGAGCTTTTTGTCTTATATATGAATTTTGGTATGCTTGAGTAAGCACTCGTGTACATCAATTGGACTCATATAGGGTAATGATTCCCATAGCCGAAGAATTGAGTAAGCCAACTAAAGAGCTTTTTAGTGTTTATCCTCGATCGTTCACGAGTAGCTAAAATTTGGAGTAAAGGTTTTTGGGTATACCTCTTGTAAACCCTCACGAGACAAAATTCGTCCACTAGGGACACCTAGGTGTTCAAAGGCTTATTACATATGCTAAATGTAGTCGCGATTCCTGCGAAAGTGAGTTAGGATTTTATTTTAGTAGATTTTCTCGAGGACTAGCAAATAGTAAGTTTGAGGGTATTTGATAGACACATTTTTCTTTCTAATTGTGCTCGATTATCTATTTTGATAGTGTTCGATTTTGTACTATTTATGTTTTTTTATGTCTTTGTAGGTATTTTTGAGAAATAAACATTTACGGAAAAATCGGTTCGAAAAGTGTTAAAGGCACCCATATAAAGTGTTAAAGACACCCAACTCTTGGATTAGGGGCACCCCTTTTTGTATTTCAAACACCCGAGAATGGCGGGAATGGTTCTTTACGTAAAAATATTCATGGATTGGTTGGAAATTGAGATTTAGGGGATTAAAACGTGTTCATGGTATCTCAAAATGATTAAACACTCAAAAGATACCCTAACACGTCAATGCTTCCGCAAAAAAAAAAAAGGTTGACAGTCAAGTTTTTCACCGGTGAATCCCTTTTCTCCCTGGATTCGGTAAAAGAAGATTTGGAGTTCGAGTTGGAGTTGTTTTTGAATCCTTATCGGTTCACAAGGGTTTCTAGGGTTTACTAATACTATATATAACAAAGAGAAGCAAAGATAAATCAAGTTGGAGCCACCGGAAAAAATCAGGAGAAAAAAAACTTACGCTGCTGGGAAGAAGAAGAAAAGTAATAGACTACACCTCTGAACCGTCATTTTCTTTGTCGTTGTTTCAGTCGTACTTTCAACTGCTAAGGCAGTCTTATTTCTACTGCGGTATCAGTCCGTTCTTCTTTCCTGTTTCCTTTTATTTCTTCTGTAACACTGAGAGCACTTCACTGTAACGTTTATATACGTCTCAAAACTTCTATGGTACTCCTTTTTCACCATTGTAAGCACCTTTTGAGCAATGCAAGTCAATTTTGAGTGTGTTTCCATTACAATGAGCTAGTCACCATCACTGGGGCGACGGAGGAAGCCGTTCATCCAATAATTGTGGTAACTTCTATTTTAATTATATTTATTCTATAATTCTTTTATTATTAATTGCTTGAATTAAAATTGAAAAAATGGTTTTTTTTCTCAAATAGTTGTGTTTTCTTCTGATGGGTCATACTTGGTTTTTAAACTCTTGATGTCTCATGCTCTTGATTACAATTATTCTTTCAAAAACCTATCTTTGGCATATTTAGATTAAATTGAATATAAGAATTGTTAGATGTTATCACTGAAGTATTGGTTAATGGTGGAATCTTAAGCCCTAGTTTTTCTTCATTCACTTTAAAAATCAAATTGTTTTAATCTCTTTATTTTCTGTTATTAAAAATTAGGTCTAGAAATTAAATCTTCACAAGTCCGAGAATCGAACCTATTTTACCATTATTCTAAAATCCCATCAGCAAGATCAGTGTATCACTTTACATCGTCACCAAAAATCGTTTCATGCGATAACTCTAATGCATGATATGCGTGGTGATACTTGATGTTGATCCCTCCACCAACTTTAGTATGATCCATAATCTCTTGCGGCTTTATGAGAGGGTTGTGCTTGACACGCTCATGAACTAAATGATTTACAAGCTTCCTCGAAACAGTTGGACTCCTCAACCTATAACCAGCACCACAAGTGTGCCTACCCACGTAATACTTTATCTTAAACACATCTAAATACCCATTCATGGCAACCGCGTGAAGCATCCAAGAGCAACAATCATTGCTGCATCTCACTGTGAATCTCTCAAGGTCATTCTTCAATTTTTTAACCTTATATCCAGTCCTCAAACAATATTTCTCATATGCTAACCGAACAGCTTCAACACCACCATGGAAGAGATGGTCTTTATCTTAAAAAAGATTCTCCCAACCATCAGAAAAAAGAACACTTGCAACCTCTTTAGAATCTTTTAAATAATTGTTCCTAGCACTCAAAACCAACTCAGCACTGTTGTCAAGATCAGCACTTTTCAAAGAAATAGATGCACCAGATAACACAACATCAACATGCAACTCAAAGAAATCTGAATTCTTCATAAATTGTAATGCATCAATCCCTTGAAGAGATACATCATCAAGCACATGGACTTTCACTCCATTTTTAACATAATTAACAACAATAGTTGATGGATTCAACCAGCTCCATGCATTACAAATAGTAAAATTCAAATCTTCCAAAGTCGAAGATAACGTAACCAAATATGCAATATGGTGTTGCTTGTGGTATACATGCGAGTAGCAAAAGCTATTTGGATTACAACCAACACCTGACGTGTTGAACCTGAAGAAATGTGATCCAAATAAAATAACACAAACACAGAAATCAAAAACATATATTTTAAGATAATATGAATACTAAATCTACGGTACAACATAATATGTACTATTTTGGAAGTATCACACATATTATAGATTCACACATAACATACAAACAGTGCAAACAAATATGTACTGATTCAAAAATGGTATACTATAAAAATAGTATATATCGAAAAGTTTAGAGAAATAGTACGTATTAGTATGTACTGAACAATCATTCAAAACATCCAGAAGAAAGAACAAAAATCATGATTTCCTGAAAAAATAAAAGAAAACCAAATAAAACCTATTATCAAATAACATGTAAAAAAACTGAATACGACGATCTAATGAACAAAATAGAACGATTAAAAAAATAAGTTTCAAAGATCAACACGAACAAAAACGAGGTCAGTCATGGAATTCAACAAAATGTACATCATAGAAATCGTAATCATCGGGATTTCAGTGTAAGAAAGCAAACAAAAACATGAAATCAAGTTGATTATCATGATTTCAGTTGAAAAAACAAAAACAGAACAAAGCATAAACAACAATTATAAGAGCAGAGAAGAAGATTAAAGAAAAATACCTGGAGATTTGAAATCGAAACCCTAAAACCGAAAAACACCAACTGAAGCAGAGAGAGAGGAAATAGGATCTGTGAGCTGCTGGATTTTTTTTAGAAGATTTGATTTCCGCTAGATTTATACGTTGGAACAAAAAAGGAGTATATATGAAATATTGAAAATCAGTGAGCTGCCGAATTCACGTGAGTTAGACGCGCGACTCACAAAATCAGTCTAAAAATAAATTTTTGGTCTAGGAATTAAACCGGAATTAATGAATGAATTAGGGATTAAACGGGTCTTGTATTTAGGATTAACTAGTAATTCCTAGATTAAAAAATATAAAAAATTAGTTGACAAAATGAGGTTAGGACTTAGGAGTTAGATACATGATCGGCTGGACCAAATCATGATCTCTGACATCCAATCTAGAAATACAAGGGTATACAAGGGTCATTACCTTTTATTTCATAGTGTCCTATTTTATCTTATTAAGTGGTCCCCAAGTTGTCACCCAAAATGAGGGTTCTTTCTTCGTTTAGTTGCCCTAAGAAAAGAACACCCTTCCAAACAACAAATTTATATTCCTTGAGTAGGTGTGAGTTACTGTTCCACATGCAATTCTTAATTAATTCACAACACACGAGCCTCATCAATCAGCGAGGACTGTTATCGGGAAGCCTACTAGGAACAGAGTGCTCTGGCTTATGATAGCACTCAAAGTCAAGATGGACGAATGCTCGTTCGACTTCGGGTAGTTCCTCAATTTTGATTTGTAACGACTCTCCAATCGCATGAGCTTCTTTCAATGGTAAATCCTCTGGCAACTCGATATCAACCTGTAAAGTATTTCAAAACAAGTAAGGCTTTAAACTTTACATATTAAAATGTCAGAGAGAACTGCTTTCGTAGTTAAAAGCATCAAGCTATTTATGCACATTTTTGTTAACCTAATACGTACATTTAAGTAACTAACCTCTACAAAATAAAGAACGCCAAACGTGTAGGCTCGGACGGCGTCAACACGTTTGATTTGAGGGTGATGCTGACGAGATATGTCAATTTTTGCAACACTTCGGGTGGTGCTGATTGCCCCACCAGTGACACTGTAGCGTTCAAGAACAGACTTGGTAAAATAAACTGATTAGATAACATATGATGTCATTGCAAAAAAAGAAAATAAATTGTGTACCTGCATTTTCCATGACAGTTCTGGACCAATTTGTGATGGTATATATTGCAAGAACAAGAGCACCAACAGGGTCAATCCACCAATAAAACTTATCACCAAGGACAGCCGCAACTAAACCGACTATATTTGTAACCACTTCAAAATAGTGATCCTGGATAATCAACATAAATGCGAAATTAGAAAAGGAGACCTTGTTTTTTATTTTTGTTGTGATAAATGATAATAAATTTGGGGAGTGGTAAGTAGTTAAGAAAACCTCTGCATATGCACGAACGATTTGGTTGCCCGAACTTCTACAGTAAAACCATAGAATAAGTTTTACGACAGTTGCAGACAACATAATTGAATATAACCACACCAATTGTTCTGAGTTCATATGTTTAGATGGTTCATCTTTTATTAGTTGCTCTACTGCTTGAATCAGTACTTGAAACCCTGTAAACATTGTGAAAGAAAGGAGATCACTATGCAGCTTTACGTAAAGATAACAAGTAATAATCACATCTGTGAATACATGAAATTAACGTTTCACCGTTAATCGTTGTTGGTTAACGTGTTGTGGACTTTAGCATAATCTAAGTGTAAGTTACTAGTAAGTTTAAGTATTATGCCGGACACTAGATGTCCACATACACGAAACACATATTAGTAAATGTTGCTTGTGAGAGTCATGATAACCAGAGTCAGTATATGTATATGCGTCTCTTGTATACTTACAAAATCCGACAAAAAACCTAACACACTTATATTTTCTTGTAAGAGCAAAACATACATACCAAGGGTCGCCATTATAGCGGCAAAAACAATAATTCCAACTGGTTGTACCCGCAATTTTCCAATTGGATATTTGTAAATATTTATGTTTTTCATTGAGACGTGCGTGAACCAAAGAATACCCCCAGCCATTAGATCTAGCAATGAATCTAGAGTTGAAGAAGCAATAGCTAAAGATCCACTTCTTATTGTTGCAAATATCTACAGTTGATAATATATGTTAGTATTTGTTGACAACCTTGATTTCAGACATATGAGGGCATTGGAAGTGGTCTTGAATTAGATATGGTGACTTATGAGTAGCAATCCCACAGTTGAACGACCCAACTAATCCAACAGGCCATAAGGTTAGTTTACCAGTATCATAGTAGCTAACATAACAGAAGGACATTGAAAGAAATAGTAGTGAGTGAGATCACCTTAAATGCCAACAAAATAATATTGGCATAATTGGAGATCATCATAGCCTTTTCGTGTTGGTGTTGTTCGGCATTATGGTGATCCTCATCATCGCTAGTGTTTGATATGCCTATAGAATCAACTTCTTGGAATGACCTCAAAGTAGCAAACTGTCTCTCCTAATAATCCTTCTCTTCTGCAAAGCCAAGCGCTGGAGCTTGTGAGTATCAAAAATGAGAGAACATAGAGGGAATTCTTTTTTTTTTTTTTTTTTTTGAAGCAGAATTCTTTTGAATAGACCTTAAACAAATGACTTACGTACAGAAACACAACAATCTTGTAAAGAGTTAACTGAATAAGAGCAAACAATGTCAAGAAATTTAAACCCTTAATTAAGATAATTTAATCTCTTCTAAATCAAAGACAAATTAATCAAATGTATTGGGTTGAACTAATAAAAATAAATCACATGGAATTAAAGCGATACCTTGAATGAGACCAAGAGTTTTAGAGATATCAATATTAAAAGGGGTCTCAGGATCAACACCAGACCTGACTTTATGAGGCAATTTAGATACAAAATCCCTTCCAAGTGAATTCACGGCATCACGCCTAATGAGTAATTTTTTCCCTGTTATTGTAGATTCTACCCCTGTTTCCACCAACAATGGCGTTTTAGCTTCCCCATTAACTCTCTCCATTCCTAAAAACACAACTTCTCTCTTCCCCCCAAAGACTCCAATAAGGATCAACTCAGGTGAGGAACTCCATTAGCTAAATCGTGCAGTAAGTATGTATAGCATATGTTATGTTGCCAAAGGTTTATTATGGGCAGATTTTATTTGAATAATCATTTAATCGATCGAGGTGGAGCGATGATGACGTATTATTAGCCGATCAGTTTCAAGCTTTACAAATTTGACTTGGTCTATTTTGTTTTTTCACAGCCAATTAAGGAATAGACAACTACTATATTTGCCTTGATTCTCTCGTCATGCCTCAAGGCCTGAATTTACTTTTCTATTGGTGACATGGGTGAGGGGACTTAATCGGATTTGATGTATGCTGCTTCTGTCTAAAGCTTAAACTGGGCACAGTACTTGCTTTTTCATAGCAGACTGGTGTTTTGAGTATGGTCTTACTTTCAATTGTTTTGTGGTGCAATTTGATTATATGGGTCAGGTTCAATTTGGGAAGTTTCAGGGAGGAAATACGCATTGGCAGAATGATTAGCCCCTTTTCTCTTCTTTGCCATTTGTTGGTCTATTTGGATTTTGGAGTAACAAAACGCTCGAATTATTGCAGGTAGAAGAGAGAAAAAAAGCATGCAAGTCCTTGATGCTAAAAGTCTTACTGTATCTATCTTGTTGCATTGTTCAGGCATATCACCTCTAAATGTTGTGAATCACGGGACTCGGTCACTGATTATAAATTAAAGTCTTTGTGTACTATAATTAAATAGCATGGATGGCGTCAAATTATTAGTTTATTTTTTTGAGGAAGTTTCTGGTATGCTGTCGTCGACAGAGATGGTGTAACCAACTCTTCTCTATGAGTATTTTCAAATCGAATTTCAAACGAAGGAATTAGAAGCATATTCCAAAATAGATAGATCTCGGCAACAAGACTTCCTATCCCCCGAGTATATGCTTCAACAGGAATCACACAGGGGTAAATTGATACAATAGAAACCTCTGATAAAATGCCCGCCCGTAACGGAGTGGAAGAAGGGAGGAGATTCTCGAACAGGGATCCAATGACTTCGAAAGAGTTGAACGAGGAGCCGTATGAGGTGAAAATCTCATGTACGGTTCTGTAGAGTGACAGTAAGGGTGAGAGTAAAGTATAATTCAATTGAATATGAGGAATTTCAACATAGACTCTTTCAAGTTGCAGGTCACTTCGGAAAGGCAAGAAAGAATAATGAAAAAGAACTGATTTTTTTTTTTAAAAAAGAAAAGAAAAGAAAACTGTGTTTCCCTTCAGGGGTTAACTTTACAATCGGATATTCTGCATACATTCCAAAACCGAATATCTGCTAGCACTAGAATAATGAATACAAGTCGAAATGGTTTCGTATTAACCACCACAGAAAAAAGGATACAGAAACATTCAACTCTTGAACAAACCATTACCTATGGTACATTTCCATTGGGTAGTTTTGGTTCCTCATAAGATCTATCACCCCATTCGTATTCGTATATTATGAGTTGTACCTAAGATACTTCTCTTTTACACACTAAGAACAACATTTTTTTTCTTAATTTTATTACATACAGTTGAGCAAGTAAAACTGGTATTCTTTCTTTCTTTTTTTTCCCTTTAAGTGGACATAACTGCTATTCTTTCTCAAAAACTTGTTTGATACAGATATCTAAATCAAGACAGGACCGACTGTGATAATTGAGGAGGATACAGAAGAAAAAGAAAACCCCAAATAGGAGTAGTGATAGTGAGTTTACATGTTGGGACCAGGTCATGCTGGTTTTGAGGCCAGAAGAGGTTGGAGAGCTTTAACAACGATCGTCATATTTGGTCGAAAATCTGACTCGTATTGGACGCACAATGCTGCGACTGCTGCCATCTGACTCAGTTAACATAAACATGAAAAACCAATCAAAATAAGAAATGTGATTTTTTTTTCCCAAAACAGCATTTCTTACATGCTTATCATCGTGTAGTACAACATGAAGAAGCCACATGCTAGCCATTAGTACATAGATCAGAAAGACAGACTAATCCTACAAAGAACATAATATGTAAAAGAGAGGCAGAACTGAATGACCTTGGCGATCGCCTTTGGTGGGTAGTCATTGTTTAGCTTTGGGTCTACACACTGCTTAACCTTGTCCTCGCTCAATCTTGGAGTTGCCTGTATTAATTAACAAATAAGAACTAGATTTAATCAGTGTATACCAAATATATAAAGTATAAAAAGTGCCAAGGTTAACCAGAATCAATTTCTGTGTTTCATATAACTTAATTGGATTAATGTCACATTTCAATAAGGATCACACATTTACTGGTTTTCACAGGCAGTTTATGCAGTAGTAATATTATTTTGGACATAACCTCGAGCAACCTTCAGAAGGATTACAACTTTTCTTACACAGAGAAAGCTAAAAAGATGCAGAAATCTGCTCCATCTAATGATTGATTATGAATACAAAATGTAGCGGATACCTAAGGAACATGCCGTGTTTGGTGATTCTTTCTTGTCCCCATGGGCTCACAGTAACCAGCAGTAGTTGAAGAAGAGCCTTCACCGCTACAGCTGGGATCTCTCCCACGATGATGAACCCTTTTGTAACCATTATTTGTACCCATACCAACATGCCTTCTCTTCTCCATTTCCTGTCGTTCAGCTCTTCTGAGATTTTCCTTCCTTAGTATTGAAGTACATAACTTTCCCCTACCAATTCTTTTAGTAGCAACAGGTTTTGGAATAGCGTCAAGACCCATCAGCTTTGCAACAACACCAGGTTTACACCAAATCACACTTTCTCCAGCTAAAGTTGAAGGCAACAAACTAATATTCCTCTCAAAATCTATATCAAATCCATCACTACAAATCCTACTCATCCCTCTGACTTTAATAATGTTAGTAATACTACTACTACTACCACAAACTGATTTTCGCCGACATTCGAAACCTCCTAAACCGGGTCTAAAATTAGACCGGTACATTGCATCTCTTCCATCTAGCGAAAACCGTGGGTACTGATTTAACGCATTTCTAGCCGATCTTAATACATCAGAGTTGTTTACACATGACATTCTACGTCTATAGTCGCCATACTCATCCAATTTTGCTTTCCTAGCAGCAGCTTCTTCTATCTCTAGTTGTAATATCATTTCTTCTAGTGTTGGTGACCTACTACTACTTGCTACATTATTCGTATTAGTTGTAAAAGTATTACAACTGTTGTTATCTAATAAGAAAGGAGGACTATTGTTTGTGACTGATAAATTTGATGGTGAGGTTGTCATGAAATTAGATAAGTGATGCTGATGATAGGGTTTGATTTTCTGGTTTAGGGTTGAAGTCGAACCGTCGTCGTTGCAGAAGTTTCTAAGACTTTTCTTCATCTTTGATCCTAATGAGTTCTTGAGAAGAAAGAAGGATAAATCCTTCATGGAAGATTTTGAGTGAAAATATTATAAGCTTGGCATTCACAAAAAGAATAATGTTGAATGAGATTTTAAAGTGGGAAGAAGATGAAAAGACGATCTTCATGAAGTAGTGCTTTAAGGTTGCACATCATGAATTGAACGTGAGTTTGATTGAATGAGGAGCGGTTAACGACATACGACTCATTAATATCAATCACATGACTAGAGGAAAAAAGAAAAGCTTCCTTCACAGGTTTCCAAATGCAATGGAATTGGGTCGGTCTCTTAAAAACAATATGTCCAGTGAATGTGGCTAAGGAGTCCGTTTTTAACATAATTCATGGAAATATGTTTCCTAGGCAAACCAAGAAATGTCATTCTATGGAAAATGAGAGGCTGAACACGTACCCAAGTAACGAGACTCTGTTGTCCTTTAGGCATGGTATGGTCGACTGGTTTTCTTCCTGACAAGAGCTCAAGAAGAACAACACCGAAACTGTAAACATCACTCTTTAGAGTTAATTGTCCCGTCATGGCATACCTGGATAGATAAACAATGGCATGTTAATCCGCAATAAAACAATTATGTCTACTTAAGCACAGAACCCATAATGTGCTGAAGCAAATTCTCTTGTCTGGTACAATTTAATAGATCTTCAAGCTCAGGTTTGTTAACTAGCCTAAATGTTTTTTCAATAATGATACTCCATGTGTAAAATATTTGAGATATAACAACATAAAAAGTAAAACGATGTTCAGGTGTAGATAACGAAACGTACTCTGGAGCATGATATCCGAAGGTTCCTAAGACACGAGTTGAATGTAAACGAGCTGCTGTATCTGGGGACTGATTGGTCAGATTGAAGTCAGCTATTTTTGCAGTAAAATCGTCAAACAGAAGAACATTACTTGACCGAATATCCCGATGAACTATAGAAGGTTGGATTCTTTCATGAAGGTACTCAAGACCTCTCGCAGCACCACATGCGATTTTGACTCGTTGGGGCCAACTGAGAACTGGACCAGGTTCAGCCCCTTGTACTCCTTTCCTCCCTATACAAGAAAAACAACCTCAAGTCAGACTAAGTAAAACCCTATAAAAAAACTCAAAATATTTAAAGCTGGGTCAACCTGCTATGTAAAATTACCATGTAAAATGTCATGTAGTGTACCCATCGTTGCAAACTGATAAGCAAGGATACGATTATTGGCATCCAAACAGTACCCCAGCAACTCGACAAAGTGCTCATGTTTTAGTCTAGAAACTGTTGATAACTGCACCGGTACATGTTTTCCAAATCATTACATATGATATATCACAGAGAAGTATTGTCATTAAACAGTACCCCAGCAACTCGACAAAGTACTTATGGAGACGACTTATTTTTAAGTTACCTGAGATGCAAAATCAGAATCTGGTTCTTGTGATGTACTAGCATCCAGCTTTTTTATTGCAGCAGCATCACCGGTATGCAACTGTCCGTAGAAAACCCGTCCATATGACCCTTCTCCAACTAAAGACTTTTGTCCAAAATTGTTAGTTATTTTGTTCAGATCCTCCAAGGCTAATGCTGGTATTTCGATAGGTAAGATCTTTGGAGGACCATTTACCCTGGTTGGTTGGGAATTCCTCTGTTGTCCTCTATCATTCCCTAAAATATGGAAATCCAGTGCATAGTTATACCCATCAAAAAGTAGAAGTCAGTGACAGATTACAAATGTGAATGAATCAACATTCAATTCTTATTGCTAATAAACATCTACCGCTGTGCCAAATGACTGCAAGATCCCTCAAAATTAGAGCTTACTGACTGTTAAGTTTTCAATACCAGTCTACTTCAATTGCATAAGCTAAACATATACTAACATTGCAGTAATAGTTTAGTGGATGACAGTGAACTGATGACTTTCTAATGCGTAAGTACTGCAATTCTGGTTGACACAACATCTAAACTTAGTAATCAATTTGAAAAATTCAGCAGTTCTTCATGGGCATGCCAGGATATGTTGACGCCATGTGAGGTACTATCTTGGTTTAATGTTTGATATAATAGAGAAAAGGTCTCTTCAGAGCTATCACATTATGAATATGTGTTGCTTGAAGAACTCATTTCCAATCCATGAGCCTCAACGAGTTTTATTTTGACCTGTTCCCTTGTGTTGGGCAATTCAACTTAACCGGGTTTCTTTCGTGGAGGTGAAGATTTATCGTGTAATATATCAAAACAAAAGGATAATGATAGAAACAAAAAGAAGTGAACGACTGTGAAAATCTTACCATACTGACTCCCCCCTTTGGGTGGGGCAGTATACTGGTTATTAGCAGGGGGTCCATAGTTCTCTTCTTCCGTTCCCGCACAACATAACATAGTGAAACAGTACAAAAATGAAACTCAGATGAAGTTCAGTTCACGGATCACGCACCTAACCTGTAAATTTTTTATTTTTTTTTTGAGATTTAGTTGTTCATAAGGAACACACAACCACCAAATTAGGTAGACAAATTCTCCAAATCCAAAACCCTATGCCTAGAAACACAAACTAACATATAATTTGTCTACAGTAGCCAAAACCATAGCAAAGAAAAGAACCTAAACAACAAAAGTTTTTCAAAATTCACTTCAGAAGAATCCATATGAATTGATCAAAAGCAAGATAATTGAAACTAGTAGATTAACTCATAATGAATTAAATCTTAATTGGTGCAAAAAATAGTTTGAAAAGGAAAGAATGAAATGATTAGCGATGGAAGATTAATGAGGGAATATTTAGAATACCTGAGAGATTAGGATCGGATCAACACGGAGAGACAGGGTTTCAGTTGGCCTTTGAATTTTTTTGGGGGAAGGAAAAAGAAAAAGGGGGAGTGAAAAATATGTCAATGAGTTTCGCGGGAAAGTTGTTTTTAAGGTCATAACCGTTTACTTAACAACCTTTTTATGAAACAGGTCAGCATTGTTTCTTCTTATCTCTCCCTGTACTTGTCTCCACGTTGCACGTTCCTCCTACTACCACTGCCAACTCCGGCTATCAAAATAAGCATTTCTTTATCATATATTTATTCTTACTGCTACTTGACTCTATAAGCACCCGTTTCGGATGAACGTTCGGCTCAATCAATGCTTTCAATTTATCTACTGTCATCACCAAATACTAAACTATGCTATACATTGTAGAGTCCACCAACAGTATTATACGTGTCCTAGGATCTCGTTTCCTGGAAAGCGTTCCTGTCTTTTTAACAAACAGCCCTGTCCAAAAATTACTTGCGACACCTTTGGTTCCCCAACGGTTACTTGAATTTGGTGAAGGTAACAATTTGAATTTCACAAACATAGAGGGCCTTTTCAGTGTAATTGGTTTCCAAATTGGAAAGAAAAAAAAGACTTTGTAGGTTATACATGTTCAACCAGAACGATCAAAGGACAGATACTCTCCTCGAAAGTGATATGTCGTGGAAAATCCCACATTACTAGATAATAGGAGCAGTTAAGTGGGGAGAATATTGGTGGATCATTCATGGAAAATAGTATCACATTCGACGATAAATTACATGTCAAGAGTGAGAAGGTGTGTTGAACGGGCTACAACTACTTGTCCCCCTGAGCAAAAAGGAACATCTGAGATCTAGGCTACATTTTAGAGTCAAGTACAACTTTATTCCAAGGCGGTGGATTATAACTTTAATTTAAATAATGATACACCAAATAAAATATAAATAATAATTGGAACCGTTGTAAACCATAGAAATTAGAAAACGATAAACATAAATAAGTAGAGAGAAAAGATATGAGAGGTTATTTTATTCTTAAAATTAGTGTAAAATACAATTATATAAGAACCTCTATTTATAGACCGTACAATAGAGTGGATGGTTAATGACATTAAGTATTAGCGGTAATAGTATGCAGCCATTATTAGTCATTAATATATACTTAAGGTGGAGGTTACAAGATAAAAATAAGAATGTGTAAGGGTGGTAGGAGATGTAAAGGTGGTGGTGTAAATATGGTGTAAATCCACCAAATATTTATTTCATGAGACTCCCTCTTGGATGACACCACACTACTAACATTGCCTCATTAAAACCTTGCTAGGAAAACCCGAAGGGAAAAATCTAGGCGAAGGAAAAAGAGTACAAAAAATATAGAGTAGTGTTGGACACGCATATGCTGCCTCGTTAAAACCTTGACAAAAAAACCCAGTGGGACAAAACCTTGACGAAGGAAAAAGAGTACAACGCGATAAGTCCAGTAAATGCACCTTTAGTGATGGTGCTCCCCCTGATAAGTACTTCAATTAAATCTTGGCCTGCACATATTTGAGTCGAGACTTTCAGTTTCGATGAAAGAATTTCTTGAATGCAGGAGATTTCCATGCTTCTCTGAAGAAATTTGTTATTTAATGAAGTTTTCTTTTGAGTTAGTCTTCTAATAGTAGTATTCTCGAGTCCTTGTGCTTCTTTAAATACATTGAGGACTTGTGTCTTGGATTGCTAGCTTTTTGGAGATGATTTACAGAAGTAATTGATGTAGTTTCTTCAACAAAAGACCAAAATATAGACACATTACCGTAAATGAACAAAAATATATTTGTGATCATACCTTATATGGATCTGAATGACATCCAAATACCTAAGGTCTTGTTATGTTGATTTGGTCTAACAAAATGACCTAGTTAATGGTGGGAATCCACCAAATAACCGAAATTGATACAACTTCCCCTTGGATGACCACCATGTTGAATTAAATTGCCTCATTAAAACCTTGCCAGTAAAACCCGATGGGATAAAATCTGGACAAAGAAAAAAGAGTACAATATCAACATTTTGAATGAAAATTCAACGCCAGCAAGATGTTGTCTCGTTAAAACCTTGTCAGGAAAACCACATGGGACAAAACCTGAAACGAAGAAAAAAGAGTACAACTTTTGACGTCTTTGTGGATGTTCACTCAATTATGAGTTTATAAAATAAGCATCAAAATTTACAGTCTAGTTAATAGACAAGCTTTATGCTAGTATAATTCTTAATTGCGTAAATTAAGAAATTGTAGAATTTATGCTGCTAAGCATGGATTTTAGTGTTTTTAAGGACTCTTCAAGAGACCTATAAAGTTGATATCATCAACTAATACATATTTTTGTCTTTGTACCAAATTTCTAAAAACACATAAAGGATTGTTGAATCTGACATAATCGAGTCAGGTGTCTGCCTGAATATAATTTGAATCCTCCATGAATTATAAATTTGAATATGTTCGCCGACCACATTTTTTGGTTAAATGCAATACAAGTCCTTAAAGGACTACCACGCCAAATGCATCATACAAGGAAAACAAAATATTGAACCAATCCTAGGGTCTGAGCTAAAATAAAACCCTGAAATCGTTTTTACAACGAATATATTTCTCATATAACGCATTAGGACTACACCAACCTGTAGTTAATAAACTTACCATTTTTAAGATGTTAAGTCTTGGATCCAAAATTGCGCTAATCGATAATCCAACTTAATTTGGATTGTGTGCCAACCAATCACATCTGTCGATATTCCTCTGCAGAGGAGTTAACAACCACCATCATTTATTATTTCAGTAGCTACTGCGAATAATCGACAATCATATTAGTTTACGATTATCCCACATAATTCTCAAATGTATGCATATATTGAAAAATTCAATCAATTACTGATACCAGCACCCGCGGAAATTGCAATCTCCCCATCTTCCAGTGAGGAGAAATAAGCTATGAGAATGTAGATCTTGTTTTGATCGACTCTATTGAAGCACTATCTGTAGCTTATTCTAAAAAACTACTTGTTGTTATATGTGATTGGATATGCCTTTCAAGAGGCAAACGCTTATATAAAAGCAAAATCAGATATTTCACACCTATTATTAGTGACAGCCTTTTTCAATTTGATCATACTGGGAGAGAGATTGATATAACTTATAATTAATTAACCCCCAATATCTTCTAGAAGTGTATACTCTCCCCTGATCATGGTGGAAATCTTTTCATTTCATATACGAAAACTTCAAGTTTCATAAAGTATTATCCGATAAATTCAAGACATATACTCATGATGAAATTTGTCTTCGACATAAAAAAATACAGTCTTAATGGACATACATATTTACCATCAACCATGGACTAGTTTTGGAACAAAAAAATAAAAATAAATTATATGTTAAAACCAAAATCATTGAAAATATGCAAACAAATCAATCTCCAATAATTGTGTGACCTAGTAGGGCCGACAAGATAATTATTCATCTGAGAATGAAATTATGGACACTTTCTATATGAAAAAAATAATTAAAAACCAAGATCAATATAGTCACTACAAGGACTAATGATATTTGCTAACGAACCGGGTGCACATACGTTGATCTTTAGTGTCCTTGTGTATTCCAACTACAAGTGGAACAAAACCAAATTTTAAGAATTATAAGCACAAGAAAATTGCTCAGTATTTTTCAAAGATACAACAATTTTTCATTTAACTTGTACTTGCAATTGGTTTGACCATAGAGATAGTTCATCACTTTAGCTTCTTTAAAATAATGAAGCTACTATCATTATTTTTCTTATTAGGGAAAAAAAATCCACTTTATGGTTGATGAATGGTTGCTTGTAAGGAATAGCAACCAATGATTTATTATTAGATAAAACCATATTTGATGGATAAGGTTTCTTATAAACCTATAAACCGTGTCATTCTTTTTGAATTGGAGAAAATTATCAAGTTCAAGATTTCTTGTTATTAGCGAATAGAAATCAATACTGTTGTTATATAAAAACCGATAAAAATTAATGTTTGATCGTATTTTCAAGGGAAACTCAAACTTGTGTTGATAACCATCATATTGGTTAAAGATATCCAAGTTGTGGTTATGGAGGATTTCTTGTATGAAATAGAAATTAATGGTTTACTATATATTAGTGAAAACCCATACTGGCAAAAGTATAAAATGTGCCAATATATTTTATCTCATCTTATAAGAATAATTTACGATTTATCAATTTCGTATCGACAAAAAAATATCGTTTTAGTCAACGCAAATGGAAAATTCACTTTGTAATTTACTGTTTTTTTTTTGTAAAATAAATAAATACCGTATATGAATCACATAATCATTTTCAAATGGAAAAAAATATAAATATAAATTGGCCAGAGGTTTTTGAGCTATGCATGTGATCCATCACCGTAAAGGTAATCAAATCCACGATGACACCAGAACAATCTTAGAAGGGATACAATGAAATTCCTTGATTAGCTCTTCCCAGAGGAAAGATCCATTTTTTTTATTGACGGATAAAAATAGTGTTCTTATTCAAACCGCCGCGTGATCTTCAACTAATTATGCGCTTTAATATAATTACCTGGAGTAAGCGCTATAGCTTGTTTCCAATACTCCACAGCTTGATCGGACCAAGCTTCCGCAATTTCAGAATCTCCCTGCCGAATGGCCTGTTCTCCTCGGTCGGAATAGGTGGGTCGATTCCTTCCCTTAGAACCGTACTTGAGAGTTTCCTACCTGGTGACTACAGTTTTATAAAAGGAATAAAAACTGTAAACCATCTTTCGATGGATTTTTTTTCTTTCTCTATGGAAAAATTAGAGAAGAAAGAAAAATCTAATTTATTTTCCGAAAATTGATCACCCACGGTATATAACGATGTATAATGACACATATATCTACCGAAATTATATTGATTAGTCTCTTAATATAAATTATTTGAGAATTGAACTAATATTTTTAAGCATATAATAAATAAATAAAGGTAACAAAATAATAATAAGAAGAAATTACGTGTATAAATGCATAAATTTTTAGCAACATACTATCACGGTTAATGAAGATGTTGGTGATTGAATTAGTGCGCTACTATAGATCTACCACGAACAAATATTGGTATATCTTGCTTTTTTATACTCACAAAAATCGACTAATAAAAAAAATCAGATTAAAAGCTAGTATATATAGAATAAATGAAATAATATTATACATATTATTAGATTACACCAAAAGAAAGTCTTAATTACATTATAAGAAAGGAATAAAACCGTGACTAATCAACTATAGTCATATTTTTTTTCAATAATTGCGATAGTTACAGTGAGCAAAACAATACTTTTATATATAATCCGATTTTTTTTCTTGATGACCCTAGTATCATACAAAAGTAACAATACCCTATACGATCCATGGAACAAACTAATAACAAATATACAAGTATATATCAATGTTTGTACTCATCTAAAGTTAGGCTAAGAAAAACAAAACAAAAAAAAACAAAACAAAACCTTGTAAAAAGATATTAGGTTTTAGTTTCTAAAAAAAAATAAGAGAAAATAATCGATTTTTGTTTAAAAAAACAAAAGCAAAAAAAATAATAATTTAATTAATTATAAAAATTGCTCAATGATTAAAGCTATGTGCATGATAACGTGTTGTAAACTATAGAAATTAGAAAATGATAAACATAAACAAGTAGAGAGAAAATATATGAGAGGCCATTTTAATCATGGAATTAGTGTGAGATACATTGTGTAAGGACCTAGAACTTCTTCATCCCTCTTGCTCAGATCTAGTCCTTTTAGGCTAGACCGAAGCAAGGATTTTTAGTTTATTATGAATAAAAATAGATTAATTTATGTTTCTAGGTTTTATTTTTATTTATTTTTGGTGTCTATAGACACATTTCTTCGCTATTTGGACGATCTTTTCTTCGTCTTTAGGACGATTTTCTCTTTGCTTTAATATCGATTCTTTCAAATCTCTATGGTGTTTTTTGGCTTGATATTCTCGATTCATCAAGAACATCAATGATTCTGCTCGACGTCGCTTTAGATTCATCTTCAATAAGAAGAATTTAGGGCATCCAGATTCATTTGGATCTACAAGATTTTGGGCAAAATACTCCAGTTTATTTGGAGGATCTCTTATTAAAGAAGATAATCACTTTAAATGGTCGGAGTTGATTCTGGTTCACACCATCATTCATCACTACCACATCTACAAAAATTGGATATCTTTGCGGTCCATGGCTCTTTCTCTTCACGGTGTACTTGCAATTGGTGTCGTCATTTGTTTTTGAGTTTTGATTTTGATTTTCTTGTTTCTTGGTGTTTTTGATAATCTTGTAAGCAACCAATGTAATCATTTTTTGGTTTGAATGAATTGAAATGTGCTTTCTATCAAAAAAAAAAAAAATGTAAGGACTTCTATTTATAGGTCATACAATAGAATTGATGGTTAATGATATTATGTATTAGAGGTAATGGCATGCAACCATTACTGGCCATTAACATATATTAGACGTTTAAAGTTTAGAGTGATGAATGATGGTGTGAACCAGTGTAAATCCAAAAAAATATGTTTTACCTACTGTTCGGAGTTGAAGGTTACAAATATTTATATAAGGGTCGGAGTTGAAGGTTACAAAAAAAAAATGTTTAGAGTTTAGAGTTATTTATATATAAGGGTAGAGTTATTTAGAGTTATATAATGAAAAGGCTACTGTCCACATTTTTCAATTAGATGTTTAGAGTTATTTATATATGTTTTTATACAAATATTTATATATTAGACATTTTATACATGTTTTGCCTCCTTGTAATAAAAAGTTTTACCTACTTTTCATTCTCATTTTCCCTAAATCACATCCAAACCACGTAAATTAATTTTTATTTAACTTTTTCTGGGTTCGATAAATAAAAACTCACCCTATTATATAGATAACCTTCATCTTTATCCCACCTTTCTTTTTCCTCTCTCTCAAATCTGATTCCTAAATCGTCCATCAAAGATAAAATAAAAATATAATCCTAAATTTAGTGCTACCACTCTTAACATGTGAAATTCATGTCAAAACTACCATGCCACCTATATATGACCATCACACTACTCCCTATATTGTTCATAAACATGATCTAATAATGGTTTACCCAATATTAGAAGAACCAGAACTGGCTAATTATTTTTTTTTTATTAATTTTTTTTATATTAATGTTGTTTAAACAAAGCGTGAATGAACCAAAATGGATATACCAATTACCAAGGAAACATATAATTTTCATTGATATTTCAGTATTTCAATTAGGTTTTCGTTGTATTTAGTTGTTTCCAAATTGAATAATTTTATACTAATGCATTGTTTTACTTTAGTTTTCCACACTATCATATTGTGTATGGAAATAAATATAAGTTTTGTAATTCGATCTTCAAACCTGATTAAGATGGTGATTTGAGAACTAGTTTCCAAACCTGATCAATTTGGTGGCGGCAGAAGTGAGATTCACTGCTCAGGTTATAAATGGGAAGTAATAGAATGAGTTTTGTTTACTCAATTTAAATAGGTTTTATAAAATCTGATTTGTATGGTTGAGATGGGATTTAGGGAATCTGGGGGTGGGAAATAGGTAAAACCTAAAAAATATGTTTTTTCCTTATATTCTCTTTGATACTGGTTCCGCTTTTGGTCTTATGGCATAACAGTCTCATTTTTATTTTTTTTATATGAAAGCAATTTATTATTTCAGATAAAATCAAACTACATTATTTTCGTCTATTCAGGATTATAACCAATAAGGGAAATCGTCAACTCTAAATAGACCCGAACACAAATTGTAAGCTTCTTTAGCCAGAGGGTCATCTATGTTATTAGTCTCTATTGGCACATAGATACACTTCCAACTTTCAAAACCTGTTACAGACTAAGACAATCTAAAATAACTGGACTAGTTGTCCATTTAATTACACCATCCTTCCCATTAATGGATGACACAACACCTATATTATCAGCCTCATGAGTTATACGCCTTTGTCGACCCCACTCAATTTCTTTTAGAGCACTCACTGCTCCGGCTTGTTCTTCAGATGCATCTACTGTTGGGATACCCCATGTCCCTTTGCAAGTACCTGCACAAGTACGAAAGATTAGTCCTACAACAACAATATTATTGGGAAACAGTAGTCTATGGGCACGTGAAAATTCAAGTGCGTACACTCATGGTATGGCTAAAATAAAATAATAGTTATTGGATCATAGTTTGGTGACTGGCTATATAAGGAGTCGTCTAACATTAACATATCTGATTGTCAACCTTATTTAATAATAAATTTGTTATCAGCTATTTGTTTGATAGGAATTATTAGAGCGAATGCTCGGTTGAACCCTCAGGCGTTGGTATTTCAATTTTGTTTTCATATTTTAGTTTTCAAAATTATTTCTTGATTTGTAGTCCACTAAAGCCAGCTTCAGACTAGATTAGATCGGGTAATATAGTTGTAGGATTTATTCAAGTTACCTTTGAAGATTGAACATTGAATATAAGATGAAGACATCACTTAAAGAACTTCATCAAAGGTTAATAAGAAGACTGATTCTTTCAGACTTTTTCCAATTATATTTATCTATTTGATCATAACAAAGTAAAATACTTTAGTGATGAATGATTTCCAAAGAAGAAACTCGTCATGGACTAGCAGTCATTGGCTAAGTCTAGTGAAGTTTTGATTTCAAACTCTTGCTTGTCATAATTCAAGACTACGAACTAGTAAGAAAAGTTCTATGAGTTGTGAAAAACTTAGGTTCGCGAACCTATTCTTTTGAGTTCGTGAACCTAGTCCAAGATTTTTTTTTCCTAGATATTTCCTTCTCGGTAGGTTCGGGAACCTAAGGAAATTTTAAATCTCCTGGAACTTTTGGTTCTCTAACCTAAATATGTTGAGTTCGTGAACCTAATAGGAAAATAATTTTCATGGATAATTTTTTTTCCACTAGGTTCACCAATGAAAGAGCTTGAGCTTGCGAACCTAAGAGAAAAGTTTTCTCCTAGATGTTTTTTTCTCTCTAAATTCACGAACCTAACTCTTTAAGTTCGCGAACTTAAGATAGAAAAAAGCGAAACTCAAAATTGGTGTTTTTGGTACAATTTTCTATGTTTGTTTTAAGGCAAACATTTCGCATGCTTA
Organism: Papaver californicum; assembly: GCA_023531435.1. Taxonomy (NCBI): domain Eukaryota; kingdom Viridiplantae; phylum Streptophyta; class Magnoliopsida; order Ranunculales; family Papaveraceae; genus Papaver; species Papaver californicum. The sequence continues at coordinate 1,236,831 of JAJJMC010002511.1, read as the reverse complement.
TAGTTTCCATTCTTAGTATTTTTCACGTGCGGTAAACGTTTTAGTTCTTTCCATATTCCGATCAAACTTGCTAGCCAAGTTTTGAATCTTAATTTAGGCAGTTGCAAATTCGTATGTATACGCCTTACTTTAGCAGTTTGAAGTTATTTTTGGAAGTAAATTACTTATGGTAATTATTTGGTGCTAAATTGTTTCAGTATTTTGAACTATGGAAAGAGCCTCAATGTAAGTTAAGGTCCAACTAAATAAACATAATTTCTTTATCCAAGGAAGAAACTTAAACTTAACAACACTGAAAATCACTTAGGTTGCAAGAAATTTATTGATAACATCTAAAGCAACCTAGTCTTGGCCAATTACTATATGTTGGAGACATCCTACAACATAGAAAATCAATCCCTACACGATGTGTATCTTGTTGCAAAGGTCATCCTTCGTCCCTGGAGGTTCTTCGAAAACAAAGGGTGAGACGTTGAAGGATTCACTTATATGGATTCGTGAAGCATAGATAGAAATATCATCTTGATAGTTTCGGAACCTGCATCTTGATTTGATTTGTTATATAATTCTTGTCTATTTCAATGTCCTTTTTTCTGTTATAAGGCTAATCGGTTGTCATCCAAGCAAAGATTATTTCAAGTTCTTACTTAACAAGTATAGGTTGGAGTAAAGAAGTAAGAACAAGTTTGTTCCCACAAAGAGGCAGGTGATTATTAATTATTTTTGATTACTTATTTAACTGGGGGGATTTATGATGATTGTAAATAAATATAAACTAAATTAACAACAAAAAATAATTTACGTTGTATATAATAGAATAAAATACTGGTTAGAGGTTTCATCTTCTGCCATCGAATATGTTATCAACTAAATCAAACGCAATATTGATTTTCTCTCAATATCAATTTCCATAAAGCACCCTATCGCAGGCTTACTCGGCAAAACTTCTTTTATCAACAAAGGCGCAAAAGCCAATATTTGAATCCTTACCACTATATAACTTGGCACAAGATCCACTCAAGTTTAACCTAATAAAAGCAATGGTTTTTGTGAGTTGAGGTTATTGTAGGCAATCTTCGGCGCAAGATCCACCCGGATTTAACCTAGGTTATGCTTCTACACGTAATCGCATGGCAACATCCCATAGTTAAAAATTATGTCATGCTACTTGTAACAAGGATTTTTCGACAATTCCGGATCTTAAACCCTAATTTATATATATATATATATATATACATGATCATTTAATTTGTGATTTAAACAAACAATAATTCAACCATACATGGGGTTATTAATGGTAGAACTTAAACGATAATAAAAAGATTATGAATACTAAGAATGAATACTTTAGTTATTAAAAATGTTCCAGACTTTGGACTACATCTCTAACCAATAAGAAGAAATTAGTTCATCATGGATTTATTAAAATCCATGGAAAATAATAAAGTAGAAAAGTAAAACGGCAAACCCTAGGTTGTAGAAAAATCTCCAAATCTCCAAATCTCCTTGTTCTTCTCCTTTTGTGTAAAACTTCTCTATAAAGATCCCCTAGATAGAAGTGAAATTATCTTTTAAATAAATATCCAAAAGTAAAATCATTCATGCTCAAATCTCGGTCGAAATAGGTCGCCGAATCTCGTCAACTAGCTAGAAAATAACAAAAGTCGTCAAAAAGTACACACCGCGAATGAGCCGCGTGAAATGATGAAAAAGCCCATCCCAAGTCCATTATCCAGTTGTCATTGGCATGTCAGTTATGGGGAACTGATGGTGCATTATTCACCTCGCTCAACTGTTACTTCCGCGGAACTGACACTACATTCATCAATCTTTCCCTCGGATAGACACGAGACTGTGAAATAGAATTATTTCTAGATTTTCTTTTCTCAGTCAGTCATGTCTCCGTTAGAATTATTTTCTTCTTATTTTCCTCGGTCATTCTCTTAGTCGAGAGAATTTGTTTCTTCTGACTTTTATTGAATTCCTTCCCATGATTCTCTCATTATTGAACTTTTTGTAGCTCTAGCTCGTTATCTGTCTTCGTTATCAATATTCTTCTCCAACTGATCTCCTCGAGATCAACTGCAGCCTAGAATCACCTTTCCATCATCACTAACTTCATTCACCACTGGCAGTCACCAAGCTCGAGCATAAAACAATCTCAAATCTATGAACCAGTTGTCGGCAATCTACCATCATCACCAATCTCCATCTCCAATGGAATCTATGTCCACAGACTCAAGCTCAACTCCATCCACAGACTTTGCTCATAAGAACTCAATGTCACCACCAACTCCATCATCATTAGCTTCTCCCTATCACCATATCAGTCAACAACCAAGCAATCATCAACACTGCCACCATTAAGAAATAACAGTCAAAGTTCTATCTCGAGTATAACACATGTCTTTTAACAGCTTCAATAACCCAAGAACCCATTCGAAGTCGAGAATCAATTCAATCATCATTAATTACTATGATCAACCACAATCAATCACGACAGCAACATCCATTCTTATCAACTCTCACTGCTGCCAAGCTCTCCAACTGTCCCCGTACTTAGCTTCATTCTCTTAGTGCCTAAATACCTAAAAAAAAAACCTTTGAACCCACGAAATCCATAGCATCAGCATCACACAAAATGACCAGACTAAAAACTCGATTTGCTTTTGTTGTTGGAAATAAGGAATGAGAAGATGGCCCAGATTAAAACTCCTGGTACTCTTATCAATGTTCGAATAATTGGCAGCCCTGAACAAATGAGCGGGGTGACTTTATATATCGTGGATGCCCTTAGTAAAAACTCCCTTTTGTCAAATTTTCTCTACTTCTCCTGGTTTCCTTGGCTACGGGTCTTCTACACTTGTAATATTTTCATTTCTAATTTTTTTTAGAGATATAACCTAATAAAAGACGTAAAGAGAAAAATAATAATAATACAAAGTAATTCACACAAAATCTAATAAACAAATATAAGAAAATGATACTTAAAATATGTAAAGTACGCACTTATGAAAGGTCATTCAATAATTATTGATCAAACACAAGATCTGATAGAACTTCAGTCTCGATTGCATTCAATGCTTATCTATTGAAATCAAGATTTGAAGATTCCATAGAATTCATCAAAGACTAAATCTAAGATTGATATTATTGTAAGATAGATTGATCATCTCTATAAATTTTGAAAAATAGAAACCTAATTTTGGCTCAGACCATTTTAATTATGAAGAAAGATTTATGTTACCTTGAGTTAAAATCTAAAAGGAAAACAATAGACGTCCTGTTAGAGGAAGGTTACCGCTAGTCTTCACGAAGGACTGTGGAGAAACTCATAGGCCTGTAAAGGATGTCAGCTAGGAAAATTAAGTGCTAAGATCTTGCCAGGGTTAAGAGATTTAGGGACACAACTGTAATATAATAGCTTGGAGGTTTTTTTTTTTTGTCTCAATTGCATTCCAGTCTGAAATCTGATAGTAGGCTAGTGTGTGTTCAAACTAGACAATGTCCCGAGGGTTTTCTGCAATTGCGTTTTTCCTCGAACCAAAATTTCTGGTGTTTGACTTTATTTTTTTCGCATTATATTTATTGTTTAATTACAGTTGAAGTATAAACAAGTTGTACGTTCATCATTATTGCGATTCAAGAATATTCAGTAAAGATAATCCAAGGATATTCATTGTTTGTTTATATCTGAATAAAGATCACACAAGGAATTGACTTTTAGATTTAAACGAAAAAGTTGGTGGTATACTTGGTACACTCCCCTTTTACGAATGCTGAACATGATTGACGACAAGAAAACTGTCACAAATACGATTCTTGGCAGGTTGAAAGTAGATTAGTCGCAAGGTGAAAAATAAAAACTGGCAATAAGATATCCTAATATGTAATGGGGTAGTGGATCCTCCGATTTCCATTTTATTCTTCAAAAGTGGACTAAACCGGGACATCATATTTTATGTCATACTAACATCGTGAACCAAAAAATATATATATGAAACCTAATGAATGGTTGGAAAAAATTGTGTAGTCATAATATCAACATACAAGGAAGGCGACGAAGTCAACAAGGCCCATCAAAAGTATGGCCTCGATAAAATTATAAAAGGATGATGTTAGTGAATACATATTATCTCCGAGTCGGCGAAAATTCAAAAGAGAGAAATATAGGAAAGAGAAAACAAAATGCAAGATGATGAAGAGAAGCGGAAGAAGTTTGAGTTCCGCTAGACGTACCAACCTGAGAAATTTATAGCACAATGGAACAAAATGTATTTTCCAATACCCGAATTCATGTGTAAAATCAGGAATGTTTAGCAAGTTCCACGACAAGAAAGGTCACTTGATAAAAGATTTTTGGCATTAGAAAAACGTAATGCAATAGGAAGATAATGGAGAGGCCGATAAATTGTTCAAAAGGATAGAACGGTGCAATCGAACCAAAAAACAAATGCAGTCTGACGGTTAGCTAGAACAACGGTACGGTTGGTTGGATTGTATATAAATAACTGTTTAAAATGATTCTATCATAGGCCATCAACCACCAAATCAGCAAGCATGTGGGGTGATACGTTTATAATTTTACATATTTACAACTTAATCTATATTTGTTAGTACTTGAATTTGTATTAATAATGTATTTTTAATTATTTTTATCGGTAATACACATAAAACCCGAATTACAAGGACACCATAGCAATTAGAAGAAGAAACGCTCATATAACCATATGTATAGAAGACAAGAGAAAATTAGGTGGGACAAACTTCTTTTAGGCTATTTCTTATGGAATATTCCTGTATACATTTATACAATAATGCCACATAAGTGGGAGGGAAGGCCTATTTGTTATGTTGTGAAAGGGAAAACAGAATAGGCAGGGTTTCAATCCTCGCCCAAAAATATTTTGTTTGTATAAAATATTAATGGTGGAGCAAAATCTGATAAAAATATATTTTATTGGATTTTATAATATTTTATTTATATTTTATTTATATAAAATATTAAATGTGGGGTTAAAAGTGATTAAACGTGATTTAGTTCTTAGTTTTTTAATTTTTTCTGACAAGGATTAAATCCTTGCTTAGGTTTTGATTCTCTCCAGCATTCCCCTCTTTCGGGAAGAGAGAAAGGAAAGAAAACTTATTACCACAATTTTGTGATAGTTTTGGATCACTATCATCCCACATGATTTCTCCATAATAAATATCCTTACGGTCATAGAAAAGTGGTGAGAAGTGGTCAGAGAGATAGATGGCACGTAAGGAAGAATTTGGGATAATCGGTATAAAAAGGAGGGACTTTTCTTCTGGTAAGGTCTGGAAGACAAACGTAAGATAGAGAGCTAGGTGATTGATGTGAGAAGCTGGAGGTGACATTAAAGAAATTATTTGAGTCTATATGCGGCTTAGTGCCAATGGTAAGATAATTAAATAGGATCCAACTTCCAAGTATTTTCCCTCTCTTTTAATGAGAATAAGGACAAATTTAAAAAACTTACCCATTTTTAATCAATTTAAAATTCGGTCGTCGGATTTTCTAAACTTTAAAATTTAATCGTCAGATTTGATACTAATTTTCCATATGTATATTTAATATGAATCATTGGATGGGATAATTTTTAAATATTGGATCTAATTTTAGCCGTCGCCATCATACATTTGATCTAGTTCTACCCGCAGAGATGTAAAGGATTTCGGTGTAATATATATAATGTTTTAGGATTTTTATTTAATGTACCAATAGTTTTCAGGGACTAAACTAGAAAATGTAGATAGAATTGTCTGTCACCGTTGAAAGATTGATGGAGACTAATGAAGGATGGTTGTGTATAAAGAAGCAACAGAGAGAAGGATTTGAGAGATGGGTTTTGATCACTGTCAAGGAAGAAGGAGATCGAGAAGAGAAACAAACAGAGAAATTGGAGACTGGATGATGTAGTTTACAATAATAAATCAGGGACATGAGTTGGGCAGAGTAGATAGGTGAGTTTCATAGAAACAGATAGAAAAAGAAGGATGGGTTTAGTGATTACAGGGAAGAAATAAGAAGTTGAGCTGAGTTGACCGAGAAGAGGAGAAGAAATGGTATCTCTCCCATATTATGTACGCTTAAATAAATTGGTTGTCTGGTGATGAATGTTGGATACAATTGTTGTCGAATATTATTCCTGTAACAGAAAAACAAACCAAATAGAAACTTGTATCTGATTAAGGGAGGGTTAGATAAAACAGCACACAATCACTCAAGCACAGAGAGGTGGAGTCGCCTGTTCAACAGACTGCCCTTAACTCAATATTTGCCAGGTACACCTAGAAGGTGTTGCTATACCTTTATAATTGACAAATTTGAATCCAGGATACAACCACCTGATACCAACCCAGTTAGCAACACTCGTTGGCCCGTTGTGAACTTAGCAGTAGAAGAAAAAATAAGAATGTAAACTATTGCGCACAACAAAGCAGGAAGATGGTGAAAAGTCGTCAGGACAATGGCTGCGACTGGGGTAAATGAAAACCTTAGCATTGTTGTTCTTTTATAGGAGAAGTAATCTATTGAGTTTTAAAAACGGTGAAAAAATTTAATTTGAAATATTAAATCCCCATTAAAACAAAACGTTAAGATTTTTAATTAAAAATATTTATGATTTTATTTTTCATTTAATTCAAAAACGGTAAAATATTTATTTTTAAAATAAACCTGTTGAATCTTTGATGGGTACTCGTGTGGTCACACCAAGGCTCACGGCAAGGCTCACGCCAACGGTCACGCCAAGGCTCGCACCAATGTTCACACCAATGCTCGCACCAAGGCTCACACCAACGCTCGCACCAAGGCTCGCACCAAGGCTCACGCAAAAGCACACGCAAAAGCACACGCAATCTCCGCAAGCCCGTGGTCCGCGGTGCTTCGGTGCGAAGCACCGCACATGTGCATTTGCCCACTAGTTCATTTCCTAACTCCATATCCAATCCACTAGTTCTTTTTCCTTATATAGAACGTTTGTGGTAAAGAGGATAAACTTCCTCCTTGGTTTGCCCAATATGGGACAAACCAAAGGTTTGTCATTCACTAAGAAGTGAAAATGGATGGTCTATTTTTCCACCCCAAGTTTGGACTAGTGACCCTTGATCCCACTAAGATATATTTAGTAACAAAAATCATTTTAAGTAATAATCAAAAATTATTTTAAGTAATAATCCATTTTTAATTCTAACAATCCCCCACATGAATGAAGAAAGCGATAAATCAGAAAACCGGAAAACGAGAAATACCTCTTAAGCAATAGGTGTCCATAAGGAATTGAACCTTTGCTTAGTGAGAAGTACCGGAACTACTTGATGGTCAGTGAACGCGATGTCTTGAACTGTCATGTTTTGGTGTAATTCATCAATAGCTCCTTACGCGAGATATCTCTCAAGAGTGTTATTAAGTTCACGCCGTTGTGTCCGTTTTGGCCCTGGACATATCCCGTTTCTCAGAATGCTCTAGAGAATCAGCTCAATTCTCATAGGAAGCGACCCACTTCCTCATTCAGATAGGTAAGTTCTATCAAGAGTATTAACTGCTACACCCCATTTCAATCTTAAATTGAAACTATAAAACTCATTAAGACTTTATTATAAGTTATCCTCACATGCAGTCACACTATCACGTCTACACCATAGGGAAAGGACAGAGAAAATAATTCTCTGATAGTGTTTGATTTTTACCCGCCACGAATTAGTTGTCTCATTCAAAACCTTGATCTTGGGATCTCCAGTCAGCAAGGTTGAGTATCCTTCAAGGCAAGTTTTAATTTATGAGCTTAAGCCCCATCCCCCTCGATGCATTACTAACTATCTCCTTGGATAAGCCTTTCGTCAAAGGATCCGCGATATTCTCCTTAGACCTCACAAAGTCAACAGAAATAACGCCAGTTGAGATTAGTTGTTTTAGAGAATTGTGTCTTGATATGAATAGATTTTCCGTTATAGTTGTTGTTTTTAGCATTAGCTATTGCATCTTGACTATCACAATGTATAGATATAGCTGGCACAGGCCTATGCCAGAGAGGAATGTCTTCTAAAAAACATCTTAGCCAAGCGGCTTCCTCTCCTGCTTTATCTAACGCAATAAACTCGGATTCCATAGTGGATCGAGCGACAGGTCTGTTTGGAACTCTTCCAAGACACTGATCCACAGCCTAGAGTGAATACGTATCCACTTGTAGACTTAGACTCCTCTGAGTCTGCTATCCAGTTTGCATCAGAGTATCCTTCAAGAACAGCAGGGTGTCTTTCATAACTTAAACGGTAGATTAAAGTGTATTTAAGATACCTCAACACTCTGAAAAGTGCATCCCAATGTTCATGTGCTGGATTACATGTATACCTACTAAGTCTACTCACAGCATAGGCAATGTCTGGTCTTGTGCAGTTCATTAAATACATCAGACTTCCTATGACTCGTGAATATTCAAGTTGTGAGACTCTATTGCCTTTGTTTTTCTTGAGTTTGCAAGAAGGGTCAAATGGAGTACTTGCAGGTTTACTATCAAACTGGTTAAATTTCTTAAGAACTGATTCAACATAATGAGATTGACTAAGACTGAATCCACTAGACTCCTTTCTAATTTTCATCCCTAGGATTACATCAGCAGGACCTAAGTCTTTCATGTCAAAGTTCTCACTCAACATGTTCTTAGTGGAATTAATGATTTCTAAGGTTGTACCTAGTATAAGCATATCATCAACATACAAGCATACAATCACACAGGCATCATTTATGGATTTAGTGTACACACATTTGTCATCTTCATTTATTTTAAATCCACTAGAGAACATTACATGATCAAATTTTTCATGCCATTGTTTCGGTGCTTGTTTCAAGCCATATAAAGACTTTTTAAGTCTGCACACTTTGTTTTCATAACCCTTCACTACAAAGCCTTCGGGTTGGTCCATATAAATTTCTTTATCTAATTTACCATTTAGGAACGCAGTTTTTACATCCATTTGATGTATTTCTAGATTATGAATTGCAGCGATTGCAATTAGCATCCTAATGGAAGTAATTTTAGTGACCGGTGAATAAGTGTCAAAGAAATCTACACCTTCTATTTGTTTATAGCCCTTAGCTACTAGTCTAGCTTTATACTTTTCCACAATTCCATCTACCTTACGTTTTCTCTTGAAGATCCATTTACAGCCTATGGGTTTGCACCCTGGAGGTAAATCTACTATCTCCCAGGTTTCATTCTGAACAATAGAATCCATCTCACTAATAGTGGATTCTTTCCACCATGGAGCTTCAGAAGAAGTCATGGCCTCTTTATAGGTTTGTGGATCAGTTTCAACTAAACAGGTTATGAAGTCTGGCCCAAAAGATTTTTCTATTCTAAGTCTTTTGCCTCTTCTAGGTTCATAAACAGATTCATCTTCTTCTATCGGTAAGATATGGCTAGAAGAAGGGACATCTAGGGGATCATCACATATCATGCGAGATTCAGATTTCAATGGAAACACATTTTCAAAAAATGTAGCATCCCTAGATTACATAATGGTGTTCACACCAATTTCTGAGTTTTCAGAACTCACAACCATAAACCTATAAGCAGTGGTGTGTTCGGAATATCCTATGAAGACACAATCAACCGTTTTAGGTCCTATTTTAGTCCTCTTAGGTGGAGGAATAGAGACATTGGCTAAACACCCCCACACTTTGAAGTATCCATAGGAAGGTTGTTTGCCTTTTCATAATTCATATGGTGATTTGACTGATCCTTTAAGGGGCACTCTGTTCAGGATATAGCAAGCTGAGAGGACGGCCTCCCCCCACAAGTTCGCCGGTAGTCCTGAACTGATTAACATGGCATTCATCATCTCCTTAAGGGTTCGGTTTTTCCGTTCAGCAACTCCATTTGATTGTGGTGAATAAGGAGGAGTTACCTCATGAATAATGCCATGTTGTGCACAAAAATCTCCTATAGGGATTACATATTCACCCCAACGGTCAGACCTAATGGTTTTAATAGTGGTGTTCAATTGGTTTTCTACTTCTAATTTATATAATTTAAATGCTTCTAAAGCATCATCTTTCCCTTTAAGCAAGTAAATATGACAGTACCTAGTACAGTCATCTATGAAAGTGACAAACCATTTTTTACCACCTCTAGTTTGGATTGATTTCATATCAACTAAGTCTGAGTGAGTTAACTCTAAGCGATTAGAATTTCTGTGGACATTTTTCTTAAAAGGCTTCTTTGCATATTTTGATTCTACACAAACTTCACATTTATGTTCATATTCCAAATTTAATTTTGGAATGCAGCCAGAGTTTGCCAATTTGTTCATTGATTTATAATTTACATGACCAAGTCTACCATGCCAGATATTCAATGAGACAACAACACAAGAAGAATCAATTTTATTAACTTCAACAGAGGTTACAGATAATTTGTATAGGCCTTCAGCCTTATAGCCCTTTCCCACAAAGTCCTTTCCCTTAGTGATAATCACTTTCCCAGACTCAAATACAATCTTAAAGCCCTTATCATCTAGCACACCACTTGAAACGAGATTCTTGCAGATGTCTGGTACATGTAGAACTTCATTCAATGTGAGGATTTTCCCGGAAGAGAGCTTCAGCGAAACTTTTCCTTTTCCTGCAACCTGTGCTGCAGATGAATTACCCATATAGAGTTTTTCTCCTTCTCCTACCGTCTGATAGGAGGTGAACATGTCTTTACTGCCGCAGACATGTTTGGTAGCTCCAGAGTCTACCCACCAGTCTCTCACATTGGTAACTAAGTTAACCTCAGACACCGTGCTAGAAAATTCATTTTTACTACTTTCAACTAAGTTTACATTTGATTTCTTAAAATTTGCATCTTTGCGTTTTCTACAATGCATTGCCATATGGCCAGACACACCACAAACATAACATGCTCCCTTAATCTTACCAATAGAAGACTTTGGTTTTTGAAATTTACTTTTTCCTTGAGGGCCAGGCTTGCGCTTGTTGTGGTCCAGACTTAGAGTGGCAAACTTGTGTTCAATCACATGAGCTTTGTTTGACATGTCTCTTGCAGAAGAAACATTCTCGTCCTTTCAACACAGCAATTCTTCAACTTGGATTTTCTTGCCCAATTCTATCATAGTAATCTCACCAGTTTCATGCCTTAGTCTTCTCTTGTATTCGGCCCATGAACTTGGTAATTTTTCAATCACAGCAGAAACTTGAAAGGTCTCAGAAATTTCCATTCCTTCAGCAATGATTTCATTTATTATTTTTTGCAACTCCAGAAACTGATCAACTACAGACTTGTCATTCATCATCTTGTATTGCAAATAACGTGCAGCCAGGAATTTTTTACTTCCTGCAGTTTCTGCTACATATTTTTCTTGCAGTGCAGTCCATAAATTGAAAGCAGTAAAATTCTCTTTAGCATTATAAAAATCATACAGAGAGTCTTCAAGGCAATTTAAAATATGATATTTTTTGCTAAATAATTATTTCTCGTCCAAGTATTTTTTTCCTTGGATGATTCAGGAAGATCCATAGCTTTATCATACGGCTTCAACACTATTTCATCAAGCATGTGGAAACTCAGGAAAAACAACATCTTCGACTGCCGTCTCTTAAAATCCTTACCAGAAAACTTCTGAGGTCTCTCAACATCAGTCTTTGCCATTGATACAGAAGAATAATTTTCGAGAAAGCAGATATTGAGTTAAGATTGTTGGATAAAATTGTTGTCGAATATTATTCCTGTAACAGAAAAACAAACCAAATAGAAACTTGTATCTGATTAAGGGAGGGTTAGATAAAACAGCACACAATCACTCAAGCATAGAGAGGTGGAGTCGCCTGTTCAACAGACTGCCCTTAACTCAATATTTGCCAGGTACACCTAGAAGGTGTTGCTATACCTTTATAATTGACAAATTTGAATCCAGGATACAACCACCTGATACCAACCCAGTTAGCAACACTCGTTGGCCCGTTGTGAACTTAAGAGTAGAAGAAAAAATAAGAATGTAAACTATTGCGCACAACAAAGCAGGAAGATGGTGAAAAGTCGTCAGGACAGTGGATGCGACTGGGGTAAATGAAAACCTTAGCATTTTTGTTCTTTTATAGGAGAAGTAATCTTTTGAGTTTTAAAAACGGTGAAAAAATTTAATTTGAAATATTAAATCCCCATTAAAACAAAACGTTAAGATTTTTAATTAAAAATATTTATGATTTTATTTTTCATTTAATTCAAAAACGGTAAAATATTTATTTTTAAAATAAACCCGTTGAATCTTTGATGGGTACACGTGTGGTCACGCCAAGGCTCACGCCAACGGTCACGCCAAGGCTCACGCCAATGCTCGCACCAAGGCTCGCGCCAAGGCTCGCACCAAGGCTCACGCAAAAGCACACGCAAAAGCACACGCAAGCTCCGCAAGCCCGCGGTCCACGGTGCTTCGGTGCAAAGCACCGCACATGTGTGCATTTGCCCACTAGTTCATTTCCTAACTCCATATCCAATCCACTAGTTCTTTTTCCTTATATAGAACGTTTGTGGTAAAGAGGATAAACTTTCTCCTTGGTTTGCCCAATATGGGACAAACCAAAGGTTTCTCATTCACTAAGAAGTGAAAATGGATGGCTCTATTTTTCCACCCCAAGTTTGGACTAGTGACCCTTGATCCCACTAAGATATATTTAGTAACAAAAATCATTTTAAGTAATAATCAAAAATCATTTTAAGTAATAATCCATTTTTAATTCTAATAATGAATTATGACCGGAACTGACAAGAGAAGGTGGGTCTGAGTTTAAGTTCAAAGTGGCAGAGATTGTTTAGAGAAGAAGATAGAAGAGATGGAGTTTTCCTTCTTTCTTCTCTTCTCAATCTTCTTTATTAATTCTATATCATCATTGTCTCTAAGAGCAACTGCAGCGGTTGGACCAGACCATCGATCAAAGACCAAATCTGTTTGGTCGTTTAAAAAAAAAACGCAACGAAAACATGACTAAATATGATATTACGTTGTTGTAAATAAGCGTTAATTATCAAACGCTATATTAAAGTGACGTATATTACACAGACGTTTAACTAGACAAACGTTATGTTTCTGACGTTCATTTAGATTAGCGTTTTAAACATACGCTCCTGTAATGAAGCGTTATGTACTCAAACGTCAAACGTTACTGTACTGAAGCGTTTTGATATAAAACATAGAAAAACGTCCTAGTAAAGTAGCGTCAAAACTCAAACGCTCTTCTAAAACAGCATTTCAAAAAAAAACGCCCACATATAACAACGTTTGAAAGCCTAAACGTTGGTGTAGAGGACCGTTGATTTTGAAAACACTGTTTTAATACAACGTTTCAGAAACGCTGTTCTTAATAAACGTTTAATACAACGTTTCAAAACAACGTTTCAAAAACGCTCTTTTAATACAACGTTTCAATTCAGAAACGCTCTTTTAATACAACATTTCAAAAACGTTGTTCTTTAGAAACGTTTTGATAAACGTCTTTCAGAAATGACGTTTGTGTTTATAAACGTCCTCGTACAATGGCGTTTTGGGAAAACGCTGTCTTACATGAGCGTCAGACTATATCTGTTTTGGACCATTTTCTTGACTAAACATGATCGGATACTGTTCAATTTTTTGACCAAATACTATATTTAGTCGTCCGTTGCGTCTCACAAAATCGGACCAAAGACCATTTCTGGTGTTTACTCTTTGGTCTGATCGTCCACTGCAGTTGCTCTAAGAGATTACTTTGAATTTCCTTAGGTTTCTGCTGTGGTATGCATTAATAATGGCATATAGAAATGCACTTATCTTGAGTTGCATGCCCAGGCAAAAATAATCTTTGGTGAGGAGATTTTCTTTGCATCTAGCTAATTCTTTTCCTTCGAATCTTTGATTACATGACGATCCCAGCATTTTGAATGTCTTATCTTTAGATTCAGCTAGAGATAATCATTACACTCACGCATTGATGGCTCCTAGCAAGATCCGCAAAGCTTTCGGGGCGGTGAAAGACCGAACTAGCGTAGGCCTAGCCAAGGTCAATAGCGGTAACTCTATATCCGACCTTGAAGCTGCAATTGTCAAGGCGACGAGACACGAAGAACAACCAGCAGAAGAAAAACACATAAGAGAAATATTAAGGTTAACATATTACTTTCGTGGGTATATTAGCTCTTGTGTAAACACACTCTCCAGAAGACTCGACAAAACTAGGAACTGGACAGGGGCATTGGGGGGATTTTCTGTATCAATTCATTTTATCGTAACATCATATTTTTTTTCGAACATAGAAAATACATATGAAAAAGTGTATTGCTTGCCGACACACAACGCACATGCATTCCACTTGTTTGTTTAACTCTTGGAACCGGGAATCAAATTTGTGTATTTAAGGTATGAGGCTAATGGATTAAACTAACATTAATTTATTTATAGGGTTGTCAATCCCAATCCAAAATTCGATATAACGGAAATCGGATGTCGGAAGCGGATATTTCTATCGGATATTTAGTGTTATCGTAACGGAACCGGCTAAGTCAGTATCCGTCGGATATTATCTGATACCGATAAACCACTAAAGTAAAGACTTCTACAGACTACAATTCTACGGTTCTAACTTCTACCCCTCTTCTTCATTCACTTCTCTTAGTTTTCTAGCTCCCCCTCTTCTTCACTTCAGTGAACAAATTTCTTCACGACCATCTCTCTCAACGGCACCACTTCATCACCACCACCTTCTTCTTCCTCTATCGCCACACCACAAGTCCACAACCCACAACAGAAGTACAGAAGCAGAAAAAGAAACCTTACCATCAAATCAAAAATTGTATAATAGGTACGTAACTGTGTGATATTCTCTCTTTATTCTTCTTTGAATCTTTGATTATGATGGTATGTGTTAGAATGATACAAAATTGAAACTAGGGTTTTATGAAATCAAAAATATTTGGTTTTTTTTTTTAGAAATTAGGGTTAATCAAAAATATTTTATTTTATTTTTTGTAATTAGGGTTCTTAGTTTGTCATTTGTTTTAGTGTTATGATTTGATGAAGTGGGTTGAACCCCAACAGATGTTCAATTGAAAAGAATTACTAATTGGTCACAGAACTTGGTTCTCTCTGTTTCCAAATGTTTCCTGCTGAAATTGCACATAATAACTGTTAAATGGAAGACTAGTTTCTCGAATTAGTATCCTTTTATAATCATTTGTATGTGAACGAGTTGTATTAGTTATAAATTTCTGCCCAAATATGCCTTTAGGAGTTTGGAAGATAGCTTAGATTTGGTTCAAGACAAGCCTGTAAGGGTTTGGGATGCAGCTTAATTTCTGTTTCAAGAACAACCTGATTTAAGGCTGTATTGATTGTTACCAACATAGACAAGACAACAATTCAGTTTTCTTTGTTATACTATAGGAATCAGATAAAGAGTTGGTGTTTCCTCCTCTCATTTTTGTTATAATATAGGCAAAAGAGTTGGTTTCTGAAGTCCTTATAGCCTTATAGGACTTGCCCTTACATTCAGTTTGCTTTGTTATACTATAGGCATCAGATAAAGAGTTGATTAGATATACGCAAGGTACCATTAGTCGGTAGAAGCATATTTGGTGAACAATTTTATAACATAATATGTATGTAAATGACTCATCTATGATCAATAACTATCTGACGTTAAGAGTATGACTGGGCATTGGATTATTGGTGATCACTTTATCACCGTGATCCGGAAAATCTATCATGTTAGACCTCTGCAAGCCAAACTTCCATATATCCTGCACCTGGAGCCTATACTCAATGACCATCTTAAGCCGGAATTCATTTTCTTTCACCAATTAATTAGGAAGTGTTATGCAATCAATTTGTAGTTTTATGTTCTTAATAATCTTTGTTCTTCCACTGACCAGTTCTTTTGTTTATCTTTTCTCTTTTAAATTTTTGCAGAATCCTGGGTTTGACTTCTCACAGGATCGGTTTGTGGAAATTGCCCATCATCACTAACTTGTAAGCATCATTACTAACTTGACATTGGATTTGGTATGCAAGCATCATCACTAACTTGTGCTTCTGTTAAATAAATGATGTAAGTAGGTCCATTTTCATCATCCACTAAAACGTTTTGGTCCTTATCCAGCACTGTCATCACAATTTCTATAAAATATTTATACTTCGATAATTCTGTCATGTCTTACCACCTGTTGGTATAAACTGCCACCACTTTACATTGAAACTACTTTTGTATGAAATTCTCTTATTTGTATGTTTCTTG
>JAJJMC010002511.1:1193107-1220533 GCA_023531435.1 Papaver californicum | reverse complement strand
ATCGGATATGAAGTTTAAGATTCCGTCGGAACTTATCGGATATCGGATATCCGATAAGCTTATCGGAGATCGGAACCGGATGAGCCAATATCCGTTTCGTTAGCATCCGTTGACAGCCCTATTTATTTGTTGCTAAGAGGGAATGATTTTTCTCGGACGTCAATAATGAATGGAATTAGCAAAAACTGGATGGTTATTGCTTTGGTGCTTGGTGAAGTGGACGTTATTATTTTGGGCTTAAGAATATCCTATGATCTAGTAGAAATTTTGTGGATTTGGACTTGGACGGAACCGGTAGCTCATGAAGCGAAGAAAAAAGTAAGGTATAAATATATACTCCTCTATTTTTAATATATATCCGTTCTTACTAAGCTAAAATATTAAAGAGACCGGAGGAATATATAAAATTATCCCTACTAAATGTTATATATTATTAAAATTAAAAATATTTTATTTTTAAAGGAACGAAATATAAGTAAGAAAGAAATTAGCACATCCTAATTATACAAATATTATTGAAGACTTTATATTGGGTCTTATTAAAAATAAATTTATGAGTATAAAAGATATATGGGTATATTTGAGAGTTTATCGAGATAATACAACTATAAACAGAAGCTGGACATAATTTTGAAACTGACGAAATTGGAATAAAGCACATAAGAAACGGAGGGAGTACCATTAATTGACAATCAGAAAGGATGGATCTTCTTTTGGAGTTTTCTTTCGGTCTATACAACGAAAAGGAGGAAGTGCCGCGGAGGCTGATAGGTGCATTATTTACATTAGTTTGATAATCAATTTCTTCGCTTCCATGTCAGTATTCTTTCTTTTATATTTTGATTTGTTTTGTTTTGAGTTCTTTAGATATTTTGAAGATTAATCAACTAAAGAAGAATAAAAGGGTTAACTTCGGCACAATAGAGAATTTAGAGCTAAAAATATACTTTTGGAGTGAGTTTCAGAAGAAATTACAGCTAGGAAAGTTCCAAGATCTATCCCTAAACAAGATGAAGAAGTGAAACAAGAATTCCAGACTCATATATGGTTAGAAAATGCTTCTCAACCTAGACATACAGTAAGATTAATAGATATGAAGAATTAGAAGACACAATCGTGTACATAACGAAAAGACGAAGCCAACGCAAAAAGAATGAGGAAAATCGGATGTCGTATGAAGAAGTTATGACAAAAACAGTGTAAGAAGAAAAGAAAAAATAGGCTCACTTAAAGCCAGGATATTGCTTAGTTCGACTCAGCAGTAAGTGACCCTGAAAATCACAAAAATAAAATAAAAATCATATTTAGATACGGCTTGATCATGGGAATAATTCCTAGCCATAGGTGAAGTACCTGGCGCATTTATGGACTTCTAGAACGAGTAAAACCCGGTCCCAGAAGGATTCTAAACCCTAAAAAGAGAATATACTTGAGGGACAAGCATAGAAGGCTATAAAAGAAGACATCTAAGACTCAAACAAGATACTCCATCCGTCTTTTTTTATTAGTCCTCTATTCAATTTTCATTTATCTTAAAAATAGTTGTCAACTTTTGTTTATAGTCATATTTTTCATTAAACTATCAAATATACCCTTAATTTTTTATAATTATAAAATCATTTTTAATATAATCCTAACTGAAATGTTAAACCGTATCTTGATAAGTGCATAATTTATACATTTAAGTATCATTTCCTTATTCTTATTTGCTAGATTTTATGTGAATTACCGTGTTTTATTATTACTTTTCTAGTTTGTGCGTTTTATTAGGTTACGTCTCTGAAACAAGCGAAATGGAGCTTTACAAGAGAAGAATTGCCAAAGACCCAGTAGAGCTCAGTCTATTCCAGGAAAGAACGAGGTCATTCTGACTTCGTATGAGAAAGTTATGAGCGAAACGAATACTAAGGGAAAAAAAGTCATTTCAAGAGAGACTGTTATGGACAACCTAGCATACGTTAAGGGAAGACTTGAATTCAAATATTGATAGAGCACCTGCTCATTTCCTCATGGCTGCCAATAGTTCAAATTTGGTTAAAGGCGCCAAACTCATTTCTTTCTTGCGAAGGGGATTTGGTGTTGTTACGTGAAGTAGATGGAGCTCGAGCATGGCAGCGATGGTTGGGTCTGTGTACATGGATGTGATTGATCATGGCGCTGTGATGATGAGAATGGTGGTGATGTTCAAGGCTGTCAATAATTTCGGTGATGCTGCTGCCACCATTTGGAGAGTAGAAGAAGGCAGCGAGATACAGAGAGGATGAGCTTGTGATTGACGAAGCCTTGATGCTTCTGGAAGTCTGAAGAGATGAAGAGAAAGTCAGTGAGCACTCGATGAAGCTGCTGACAGTGAATGGAATTGGAAGTGATGGAAGTAGTGCTGCTGTGATTGAATCTAGAAGAGATAACAGAGAATAGTGGATGGTGTTGCTCAAGTTTGTGTGAGAGTTGATGATGACTCGAGCCTGCAGTGGAAGACATGGATGATTCTCGAGATTGAAGATGAGTTTATGATGATCACGATCAGATGGTGGAGCTCTTGCTGATTATGGAGACGTTAATCAAGGTTTCTGATGGCTGTGGTGATAATGTGACAGCCATAGATGGTGTTGGAGCTCGGTGTTGCTGTTGGCGGTAAGATGGCAGTAATATGACTGCTGGTGGAGCCTGTGATGCTGTGAAACAGGGTTGTTGATGGAGCTCGTATTGGCTGGGATTGGAAGAGTTTGAGTGAGACATGGTTTTTCACGAGAAGTTAGGAAATAAGGGTATTGTTAAAGAAAAGGAAAGAAAAGAGGAAGTCTGTTTACGCTGCTGAGTCCTCACCAAACACGGAAAGTTGGTGCATAACTTTCCTATAAAAGAAATCCGTGTTTATTACGGAAATATAGTTTTTCGGTGCCAATTGAGTTTCCTAAATCAGTTAAACTTCTTGAGAAGAGCGGTGCCTAGACTTCTATAAATAAGGTCGTGAACTACCTTGGGAGGGGTGGACAGACAGAGAATACTCGGACGTGCACAAACTTTGCAGACGCTGGGTAGAGAACTTCACTTACAGTCGATATCTTCGACGATTATCGGTTAGTTTGTATTTCTTTTTATTAATTTTCATGGTTTTTGAGAAAACCATGTTGGGCTAATTCCCTTGTTAGGTCGAAAGGATGAACTTGTAGAGATGGTTTTATTTATGTTTCGAAACTAGGGTTTTTAACTGTATGAACTAAATATTATTAATTTGTCTCTCTCTCAATGTTTTACCGTCTCGATGATTTTTCATGTTCTATGCCACGTATAGTTCATTGTTTGATTAGTAGAAGGACTCGTTGAAACCTCGTATTAAATCGTTTATGAATATTCTTTGACTCTTTATGCCCCGTATATTTAGTACTTCGAAATTCTACTTTAGGTTGAGAACAAATCATTCTTTTCGAAAATTCTTTCTTTAGTGCTTAATTAAAAATCTTCCGTGTATTAGTAGCTAGATTTGATATTGTACATGAGTAAAATTGAGATCGTATGTGACGAACGCAATTAAACCCTAATCTACAACGGATTCCCAGAACCTTAACGTTTTCCTCTTACTGTTTTCCAACTTTATTAAATAATCTTAATTCATTAGTTAATTAAATTCTTATTAAAAAAAACCTAAAAGAATGTTTTAATCCAAACTCCTCGTGGGAACGAACCGTATTTGCTCTTGTCTACATCTTTCGACAATGTGCGCTTGCGGTAAAACAAAGTCGGTTTTCCGACGCATCATATCTCCGTAAATAAATAAATAAATTCATTTAATATCTTTCCTATTTATCTTCGTTCCTTTTTAAAAAAAAATTATAACAAAAGATATGTTAATATTTTTCTTTATTTTTTTAAACATTTTTAAGAATTATAAAATTACCAATTCTCTTGTATATTACACATGTTTATTTTTTATTTTTAGTAATAATGTAGCATTTATTAGTGGTAGATTCGGATATTCCTCAGGTCTCCTTAATATTTTGACTCTATTAAAGCAGACTAATAAAAGAAAACAGAAGGAGTATCTTTTAAGTAATCTCTTATCTTCTACTTATCATATTACATCTTCTACATCAAAAACTTTCCCTTTAGGGGGAAACAATTCTTCTTCTTTATATTTTCCATTAAGTAAATCCATGAGTTGGTAACTATATTCTATTGGTTGGGGATGTAGTTAGAAGTCCTAAACATGTGAATCAATCTGGTTGATTATTGTTGATGTTCAAGATCTCTTTTTATCGTTCATGCTTTTGTTTTAATATAGCCATGTATGATTGGAGGTGTGTTTATTGAGTATGCATACTAAGTGAACACATATTCATATCTAAAGCTAAACTAGGTTTGGAAATAAGGAAAAGTCGATAGACCCGATTACAAGTAGCATAGTGTGATTATCGTTTGTATTCAAAAAAATTTGTGTGACTACATGTAGAAGCTTAACCTATGTTAAATATAATATTAGTAGTATTTCTATTGCACTGATTAGTCTAATTCAAAGAACCTAGTTCTCTTTGAGGATTAAACTTGATAGCACATTGCGTTAGGTTGTTTCCTGAGTAGTATTCACATATTCATCGTTATGGGATGTGATGATATAAGAAATTTACCGGAGTATGCTTGTGATGGGGTGCTTTAGGGCTATTGGTATGAAGCGAGAGTGGATGTTGATTTTAATCGATTGAATAGCAGGTTTGGTGATGGAAGGTGAAATCCGTAATCAGTATTTTCTCACCTTAATCTCAATCTTTTTATCTATTTCCATTTTACTTTATTAATTTTGTTTACTTTAGCTAAAAACTCTACAATCCCCTTTTTGGTTACATAAGAAGTTAAAGACAAATAAAAATTCACAGCTCCTCGTGGGAGCGATCCTTGCTACCATGATATTACTTATTAGTATTGGTGGAAAATATCTGAAGTACAAAACGTTTAAGAGGCTAAGAGGAGAAAATCAAGAGAAAAGGAAGAAGATTATTTGTCAGGTGCCGACGGTGAACGGTTTAATTTCTTTACTTTTGTTATTTTTATTTACGGGTTTTGAGAAATCCATGGTCATGTCTTGCTAAGCTTTGTAACTAGGGTTTACTGGTTGAAACCACTTTGAGTATTAGGCTATTTCAATTGACTTATTTAGCAAAAGACTATTATAAATGGATTTAATTAATTCTATAATTTTGTTTATTGATTTAATGATGAAAAATTAGTTGTTGCTTCACAGGTTTTATACGATACAATAACCTTTTCATGCAATTTTTAGGAATCACTAATATATTTGTTTCATTATTTGATATTCTATGCTTGGGTTAATTTCTTTGATGGGGTATGCTTAGAATAGCCAAGTACTATTTGTGAACTTATACTTAGTTTCGTATAATTTTCTCACTAATACAATTTAATTGTGCATGCTTGGGTTTTGTCTTTTGAATTGCTATGTTTAGAGTATACTAGTGATATTTGCGACTATATACATATTGTAGGTGATGTCGATAGAACGAAAGATAAATAAAAATTCAGGATTATGTTTCTTTTCAGTAATTGAATAGAAATAGTGGTGGATAGTATAAACCCTGGTTACCGACTCTCCCATTGGATTTACTTTATTAGTTTAGTTTAATTTATTTATTTCATTTGCATTCTTAAAATCCAAAAATATCATCTTTGGTTAGTCGATTAGGAATAGTGGTTACAATATTTTTTCTGCTCCATGTGGATCCGAACCGTACTTGCCGCTTCTACATAGTAGACGTCGTGCAATTGTGGTTATTATTTACATAGGTTTATGATCCTATCATAGAGCAACAACATGCTTGGAACACTGAAGAATTCTTGGGAACTAAGACGTAAATATGCATCGCAAAACTATTGGCATCCTGGTACCAGCTCCGATCAGCTGTTGTACTCAAAGTTCTGCATAATCGCCTCGTTTATCTCTACCCCACCACACAACTCATAGGTCACACTAGCAGAATTTTCACTTATAAATTTGAAAAAATTGACCAACATCTACTCCCTGGACTCTCGGAGCGGCAATGACCTAAAATTAATGGGTTTCACAACTGAGGTCATTCTGACTTCGTATGAGAAAGTTATGAGCGAAACGAATACTAAGGGCAAAAAGGTCATTTCAAGAGAGACTGTTATGGACAACCTGGCACACGTTAAGGGAAGACTTGAATTCAAATATTGATAGAGCACCTGCTCATTTCCTCAGGGCTGCCAATAGTTCAAATTTGGCTAAAGGCGCCAAACTCATTTCTTTCTTGCGAAGGGGATTTGGTGCTGTTACGTGAAGTAGATGGAGCTCGAGCATGGCAGTGATGGTTGGGTCTGTGTACATGGCTGTGATTGATCATGGCGTTGTGATGATGAGAATAGTGGTGATGTTCAAGGCTGTCAATGATTTCGGTGATGCTACTGCCACCATTTGGAGAGTAGAAGAAGGCAGCGAGATACAGAGAGGATGAGCTTGTGATTGACGAAGCCTTGATGCTTCTAGAAGTCTGAAGAGATGAAGAGAAAGTCAGTGAGCACTATATCCCACCGTTCATTCTCCCAAATGAACTAATAAATTAACAATCCGTCTCATTTTCCTAGTCGTTTTTCCAACTTCAAGAATGAAATTCAAGACAAGGAAATCATGGATATCTTCAAGAATGTGCAAATCAACATCCCATTTACTGAAGCCATCAGAATAATACCCAGGTATGTCAGGTTCCTGAAAATATTTATTATCACTACACCTAGACTCAATCCTCGCCTATTTTGTTCTTCCCTCCCGCACAGTAACAATAGGCCTTCCCTCCCGGTTACGTGGCGCTACTGTAAAAGTGCATTCGAGAATCATCCATAAATAATATCCTAACCACAAATAATATCGCCACCCAATGTGATAGATAGTTATGGATGACGTGATGTGCTACTATGAATGCTTTGGGGGAGGCCATGGGAGATCCCAAATTCCCAATATCCTTTTTAGGTTGCTAAATTCTAATTTTCAGAAACTATATTTTTAATCTAGGATCTCAAAACCAACAATTATTAAATTTATTTGCCTTTATAATAGAATTAGTATCTCCAATACTAGTAAACACAATGGATATGCTCACTTGCAATAGGTGCTAAATGATAAACACGATAAGTAACATATGTATTGAATCAAATATCATTCACTATAACTCGATCTAGCCTTTCTCGTATTAACTCCTACTTAAGATTTATATGAAGCAAGTGTAAGAAAGGATCGTTCCCACAAGGAGGTCTTGATTGTTATTCATTTCGAAATCTTATGCAAAAGGGGGGATTTTTCAGATTCAATGAAAGTAATTCAACTAATTAAGAAAGCTAAAAAATTGTAGAAAAGAATAGAATTTGTATTCTCAGTTTTCTTGCGGAATTTGAGATCGAAATCTAGGCTCCATATTTCTGACACGAAACAGAAACAAACTTGTGAATTTACAGGAAAAAATAAATTTATAATTTTCTCATTTGTCAAAATTCCATGACAACCCTCATATCATTAACTAGCCCACAACGGAAGCATCTTTCTTCCCTCATACCTATCATTCAAACAACAAATTTCCATCGAATCGGGAATGATATATTGCAACCCCCATACAAGCCAACTGGATTCCGAAATTTCCAAACCTCGACCCAACATAATGCTATCCCATCCAATTCAATCTCTGAATTGTCATGATCTAAACGTGACAGAACACGAAGTGGTGGAATTTTACATTAATTTTATGATTCTTGTATATTGTGCTCGTTTAAAAAATTTACGCTTTTGGACTTTCTTTGAGCTACATGGAAGACCCACTTGAGCCAACCCGCTGAGGATTTAGGTTTACTTAGTGGACCCTTAGAGAATAACGGTTCGGGTTAGGGTTGACTATACTAAACCTGTAAACCGTCTAACCCTCCTAGGGTTGGCTATCAGGCTATCATCTCCAACACCCAACAAGGAGACCAAACTCCCAAAAATACCTCTCTTGACAGACTTTTCCAGGCAATACCATGCAATGGAAACCATTAAGCATGTAAAAGGTTCGCAAACTCTAGGAAAAGTTACATGTCAACAGAAAACTCTTCAAATTGCACGGTTTGCAAACTGCCAAAAGTGGTTCGCAAACTCTAGGCAAAGTTGGAGTTTTTTAAGTTTCCAACTCTATTTAAGTTGGGATGAAACTTAAGTTCTATTAGGGAATTAAATTTTATCTTAAAAATTCATTTATTACCTTTTAGTAAATTATATCATATTTAATAGTTTTCAAGTTCCACCAGCAGTTCGTGTGTTCTTGTAAATCTCAGTTGCCAAAGTTTGATAAGTGCAAATATTATGGGATAAAGTGATGCATGTTGTAATTGCAACAAATTAATCAATATATTTTCCACTAATTAACTAGTAATATAGCGGTAGTAAGGATCGTTTCCACAGAGAGCTGTGTAATTGATATGTTATTTAGATTAGAAAAACTAGAATAAATGCTAAAAAATGGGGGGTTTGTGAATTGATTAACTAAAAATAATAATAAAGCAAATATATAATATTAAAAAAAATGATTAGGGAGTCATTCGTTGTTACCAAAAATTGACTGAATTGTTATACTTATATATCTTCGTCGGAATCATTCATCACCAACCGTAGAACAATATCTAGATCAGTAATATCCCAAAACTCCTTTTATCACCAGATGCGGAAGCTCCCGACTACCAAATTTTGTTTGTCTAAAGGACCAAGTAGTATATCACTCAATGCTTAACCAATCGCATGCTTTAACCTTTGTGAATTTAGGTTGATCCCAGTAGTTAAACTCTTAGATCAAGGTCCACTTGTTGGTGTCTCTTCATTCGTAATTGCTCCACAGAATCCCTCTTCAAATTCTCGCTATTTCTACTTGTATATGAGTTGATGGACGATTACTTATCTAATAACTCAATACTAGCATTAAATTGATCAATAAAATAATTCAATTATACATTTGAACAATCTAGAAATCAATCATAAACCCTAGATATAGTGAAAACAAATGATAAGATGATTAAAACTCCAAATAAATTGATAATTAATAAAGTTTCACGCTTAGATTATTGAAATCATCCGTAATCAATATTAATTTAGCTACACATAATTTAGTTCTTAATAATTAAAGTAAAAAGAAAATATAAAACAAGAACTCAAACCAAACATCAAATCCAAGCAAAGCATGCAGGTGGAATGGTGGTGTTGACACACTAGTTTAGTAAAAGGTTTGGAGAGGGCTGCGAACTATTTTTGGAGAGGAGCAAAAGCGCCTGTCTTTTTGGGTTGATAATCGACGTGAAAGAGATAGCCTTAGGGTTATGTATAGATTCCCTTTTTATAATTTCATATCCTTCATATTTGAACCGGCTAATGACCAAAATCTTCTAATCCATCTCAAACTCTTAAAGCGTGTCTTCAAACAACTTCTTAAACTATTTCAAACTCCTAAAACATGTTTTCAATCTGCTCCCCTGATCTTATATTTCAACGGTAGTAGCATCAACTCTATACTTGTTTTATCTATTTCAAACTTTGTCTAAGTTTCATTCAGAGTCAGGCTACTTTGTTTATCTCATTCTCGGCCAAAACCCAACAATTCTAAGCGTACTAAGACTCTCAAACTCTTTCCAACATTCCATGTCCTTACTAATTAATAGCACCCCTGAATTTTTTCTACTTTATGCTCGAGCTCATCTTCTTTATTAACCGCCATGAACAATTCATTCGAGCTCCACCATCATTCACCATTACGTCTGCCATTAGTTGTTTTCTCGAAAAAAAAATACAAAACCCATTTGTAATCTCGTTTCACTTCTTCTCTGCTCTACCCATACTCGACTACAGCTCCCTCAATGCTCTTTGTCTCTGCCATTATGGCTATCACAGGAACTATTAGAAACTATGATAAGAGTATAGAAATTATACATCGATGGGAAAGACAAAGATTAAAGTGGTTCAGCACTAATGGCATATGTCCACTGATTAAACCCCGTAGGGTGAATTGTATTAGAGTGATCTTCAGTAAATATTTAGATACTTTTACATTTACATTAACATTCCTATATATAGGAATAATAGAAGAATCAATAAACCTTAGGGATAACAACAAATTAATTATTTGGACTAAGTCTAGCTTCTCTACCCAGATTACACAAATCTAGATACTTAAGTAGATATTTAGATACTTTTACATTTACATTAACATTCTTATATATAGGAATAATAGAAGAATCAATAAACCTTAGGGATAACAACAAATTAATTATTTGGACTAAGTCTAGCTTCTCTACCCAGATTACACAAATCTTTTTGATGACTTGGTCTTCTAACTACCGTCAGTGCACTTGATCTGAATGCACGTGAGCTAACTTGGTTCAGGACCACCTCGCATTGCCTCGGTGGCTACTTTATAGTTGTTTTAGAAAAGTGGTAAAAATTGTGTTCGTTCACTGAGACTTGTGAAGATTCGTTTTAGACCTACTTCTGATTTAACTAGAAAGTAAGCAAATGTTGATAACAATATTTAGAGAAACTGGGACTCATGAGTCCACCAAAATCACTTCTGAATGATTCTTAACAATTATAGCTCTTCTATTTGACTATGTTTATTTGCCAAAAGTAGATTTATAAAACATTAACTGTAAATCGTAAGCATGGTCCATCAAAAGCTCTTAAGTCCCAGCATACACCATCAAACAAAATTACAACTAATTATAAAAAATCATAAATCAATTAAAATCAATGCAAAAAGTCATGAAGAATCAAAAATAGTTACCATTCAATTGTGAAATATGGCTTCCTCCATTGTCCCAGTGATTGGGTTTATCTCATCATGCTCAAAACATAATCAAAAGATAGAAACATAGCTCAAAAGTGCTTGAAAAGAAGAAAAACAACAAAATAATGTAACACATAGAAACTACAACGTTTGTAAGCATTGCAGAGAGAAGCTTGTCACGGTTTGGATTAGTACATTGTTGCCGAAGGAATTGAAAAGAACAACAGTTTCGTGGAGCCTTTATCTGTGACTGTTCAGAGGCGTTCTTCTCTTTTTTTTCTTCTTCCTCGAACCAGCAGCACCCTGAATTTTTCCGGCCTCTCCAGTCCCTTTTTTTTTACGATCTTTTTTCTTTTATATAGGGTTAAGAAACCATAATAGCTCCTCCTAAGTTGATCAGGACTCAATACTCTATCCAAATCCCATTCCAACTATCGTGTTTATCTCAAAACCAAATACAATCTCTTTCCGGCAAGCAATCGAGTTTTCACCCTTTTTTTACGTCCAGAATTGACGTGTTTTACCTGTTTGGTTATTTCTTAAGTTAGATAACTCGAAGTGATATTCAAAATCCCACAAAATTCAGTTTTAAATAAGTCAGGTCTCTTTCGTGCGTAAGAGATTTGTTTCCCACCAATTTTAAATTTTAAACAAAGGGGAAGTGGTTCTCCTATCCAACAGTTGGGTGCCTTTATCAACTTGTGTAGGTGCCTTTAATGATTTTTCTGGGTGCCTTTATCAATTTTTAGATTCGATTTTTCCACAAATGTTTATTTCCCAAAAATACCTACTAACACATAAAATACCAAAATAAGTACCAATTGAGCATTAACAATAAAGATAATTGAGGACAAATTAGACATAAAAATGTGGCTATCAAATACCCCCAAACTTATTATTTGCTAGTCCTCGAGCAAATCTATTCTACAAAATAAAAATTTAAATAACTTTTGTAGGAATCACGACTATACTTAGCACGTGCAGCTAGCCGTTAAACTCCTAGGTGACCCTAGAAAACGAGTGTTGTCTCATGAGGGTTTACAAGAGGTATACCCACAAAACCTTTACTTCAAATTTAGCTACTTGTGAAGGATTGAGGGTACACACTAAACATGCTATTTAGTTGGCTAATAACTTCTTTGGCTATGGAAATCATTACCCTATATGATTCCAAGTGATGTACACAATTTTGCAATCAGCGTACTAAAATTCATACAAGAATTCAAAACTCTATTTAGATAGTTGTTCAACCACGATAATCAAAATATATCAAAGTTCAATCACAAAAATAGATTTATAAGATGGATATGAAGATGATGAAGTTTGCACATGTTGGCTAAGGTGAACGGTGTTTCTATATCTGGAAGGTCAGTGCCAGGATGAATCCTAATGGATTGAGATACGCTCCCACTGGTCTTAATCCTTATACTAATATCGACTCATCTGTTATATACAAGGGCCATATCGGTCGATTTATTTAAAATAAAATAATTATTTACTCTTTTTTTTTCTTTTTTTTTTCTGAATAGTGGTCTGAATAAAATATAATAATGGGGCTTGATCTCAAACACTCTACATCATTCTGGCAGCGTTAACAAGGCGATATTAGTGCCCCACCAAACCACCTAGAGAAACACAAAAAATTACAAAAATAAAGTAGAAGGTGATATAGTCGAGATAGACTCTGAGATATAGTGACAACTATCATGTTATTTCTAACACCTGAGCTAGGCATCCTTTTATGAATAGACCATTTAGCTGGGCACACTAATTCCTATAGAAAAAGAGATAAGTTTCCATCTAGCTAAAATGGTTAGTGTCACCCTGAATAGTTCACAAGTTTCTATATTTTGGAGTTTCATATGTCAACTTAAATTTTTCGACTAAAAGTTTCTCCATTACCCCCAAACTTAAATCTAACATTCTCTCCAATGTTCTATAGATAAATGAATAAAAAAGAACAAGGAAAAATTGTTACCACTTGAAGAAAATAGTTAAGGAAGAATATTACCGAGTCACATGAGCATGGGTTACCTCCCAACAAGTGCTAAGTTTAAAGTCTTCATCTAGACTAAGAAAGAATATGTCACCTTACAGAATCATATAGCAATAGCCGGAACAATTATGGGTCATCTGAATCAAATAATGTTATCCCAAAGAAAAGGAAACTGCAATACGCCAAGAAAGTGAACAAACACAGCACACCCTTATCTATTTTTTTGTTTAAGAAAACTACATCTAGTTGTGGTTCAGGTTCAGGCTCTATAGGGTTTAGGTAAATCTTTATAGGCTGGATTTCCTCATTGGTAGGATCCGGAGGATCAGGTTGTAAAGTCTGGAAAAACTCAACTAAAAACTTAGAAGCACATAATAATAACCCGAATAATTATGGATCCTCAAAGTCAATCATATTTGACTCACACAGTTGACCACAATGAAAGTGGTGGTCATTCGTAAGAAAATGTGTCGATTCTAATTTCCTAAAGTAATTAGGCTTAGTCTCAAAACTTAATAACTGACACATTTGAAACTCATACGTTCCCACAATTGGAAGAAATATTTTTGGTGGGAAAACAAATTCAATCTTGGTATTATCGCCTTGGTAAACCATATCAACCATGGGATGGGTTTCTAACAACTGAACTTCTTTATGGACATGATTAGGTTTGGGAAAACTCGAATGAAGGTAATCTTGTAAAATGGTAGAGGTGCATATGCCAAATCCCAAGTGAGGGATCTTTCCAAAATTCAAAGGTGAAGCACATGGAGAATGATAATCACCCACAAACTTTTAGAATTTTTTGTGTCTCTAGATATACTAGTCACAATTTCCCTAATTTCTAGATCATCAAATTCCTAAAAATGGTCAATTGCTTCTTCTAGGTTATAATCAGGTGGTGCATCCTCACTCATATTTCAAATCTCTACGAGTCTATCTTCTTTATCTAAGACTATTGTTTCTAAATCGCTGGACTCCGAAACAGTATTCTCAGTAAAAACCCATTCCTTTAAACCATCATCAACTTCAAAACAAGGAAATACTACATCGTCTAAAACTGTAGTATCTCTAGTCAAATCATGTTCCTTTTGAATAGGTGAATAACCATTAAAATTATTAGGATTTGAACCAGAAATAACAATATCATCATGAACCACAATTCGAGTGATAATTTCCTCATCATTATGACTACGGATTTCTTCATGAACATTATAATCATCATCATAAAAATATGAAGATGGTTGAACCTCTTCTAAACTTGTAGTGTTACCAATTCTAACCCCATCCTCTTGACTATGTGAATAATTATCAAGGGTATCACTATATAGGCAATTAAGATCATTTTTAGCAATACTCATTGTTGTAACCTTCATATTTAAGTCAAACCTATGTGTCATCTCAGTTAACTGCTTGAGGTATTCTTCTGAAGAAATACTTAGGTCATAAGGAGTCTTAGACTGCAACTGCTTGAGGGTATCTTCCAAATACGACGAACTCGCATTTGCTCATTTTTTCGTTCACATGATTGGTGCGCGGACAAATAGTAATTGGGACCACCACGGTATGAGCCATAACCTTCAAAAGATTGGTGATGGTCCCAACCACTATCCACACTGTGGTCATATCCTAACTGGAAAAGAATTCTAAATAAGCGCAAATAAGGCTGACTCGACCAGATCAAACCTATTGAATCTAGCAAACAAAAAGCATGATGGCTCATTTTAGATTGTTTTTAGACATCTTTTATCCTTCAAAAGGAAACTAGTTACAGTTTTAGCAAACCTCTTGGACCGGTCCGAATTAGATTAAGTCGATCGAAGAGAAGCAAGATATCTCTATGGAGCTTGAATAACCCTACCTCTTTGGAAAATGTTTCCTTGGGTTACAAGGTGGAACGGACCAACTAAAAATAATTTTCATAATCTTTGGGTTGAGCTAACAAATTAACCAATACAATCCTTCTGATAGATTTTCCAATAAGCTCGTACCTAGGGCTGTCAATGGATGTTAACGGAACGGATATTGGCTCAGCCGTATCCGATATCCGATAAGCTTATCAAATATCCGATATCCGATAATATCCAACGGACTTTTAACCTTCATATCCGATTCTGTTTCGTTAAGCTTATCGGATATCCGATAATATCCGATAAATATCCGATAGAAAACAAATGCAGAGAGAGGGAAATGTGTTTTTATTTTTTTTGTTGCCCATTTGTTTTTGTGGAAAACCAATATTTTCCAAAGATACACGATGAATAAATCCATACATACTAGACTTGTTACGGGTGTCAAAATTAAACATCGTTATAACATCTTTTTATGAAGTTCCATTTTTTTTCCTAGTTTTGAATTTTAAGGGCTTACTCGTCATTAAAGCTCATAAGAGATTGTTCTGCTTATATCATGATATAACCTGTATTCTTGTTGGCCTATACTAATTACATTTCACATCCTGTGTGTTCTCTGATTTTTATGTAAACTGTAAACTGCATTCTTAACCCATGGATATAGTGGTCTCTCATGTTCTCAAGCAAATACATTTATTTTTCTTTCCCTTCAAAATCAGGGTGATTATGCTGAGTGTAACTTCATCTACAACAGGTCTGACAATGCTGCAATAGAAATATTTTCACATACACAGCCTGTCAATGCTATAAGAAGGATAAGTTTCCACATGACTGACACAAACCCGCGGTTAACTACGAAAAATGATACACCACATGCACTTGTATTGGCTGCAAATGTCAAATGAGATAATAAAAGATGATTTCATTATACGAAAGGAAAAAGTGCCAAAAAGAGCAGAAAAAAATGAAAAAAGAAACATGACATGAGAAGGTAAAGCAATAGCCACTATAAAACTCAATTTATAGGCTAGAAACCTTTAAGAGAAAGGTACCAAAAAGGATGCCATAATATCGACATTTTTGATATCCAAAATGAAACAGAAACTGAAAATTAAGTTGTTTGGTAGGTTATAAGACAAAACATTACTTACGATAATAAGCTGTTTGGTAGGTTATAAGACAAAACATTAATTATGAACACTTTAAACATCAGGCGGTCCCCAAATAGCTAAGCAATTAAAATCCAAACACTAATAAAGAGTTTTAATGTAGTCATCGACTTGAATCCATCGTAGCATATTAATCAGTTTGATTAGCTTGGGTTTCCATTCTATCAAAATCCCAAGAATTGAAACAAAATAGAAATCAAATTGCTCCAAATTGAATCAAAATCTCAAGAGATTAGTTGATTTTTTGAACCACTTACCTCAGATAAGAAAAACCATCCAAGATCTGTAGGACTAGAGGGTAGCCGACGTGAACTTTTCGAGATCAGTAGAACTGAAGAGAAACTAAAGAAAAGGAACTAAGAAATCCGAGAGGGAGAGGCGGAGAGCCGACGTGAAGACTGAAGTGAAACTAAAGAGAATAATGAATACCTAGTTTTTCTTTAGACTTTAGCTATACCCTTATCGGATACGGATAATATCCGATGGATACCGGCTTAGCCGGTTCCGCTACGATAACCCTAAATATCCGATAGAAATATCCGTATCCGATATCCGATATCCGTTAAATCGGATAATATCCTATAGGATTCCGGATTATCGGAAACGGATGTCGGATTTCGGATAAGGATTGACATCCCTACTCATACCCTATCGGTCTTCTTTGTAGTCAAATTTTAGGTTTAGGTTCGCGTTTGCTAATGTGTTCCTAAAGAGGGAAAGAAGGATACGGTGATGAAATCTGAACCTTATCTTGTATGGCCAGTTCTTTCCCTTTAGTAGAAATTAAAGTCTGTATTCAGTCCTCAACATATATGCAAACGAAGGAATACAGTAAACCCACTAGCAGGAGATTCGTGGGTTGATCGAGTTTTACCTCCCGGACCAGACGGGCAATGAACCGTTGAAGTCGAATCGGGCCACTGACTCCTGTGTCAGTGTACGAACCCAAGGGGCTGAGACAATATCGTAATTTTCGTCCTTCCGTGTGTAATTTATATTTAATATTATCTTTCTATAGGGTTTAAAAACAATAACAAAGCCCAATGTACAAAAATAAAGTCCAAAAGTGTCAAAAAATAACAGAAAAATAAAAGGAATTACAAAAATAAATACCCTAATACATTTTCTAAAATTAAAAGAAATAAACCCTAAAATTAAATTAAAAAAAAAGTTATTCTTTTTCGTTCTTTTCGCTCTCTTTTAATCCAAGTATTTAATTAATCACCAAACTCTTTGGCTCAACTTTCTTTTTGATCCAAAACCTGTAGCAAATAGACAAATACCCAAAAACGTAAAATAGAACAAAAGAAAAAAAATCTAAAAATAAAACTAAACCTAAAAACAAAAATAAATCTAAAACTCTAACCTAAAACAAGTCCCCGGCAGAGGCGCCAAAAACTTGGTCATTTTAGAAAAGTGGTAAAAATTATGTTCGTTCACTAAGGCTTGTGAAGAATCATTTTATACCTAATTCAAATTTAAACTATAAAGTAAGTAAAAGTTGATAATAATATTTAGAGAAACTGAGACTCGGGATTCCACCAAAATCACTTCTGAATGATTCTTAACAATTATAGCTCTTCTATTAACTTTGTTTCTTTGCCAAAAGTAGATTTCTAAAACATTAACTATAAATTGTAAGCATGGCACATCAAACAAAATCACAACTAATTAGAAAAAACCATAAATAAATTAAAATCAATGTAAAAAGTCATAAAGAATCAAAAATAGTAATCATTGAATTGTGAAATATGGCTTCCTCCATTGTCCCATTGATTGGGTTTAGCTCATCATGCTCAAAACGATCTCAAAAGATAGAAACATAACTCAAAAGTGCTTGAAAAGAAAAAAAAATAACAAAATAATGTAACACTGTGAAACTGCAACGTTTATAAGCATTGCAGAAAGAAGCTTGTCATGGTCTGGATTGGTTCACCCAAAGGAATTGAAAAGAACAACAGTTTCGTGGAGCCTTTATCTATAACTGTTCTGAGGTGTTCTTCTCTTTTTCTTCTTTTTCTTCTTTTTCTTCTTCTTCTTCTTCTTCTTCTTCTTCCTCGAACCAGCAGCACCCTGAATTTTTCCGGCCTCTCCAACTCCCATTTTTTTACGATATGTTTTCTTTTATATAGGGTTAAGAAACTCTAATAACTCCTCCTGAGTTGATCAGGACTCAATACTCTATCCAAATCCCATTCCAACTATCATGTTTATCTTAAAACCAAATACAATCTTTTCCGGTAAGAAGACGAGTTTTCATCCTTTTTTTACGGCCAAAAACACTCAGAAATGACGTATTTTACCTGTTTTGGTTATTTCTTAACTTAGGTAACTCGAAGTCATATTCAAAATCCCATAAAACTCGGTTTTAAATAAGTCAGGTCTTTTTCACGCGTAAGAGATTTGTTTCCCGCCAATTTTGAATTTTAAACAAAGGGGAAGGGTTCCCCTATCCAACAGCTTGGTGCCTTTATCAACTTGTGTGGGTGCCTTTAGTAATTTTCTGGGTGCCTTTATCAATTTTTTGAGTCGATTTTTCCACAAATGTTTATTTCCCAAAAATACCTATTAACACATAAAATACCAAAATAAGTATCAAATGAGCATTACCAATAAAGATAATTGAGGACAAATTAGACACAAAAATGTGGCTATCAGTTTACATGTCATATATTATATTAGAAACAAATGCCATTAACAGCACGCCAAGCTCAACCGTTCTCCATGATCGATCCACTGCCACCTCCTTCTCACCACAGATTCGAGTTCTTCTCCATATTTATCATCTTCATCACATAAAATCATCTCCTTTTATGACTGCAACGATATATCTTCCATCATAGGATAATGGCAACATAGCTCAAGCTCAATATTTTTTCGACATAACCCAATGATTGGTGCTGTTATGAGATTTTTAATTATTTCCTTAGTCGAACTTACCCATACAGTTCATGAGAGCAACCATAATGTTGGGATATGAACGGATAAATAATAGCTAGGTTGAATCTCTGTTCGTGAATTGGAAAAAAACAAGATGATGGATTCCCTGGTGAATTCTGTTAGTGCCTTCAGAAACATTTCAAAATTGGCATCCCTTAGTAGACATACAGGCTCCTTTAGTAATTCCCGATTTCATTTCATTGAATTGTCAGTTCCGGGAAACCGACAACCGATAATCTTGTTTTGTCATAACTTCCTCATATGAAGTCGGAATGACTTCATTCTTTCGTTATTGGCTTTGTTTCTCCGTTCTCTACATGATGATGGCAAGAAATCCTGAATTTGGACGAGTTCCACCAGGTCTGGAGTCCTTCTTCCTTAGTATCATTTCTTTTCGTGCACAATTAAATGTAAATTCACTTCTTTTGAAATAAAAGATAACTAACAAAAAATCAAAGCGTAATATACCATAATTCACAAGAAACCTAGCAAATACCAGCATGAAATTGACACTTTAAATATGAAAAAATGCACTTACCATATCGCCCCACACTTAACTTTTGCTAGTCCTCGAGTAAACTATATTAAACTAATCCTATGATAAACTAAAATACAACTCCTTTTCGTTGAGGACACGGTTACACTTAGCATATGCAAAAAGCTTTTAAACCCCTAGGTATCCCTAGTAGACGATTTATAGTCTCGTGAGGGTTTACAAGAGGTATACCCACAAAACCTACTCCAACTTCAAAGTCACAAGCATCCAAAGAGCTACAAGGACCTAAAGTTTATGTACACGAATAATAGGAAGTTAGAAATACCAAAGAACATTATTCTCATTTTTAACCCTTGAGTTAGGAGAAAACCAACCATATGAAATAATTCAGCCTCGAGAGGGATCGGATTAGCATTTCGCCTTGACTTCTGCCTCACCAATAGAGTTTTATAAAATTTTACTCAAAAGACGTGCTTTATGGTTATCATGTGAGAAGACAGGAATAAAGATAGAAATCCTGCATATGTTGTATGGTGGGAAGGGAAGACCTTCTGAATTATATTTTGATACCCCGAAAAAACGTGGGAAGAAAAGAACCTTTTTTTCTGATGATCTCTAAGAAAGGAAATCAACCACTATCGAGGATGGGAATGCTCACTATTTTCTCATCTAATTTACAATCAGCGCCACTCTCAGCGTCTAATAGAAACAACTTCGGCTTCGGCTTCAACTGTAGATGGTAAACTCTTGAACTTTGTAGAACCTTAACAATTGTAACTTTTTTCCACAATTTCTTGTTGCTTGAAACTTCTATATAAATTTTTTCTTCCTCACGGCCTTATTGAATGAATACGAAAAGAAATAAACTCTAAAACAAAATAAGTTCTATTTTTTTCTTCTTTTTTTTCTTTTTCTGATTATATATATATATATATATATATATATATATAATAATCATTATTATAATTTTTATATATAAACTAAAAACATATATTGAAACTAATGTGGTAGTGAGAGAAGGACTTTACCACTTAATTCTTCGTAACTTGTATTGTATCGATATCATAAACTTCATAAAAAATCAGTTTTTTTGATTTTATTCGCTCTTGTACTTAGTCTTCAACTTAGATATATAATTCTTCTCCTTGTATTGATACTTGTAAACTGATAGGTGCACTATTTGCATTAGTTTGATGCTCTAATTCATTACTTTCTTGTTATTTTTCATATCATTATGCTTTGATTTTGTTTTCTTTTGAGTTTCCTCGGAGTTTTTAAGTATTTTCAACAAAAGAAGAAGAAAGGAGTTCATTACGACATGAAATGAGCATTGAAATTGAGTTCTGCAAGTGAAGAAGGGCCGAATACAGAATTCTACTAATTAAAATCCATCAATTCTTAATAAGATCTTGTGAAGGACGAAGAGACGAAGCTAACGCAAAAAGAGTGAGGTCAATCGGACGTCGGATGAAGGAGTTATGGCCAAAACAATGAAGGAACAAAGTGAGTTCCATACTCAGTTACAACCAGGAAACTCAAAAACCTAGTCATAAATGACCCTGGAATTAGACAAAATATCAATTTGACCTACGGTTGGATTGTGGGAGGAAACCTAGCCTAGGTAAAACCTTTGTTGCAAAATAGGACTTCTAAAAGGTGGAAAACTCGGTCCCGGAAGGAGTCTAAGCCCTAGATATCATGAGTACTATATAAGGAGACTCCAAGACATTAAGAAATCATATTTACACTGTCTTTTACACACGGAGAAGGAGAACAAGGGCTAGGGCTTGGATTTGCGATTGATCATCACGATTTCTAAGGTTTGCTTTACTTGCTTTCTTGAATGTTTTCCATGGATTTTAAGAACTCCATGATGAACTAAACCTTTCTTATTGGTTAGAGATGTAGTCCTAAGTTGGAAAACATGTTTATTAATCGAAGTATTCATTCTCATATGTTCATAATCTCTTCATTATCGCTTATGTTCTACCGTTAATAACGCCATGTATGATTGATTGCTTGTTCTTTTAAGTCGCGAATTAGATGAGCATGCATTGATATCTATATCTAAAATAGGGTATGAGATCCAGAATTGTCGAAAAATCCTTGTTACAAGTAGCATAACATAGTTGTTAATGACAGGATGTTACCATGCAATTATGTGCAGAAGTGTGACCTAGGTTAAATCCGTGTGGCTCTTGCGCCGAATTGCTTAGAATAACCTCAACTCACAAAGACCATTGATTTCATTGGGTTAAACTTGAGTGGCTCTTGCACCAAATTATTCATTGAAAAGGATTCAAAGAGTGACTCTTGCGTATTTGATGATAAAAGGAGTTTTGTCGAAATAGACCTACGATAGGATGCTTTAGGGTTATTGATATTGAGAGAGAATGAATGTTGATTATGATTCAGTTAATAACATATTGGAAGATGGAAGATGAAACCTCTAACCAGTATTCTTTGCCTTTGCTATTCATATTAATTTTCTTATTTAGTATAGTTTAGTTATAATTACAATAAAAAACCCCATGTTTACATAAGTAATCGAAAATACTTAACAACCCATATCTCCCTGAGGAATGAACTTTTTCTTACTACTATATTCTAAACCATATTTTTGAAGGAAAGAACTTGAATTAATTTTGCTTGGCTGACAACCGACCATAAACCTTGAACATCTTCAACTTTCTTCAAATTTGTAATGCTCTGCTTGTTGATGATGATGATATGTTTCTATGGACATGTTGTTGTCGAGAAAGAGAATGGTGCCAGCTGCAAATCGAACTACAAGGTAAGGTTCATTCGCAATTCTGATATCTCCCTCATGACCAATATAATTAGCACTCAGGAGATAAGAAAAGTATTGACGAGGTACGAGGTTGAGTAGCTCATCATTCTACCCGGAATTTGCGCAGACTCAAACCGGAAAATTGAAGGTTTGGTGCCTCACTTATATATGGGTAGTCTCCACTAATGATTGATAAACTTCTTTAATATTGTATTCTTTCTGCACCTAATTCGGCGGTTTAATTCCCTTTTTGCACTTAATTCTTCACAACTTGTATTGTCTCGATATCATAAACTTAATAAAAATTCACTTCTTTTGAATTTTTTCCGCTCTTGTACATAATATTCAGCTTAGATACATAATTTTGATTAAGGGTGTGATGATATACGAGAGGAATAGAGAAAAACTCATGATTGGCGTAGAGGGGAAGATCTGTTTATAGAATAGTTCAAGAAAGAGTCGTCTCAATTTCTTATTTATTCCTTATAAATCATTCACTTCTCGATTGAACGCCGGGTAACATCGACTCCTTTTTCTGAACTAACCTTTCTCGATTCCAATGCAACTTCTCATTTTTGAGGAGAATTCTCAAACTACGCGAGCCTTCAGATGAAGCCAATAGAAATCCTATCTGAATAGAAAAGATAAAAGGCAGTTTCATTAGGGTCGTATACCATCCGCCTGTTCTGGAACTTCCTGTTCCAATCGAAGCATATAGATACATAAATATATTTGTATGTATAGCCACTTCATTCGTGCTCGTCGTTTATCGAATAGAAAATAAGTATTTTTTTTATGGAAACATAGTCAACCAGAAATTCTTATATTCGCTATTTTTCATCCACCGATGCAGAAATTGCTCAAGTTTGTTATTCTCATATGAGGCTATTGGCAAGCTTGTCAGGGCGGCACAAGTGATGAATCATGCTCAAAGATGAGCCGATCCTTCATTAGGGACGGTTTATAGATCATCAAAGTCCCAAAAATTCCACGAAAAATGGGTCCATGTAAATGATCGAGACCTTGCAAAGAACAACACTCCTAGCCCATAATAAGTTCGAAACCCAAAGGTTGTCGTTGAGTGAGCTGTATCTTATTTATATTAGACAGAAGAACACCCAACATAAATATGCACACTCCTCCATGTGAAAGATGAATCTTCATTCTCCGAGCCCGCTCACGCTTCGCTGACCTATCGTGTGGTAAAGAGAAGAGAGTACGAAAGAATAGTAAACAGAGAACACCGCGTACAGATTCTAAATATGAAAATCCGACTATACCTAGAAA
This sequence comes from Papaver californicum, assembly GCA_023531435.1. Taxonomy (NCBI): domain Eukaryota; kingdom Viridiplantae; phylum Streptophyta; class Magnoliopsida; order Ranunculales; family Papaveraceae; genus Papaver; species Papaver californicum. The sequence continues at coordinate 1,197,184 of JAJJMC010002511.1, read as the reverse complement.
TGGAACCAAGAAATCCCACACTTTACGATCCAATAGGCTTTACGTTTGCTCCAGTTTCACCAGACATCTCAAGATCACTAGTTCCTAGCGAGTAACCGCGAGCTGAGACCCAATCACTAGCCCAGATGACTCAATAATGAACTTTTGCTCACTAAGCCTAGGAGACTCTGACATTTCAAGAGGACCAACTAATCGACCTTTTTTCACTTCCACTTAGATCTTTCTGGTAATAAATGGAATCAACATCTCTTATGAACGGCAAGTGAATAGGAATCCTTTTATGAACCAAATATTGTGGATGAAGTCAATAAAGGGGAAGTTAGTAATTATTGGAGTCTATCTTATCTATTCTTTCTAGATCTATAGAATTTGAATAATCAATCACGCATAGAAAGGCCGGAAAGACAACGCACGAGAACGCGAGAAAACAATATCCGATAGAAGGCTGCAGTACCCATCTTTTCTTATATTATGCTATAAATAAAAATGTTGGAAGTACTTCTTTATGGAGAAACGTGTGTTTGGCGCACCCAATTGGGGTAACCTACCACGTGCACTAGCTTTTGAAGCATAATCAGCCTCGACTTTAATAGGTTTTCTTTTTGTCTTTCACTGGACTAGCTAGCAGATGGGAACCTAGAATGAGGGGATTCTGTCTTCTTTATTGGATAGATTCCGTCAAAGCCCTATGGAAGCATTGACTCGCATTACAGGGTGAAATAAGCGACCCCATTTTTTGAGGTAGGTTTAAAGATGCGCCTTTATGCTCTTTTGCATGTTGTAACGTAGCGGTTGCTGAAGATTGGCGGCTGGAGGAAGGCAAATAGTGAGTAGTGGTTTACAAAGGTATAGGGATAAGTGATACCTGAATGGAGTAGTCGTGGAAGCAATGAAGCAAGGAAAGATGGAAAGAACGTGATGACTCATCAATTTTTCGCGTGGTACTTTGGTTCTAGACCGAACATTTAAAAGCGAATGGCTCAAATTATGGTTGGTTTAGCTATCTTTCCGAGGAGCTTTCCCTCGGCTGACTATTGAAACATAGGTTAAAGGGCCTTTTCAATGATATCTAATTTTAAGGTATTTAGAAACTAGATTCCTATTTATCATAGGGTTGTTCCTAGTTCGAAAATGACTCAGTCTTCTAAAGTGTTTCCTTCAGTGTATGGGTAACCAATCGCGGGTAAGCACGCCACAACGTTGCTTTGGATATTATCAATAGCTTGAATTAGATTGATCAGCTCGATCCGGCCTCTCCGATCGAGAAATTTGCTTTTAGTCAAATTCTAACCAACCATACTATGAGAATCCACCAGTTCTTCCTTTCTTTCCATAGGAAACAATCGGAAGGTACTGAACTAAGAAATATGAGGGCCTATCTCCAAACCAATGTTAAAAACACGGGCAAGGATTAGTAGTAGACAATCATTCCACTCATGGTTAATTATCAAATTCCTAGCATCCGAGTTCACTACTGGTTTGACTTAAGAAGCCGATGATTCCATCTCTAAAGTGCATATACTCAAGTGTAGGGTCAAAAAAAGGATTGGTTGACGAGCGGGTAGCACCTGGTGTTAGCTTGCCTTCGAAATATGGCATACAGAAAGTGAACTCATTCGTTGTCTATTCCTCATCCTCCTTCTTGAAATGAGCTCGGGTATCGATACTCTCAATCAAAGTAATACATGGGGACAAGAAAGACCAGTTCACCCTTAATTATGGCAGATATAGGCGCAAACTGTCTTCGTGATTAACGAGATGGGCATGTTTTGGCATGAATCAATTGGTACAAAAATAAAGGAAAACAAAGGAAGATCTTAGGAGGGGGTTTTGATACACACAGGTGAAGCCCACAGGAAGAGGAAAGCAGAGGAAGACAAAGGAAGCTCTTAGGAAAAGTTTGCACAGGAAAAACAAAGGCAGAATCGAGTCGTTTTTTACCGGTTAAACACCCATTTCAGAATCAATTGGTCCTTTGATAAGAGACCCGGTGACCACTTCCCATCTCTCTTCTTTGTTCCATTGCTTTCGATCAGCTCTTATCTTGTCCTGCATTCGTTCCTTCTTCTTTGACCGGTTCTAGCCAACTACCTGAGCAATTAGTTCATCAATGCTCCTACTTGGAAGAAGCCAATTGTAGGATCAGGAGTAGGCTCTTGAGACAGGCGAGATTCAAGGCGCAGAAGAACATAGGTTGGGCTCGAAGGGGATGTTGTTTCCTTCTCTTTGTATCCATCCTCGCATTGACCAGGAAGTGACGGTACTCTGACTTGTTCATTCCTTTGTTTGCGATTACAATACGACATGAGTCATTGCATCTCATATTTTCTTCTTTGCGCACCTCTAAGAGAAGATGAACTGACTCCTGCATCGATCTTCAATGAATTAATGACCCTTTGCTTGTAATCCTTGAACATCTTCAACTTTTTTCAAATTTGTAATGCTCCGCTTGTTGATGATGATAATATGTATATGGACCTGTTGTTGGTGCCAACTGCAAATCAAACTACAAGGTAAGGTTTATTCATAAATTCCGATGTCACCATCATGACTGATAGAATTAGCACTCAAGAGATCAGAAAATTGATCAAGGGGTGCGAGGTTGAGTAGCTCATCATTCTACCCAGAATTCGTGCAGATGAAACATTCTAAGTGGAAAATTGAAGGTTTGGTGCTTCAGTCATATATGGGTAGTCTCCACTAATGACTGATCAACTTCTCCAATATTGTATTCTCTCTACACCTAATTCGACACTAGCGGTTTAAGTCCCTTTTTATCGACTATTGTCTCTCAACAATTAAGAAACCCGAGTATAGCTCTCTAATACTTCTAAGTTAAGTTAAGTCTCTAAAATTTGAAGGTTCGTGCAATTATTTACAAAAAATCGAAAAAAAATTTACTCTATTAAATTGAAAACTCTAACTAAATAACTAAAAACTATATATGAAAAATATGCAAATACTCCACCATACTAAAATTTTACATTGTCCTTAATTTAAATTGACTTCTCCAATGTAAAATCAAGATGTGAAATCCTAATATGATACAAAAACTAATAAAAAAATAAAATAAAAGGGAAATAAACGCAAAACCAATGGGTTGCCTCCCATTCAGCGCTTAGATTAACGTCTTCATCCCAACCTTCTTGTTAGCGTATGTATACCAACAATCTGAAATATCTGGGGATCCATCTAGATAACAATCGGCAGTCAAATAACAACTTCACACAATGACAAGAAAGAATGAAATTGTTATTTTATGGAAGATTACCCTTTTATAACTTCAGATTCTGCATATTCGAATAGGCTAATGACCCAAATCTTCTAATCCATCTCAAACTTTTAAAGCGTGTCTTCAAACAACTTCATAGACTATTTCAAACTCCTAAAACACGTTTTCAATATATTTCCTTGATCTTATATTTCAACGGCAATAACATCAACTTTATACCTGTTCTATCTATTTCAAACTTTGTCTAAGTTTCATCCAGAGTCAGGCTATTTTTCCCATCTCATTCTCGGCCAAAACCCAACAATCCTAAACGTACTAAGACTCTCAAACTCTTTCCAACATTCTGTGTCCTAACTAATTAACAGCATCCCTGAATTTTCCCTACTTTATGTTGGAGCGATTCCTGCAACAATGAACCAACCAAACAGAAGCTTGAAAATAGTTAAGGGTTAGAAGAAACAGCAGCAGACTTCAGACAAACACAAACACAGGAAGATGGAGTCGCCTGTTCAACAGACTGCCCTTAACTCGATATTTGTCGGGTACACCTCTAGAAAGAGTGTTGCTATACCCCTATGTGGACAAATCGAATCCAGGATAAAACCACCCGATACCAACCCAGCTAGCAAAAACTCGCTGGCCCGTTGCGAACTTAACAGCAGAATAATTTAGAAAAATAAATCTACGTGACAAAGCGAGAAGAGGGGAAAAGTCGTCAGGATAGTAGCTGCGACTGGGGTAAGGAAATGAAATCTTTTTTCCGCTTTTATAGGAAAATTTGAGAGAGGAGAATTAAACTGTATTTATGAAAAAATATTTTTATTTAATTCAAATAAATTCTCATA